>CM019065.1:25157220-25425404 GCA_009667805.1 Leptobrachium leishanense | reverse complement strand
AGATATGAAATAGATTGATAGATATGGGATAGATAGATAGATGTGGGATAGATAGATAGATAGATAGATATGGGATAGATAGATATGGGATAGATAGATAGATAGATATGGGATAGATAGATAGATTGATAGTTAGATATGGGATTAATAGATAGATAGATAGATACAGAGATAGATAGATACAGAGATAGATAGATATGGGGTAGATAGATAGATATGGGGTAGATAGATAGATAGATAGATAGATAGATAGATAGATATGGGATAGATAGATAGATAGATATGGGATAGATAGATAGATTGATAGTTAGATATGGGATTAATAGATAGATAGATACAGAGATAGATAGATAGATACAGAGATAGATAGATATGGGGTAGATAGATAGATATGGGGTAGATAGATATGGGATAGATAGATAGATAGATATGGGATAGATAGATAGATAGATATGGGATAGATAGATAGATTGATAGTTAGATATGGGATTAATAGATAGATAGATACAGAGATAGATAGATACAGAGATAGATAGATATGGGGTAGATAGATAGATATGGGATAGATAGATATGGGATAGATAGATAGATAGATAGATACAGAGATAGATAGATATGGGATAGATAGATATGGGATAGATAGATAGATAGATAGATAGATAGATAGATACAGAGATAGATAGATACAGAGATAGATAGATATGGGATGGATAGATAGATAGATAGATATGCGATAGATAGATAGATAGATAGATAGATATGGGATAGATAGATATGGGATAGATAGATACAGAGATAGATAGATATGGGGTAGATAGATAGATAGATAGATATCGGATAGATACAGAGATAGATAGATAGATAGATAGATAGATAGATATGGGATAGATAGATACAGAGATAGATAGATATGGGATAGATAGATAGATAGATAAGGGATAGATAGATACAGAGATAGATAGATATGGGATAGATATGGGATAGATAGATAGATGTGGGATAGATAGATATGGGATAGATAGATAGATAGATAGATACATAGATAGATACATAGATAGATATGGGATAAATAGATATGGGATAGATAGATAGATAGATAGATAGATTGATATGGGATAAATAGATATGGGATAGATAGATAGATAGTTATGAGATAGATAGATAGATAGATATGGGATAGATATGGGATAGAAAGATAGATAGATATTAGATAGATAGAATAGATAGATATGGGATAGATAGATAGATATGGGATAGATAGATAGATAGATAGATATGGGATAGATACAGAGATAGATAGATATGGAATAGATAGATATATATATATTTGATTGATAGATAGATAGATAGATACAGAGATAGATAGATATGGGGTAGATAGATAGATAGATAGATAGATACAGAGATAGATAGATACAGAGATAGATAGATATGGGATGGATAGATAGATATGGGATAGATAGATACAGAGATAGATAGATATGGAATAGATAGATAGATACATAGATAGATACAGAGATAGATAGATATGGGGTAGATAGATAGATATGGGATAGATAGATAGATATGGGATAGATAGATACAGAGATAGATAGATATGGGATAGATAGATAGATAGATACAGAGATAGATAGATATGGATAGATAGATAGATAGATAGATAAGGGATAGATAGATACAGAGATAGATAGATATGGGATAGATAGATATGGGATAGATAGATACAGAGATAGATAGATAGATAGATAGATAAGGGATAGATAGATATGGGATAGATATGGGATAGATAGATAGATGTGGGATAGATAGATATGGGATAGATAGATAGATACATAGATAGATATGGGATAAATAGATATGGGATAGATAGATAGATAGATATGGGATAAATAGATATGGGATAGATAGATAGTTAGATATTGGATAGATAGATAGATAGATAGATAGATAGATAGATATGGGATAGTTATGAGATAGATAGATAGATAGATATGGGATAGAAAGATAGATAGATATTAGATAGATAGAATAGATAGATATGGGATAGATAGAGGGATATGGGATAGATAGATAGATAGATAGATAGATAGATATGGGATAGATACAGAGATAGATAGATATGGAATAGATAGATATATAGATATGGGATTGATAGATAGATAGATAGATAGATAGATAGATAGATAGATACAGAGATAGATAGATAGATAGATAGATACAGAGATAGATAGATATGGGGTAGATAGATAGATATGGGGTAGATAGATATGGGATAGATAGATATGGGATAGATAGATATGGGATAGATAGATACAGAGATAGATAGATACAGAGATAGATAGATATGGGATAGATAGATAGATAGATATGGAATAGATTGATAGTTAGATATGGGATAGATAGATACAGAGATAGATAGATATGGGATAGATAGATAGAAACATAGAAAAATGTCGGCAGATAAGAACCTTTCGGCCCATCTAGTCTGCCCAATTACATGGATACTTTACCTGGATTTATCTTATGTTTAGGATAGCCTTATGCCTATCCCATGCCTGCTTAAATTCAATTACTGTTTTGGCCTCTACCACTTCAACTGGAAGACTGTTCCATGTATCCACCACCCTCTCAGTAAAATAAGGCTTCCTGATGTTACTTTTAAACCTTTGCCCCTCTAATCTAAGACTAGATTGATAGATAGATATGGGATAGATAGATAGATAGATAGATAGATAGATAGATAGATATGGAATAGATTGATAGTTAGATATTGATAGATAGATATGGGATAGATAGATATGGGATAGATAGATATATGGGATAGATAGATAGATAGATAGATAGATAGATATGGGATAGATAGAAAGATATGGGATAGTTATGAGATAGATATGGAATAGATAGATAGATAGATAGATAGATATGGGATAGATAGATATGGAATAGATAGATAGATAGATATGGGATAGATAGATAGATACAGAGATAGATAGATATGGAATAGATTGATAGTTAGATATGGGATAGATAGATACAGAGATAGATAGATATGGGATAGATATGGGATAGATAGATAGATGTGGGATAGATAGATATGGGATAGATAGATAGATAGATAGATAGATAGATAGATACAGAGATAGATAGATATGGGATAGCAGTGGCGTAGCGTGGGTTGTCAGCGCCCGGGGCCAGCCAAGAATTGTGCACCCCCCCCCAACCTGTGGACACGTTATCGATATTGCCCCAGCTCTCACATGGATATTGCCCCAGCTCACACATGGATATTGCCCCAGCTCACACATGGATATTGCCCCAGCTCACACATGGATATTGCCCCAGCTCACTCATGGATATGCCCCAGCTCTCACATGGATATTGCCCCAGCTCACACATGGATATGCCCCAGCTCTCACATGGATATTGCCCCAGCTCACACATGGATATTGCCCCAGCTCACACATGGATACTGCCCCAGCTCTCACATGGATATTGCCCCAGCTCACACATGGATATTGCCCCAGCTCTCCCATGGATATTGCCCCAGCTCTCACATGGATATTGCCCCAGCTCACACATGGATATTGCCCCAGCTCTCCCATGGATATTGCCCCAGCTCTCCAATGGATACTGCCCCAGCTCTCACATGGATATTTCCCCAGCTCACACATGGATACTGCCCCAGCTCTCACATGGATATTGCCCCAGCTCACACATGGATATTGCCCCAGCTCTCACATGGATATTGCCCAGCTCACACATGGATTTGCCCCAGCTCTCACATGGATTTGCCCCAGCTCATGGGATTTGCCCCAGCTCTCACATGGATTTGCCCCAGCTCTCTCATGGATATTGCCCCAGCTCACACATGGATTTGCCCCAGCTCACACATGGATTTGCCCCAGCTCACACATGGATTTGCCCCAGCTCTCTCATGGATTTGCCCCAGCTCTCTCATGGATTTGCCCCCCAGCTCACACATGGATTTGCCCCAGCTCACACATGGATTTGCCCCAGCTCTCTCATGGATTTGCCCCAGCTCTCACATGTATTTGCCCCCCAGCTCACCACATGGATTTGCCCCAGCTCTCACATGTATTTGCCCCCCAGCTCACACATGGATTTGCCCCAGCTCTCACATGTATTTGCCCCCCAGCTCACACATGGATTTGCCCCAGCTCTCACATGTATTTGCCCCCCAGCTCACACATGGATTTGCCCCAGCTCTCACATGTATTTGCCCCCCAGCTCACACATGGATTTGCCCCAGCTCTCACATGTATTTGCCCCCCAGCTCACACATGGATTTGCCCCAGCTCTCACATGTATTTGCCCCCCAGCTCACACATGGATTTGCCCCAGCTCTCACATGGATTTGCCCCCCAGTTTACACATGGATTTGCCCCCCAGTTTACACATGGATTTGCCCCAGCTCTCACCTGGATATTGCTCCGGCAGGGGTTGAGGGGACCCAGAAGATGCCGGGCAGCGGGAGTGCCTGCCCACTGCCCGGTCCTGAACAGTCCGTCCTGTTCTTGAAGGGGATGCGGCTGCGTGCAGGCGTGCGCAGGTCACGTGGTCCGGCTAATCAGGTGGTACAGAGACTCAGTACCACCTGATTAGCCGGACCACGTGACCGGCTGCGCCTGCACACAGCCGCCTCCCCTTCAAGAACAGGACGGACTGTTCAGGACCGGGCGGCGGGCAGGCACTCCCGCTGCCCGGCATCTTCTGGGTCCCCTCAACCCGCGGGCCAGTTTTAAATGCGCCCCTAACAAAACTGTGCCCGGGGCCACGGCCCCCCCCAGCCCCCCCCCACGCTACGCCACTGTGGGATAGATAGATACAGAGATAGATAGATAGATAGATATGGGGTAGATAGATAGATATGATAGATAGATAGATAGATAGATAGATAGATAGATATGGGATAGATAGATAGATAGATAGATATGGGATAGATAGATAGATAGATAGATAGATAGATATGGGGTAGATAGATATGGGATAGATAGATATGGGATAGATAGATATATGGGATAGATAGATAGATAGATAGATAGATAGATAGATATGGGATAGATAGATAGATACATACAGAGATAGATATGGGATAGATAGATAGATATGGGATTGATAGATACAGAGATAGATAGATAGATAGATATGGAATAGATTGATAGTTAGATATGGGATAGATAGATAGATATGGGATAGATAGATAGATAGATATGGAATAGATTGATAGATGGATAGATACAGGGATAGATGGATAGATAGATACAGAGATAAATAGATATGGGATAGAGATAGATATATGGATGGACATGGGATAGATAGATAGATAGATAGATAGATAGATAGATACAGAGATAGATAGATATGGGATAGATAGATTCAGAGATAGATATATATGGGATAGATAGATAGATAGATAGATATGGGATAGATAGATACACAGATAGATAGATAGATAGATAGATACAGAGATACAGAGATAGATAGATATGGGATAGATAGATAGATATGGGATAGATAGATAGATAGATAGATAGATCCAGAGATAGATAGATATGGGATAGATAGATAGATAGATATGGGATAGATAGATATGGGATAGATAGATAGATAGAGAGATAGATAGATACAGAGATAGATAGATAGATATGGGATAGATTGAGATGGGATAGATAAATAGATATGGAATAGATTGATAGTTAGATATTGGATAGATAGATATGGGATAGATAGATATATAGATATGGGATTGATAGATAGATAGATAGATAGATACAGAGATAGATAGATAGATACAGAGATAGATAGATATGGGGTAGATAGATATTGGATAGATAGATATGGGATAGATAGAAAGATATGGGATAGATAGATAGATATGGGATAGTTACGAGATAGATATGGGATAGATAGATAGATAGATATGGGATAGATAGATAGATATATATGGGATAGATAGATAGATACATACAGAGATAGATATGGGATAGATAGATAGATAGATAGATAGATAGATATGGGATAGATCGAGATGGGATAGATAGATAGATAGATAGATAGATAGATAGATAGATATGGGATAGATTGATAGTTAGATATTGGATAGATAGATATGGGATAGATAGAAAGATATGGGATAGATAGATAGATAGATAGATATGGGATAGTTACGAGATAGATATGGAATAGATAGATAGATAGATATGGGATAGATAGATAGATACATACAGAGATAGATATGGGATAGATAGATAGATATGGGATAGATAGATAGATAGATAGATATGGGATAGATAGATAGATAGATAGATAGATAGATATGGGATAGATAGATATGGGATAGATAGATAGATAGATAGATAGATACAGAGATAGATAGATAGATAGATATGGAATAGATTGATAGTTAGATATGGGATAGATAGATAGATAGATAGATAGATATGGGATAGATAGATAGATAGATAGATAGATAGATAGATAGATATGGAATAGATTGATAGATGGATAGATACAGGGATAGATGGATAGATAGATACAGAGATAAATAGATATGGGATAGAGATAGATATATGGATGGACATGGGATAGATAGATATATAGATAGATAGATAGATACAGAGATAGATAGATATGGGATAGATAGATTCAGAGATAGATATATATGGGATAGATAGATAGATAGATAGATATGGGATAGATAGATACACAGATAGATAGATAGATAGATAGATAGATAGATAGATAGATACAGAGATACAGAGATAGATAGATATGGGATAGATAGATAGATAGATAGATAGATACAGAGATAGATAGATATGGGATAGATAGATTCAGAGATAGATATATATGGGATAGATAGATAGATAGATAGATAGATATGGGATAGATAGATACACAGATAGATAGATAGATAGATAGATAGATACAGAGATAGATAGATAGATAGATAGATAGATAGATAGATAGATAGATCCAGAGATAGATAGATATGGGATAGATAGATAGATATGGGATAGATAGATATGGGATAGATAGATAGATAGATAGAGAGATAGATAGATACAGAGATAGATAGATAGATATGGGATAGATTGAGATGGGATAGATAAATAGATATGGAATAGATTGATAGTTAGATATTGGATAGATAGATAGATATGGGATAGATAGAAAGATATGGGATAGATAGATAGATATGGGATAGTTACGAGATAGATATGGAATAGATAGATAGATAGATATGGGATAGATAGATAGATACATACAGAGATAGATATGGGATAGATATGGGATAGATATGGGATTGATAGATACAGAGATAGATAGATAGATAGATATGGAATAGATTGATAGTTAGATATGGGATAGATAGATACAGAGATACAGAGGTAGATAGATATAGGATAGATAGATAGATATGGGATAGATAGATAGATAGATAGATATGGAATAGATTGATAGATGGATAGATACAGAGATAAATAGATATGGGATAGATAGATAGATAGATAGATACAGAGATGGATAGATAGTTAGATATGGGATAGATACAGAGATAGATAGATACAGTGGCAAGAAAAATTATGTGAACCCTTTGGGATTACGTGGAGTTTTGCATGAATTGGTCATAAAATGTGCTCTGATCTTCATCTAAGTCACTACAATTTGAAAAACACAGTCTGCTTAATATAATACAACACAAACATATGTTTTCATGTGTTTATTGAACATAACATGTAAACATTCACAGTGCAGGGTGGAAAAAGTATGTGAACCCCTAGCCTAATGACTTCTCCAAGAGCTAATTGGAGCCAGGAGTGAGCCAACCTTGAGTCCAATCAGTGTGAAATTATTGGATGTGTTGCTGAAAGCTGTCCTGCCCTTTAAAAACACACACCAGTTTGGGGGCGTGGCTGACTGCGAGGGAGAGAGGACGCGTTATGGTGGAGCTCCACGCGTACCTTTCTCCTTGGGGACCCTAGCTGACTTCCCGCATTGATTTTGCAAACCCGAGGTCCCTTAGTGGTCGGTCATTGGGATAATCATATCCGGAGCCCACTTTGTCCCCCCTCCGGATCAGAGACTAGCTGTTTGGAAGCTTATACTGCGGGGCCATGATGCCGGCGGCCATTTTGCGGCCTACAACTCAGCGCCTGTTACCTCCACGCCATGCTGCCCTGGGCGCTTCAACCCCGGATGGGATTCTGAGGACTGGGGGACGGAGGGCCCACGTCTCCCAGCCGTTGTCGCAGGTGGGGTGGCGAGAATGGATGGTGGGGACTCAGGAGAGCAGAGGGACGGTTTCCCTCCCCCCGCTGGAGCGGAGGGTGCCATGATCTCTGGCCTGGATGTCTGCCTGGACATACTGGCGGCGGAGGAGGATGGTCCGCTCACTAAAGGAGTGTGGCGCCGACTGATGGCTGCACTCGGCAGCTGCCGTGTACAGAGTGCCCCACGAGCGTGTGATGCGACGGCTGCTGTGGCTCTGGACCCGGATGTCTCAGCGGTGGAGGAGATGGTGCGGAAGGGGGGCGAGGGCCTAGAGGAGCAGCTCATCCCTGATGCTGGGCTGATGGAGGTGCGGCTGGAACCACGAGGCTTGCTAGTGCCGGGGGCCGGCGTCTTCCAGACCGGGCTGGAATGTAGAAGCGTCCCCAGGAGGAATGAGTCGATGTCCGGTGAGATCTGCATGTCCCCCTATTAAGAAGCCAGAAGCTTCCTCCTGCCTGTCTCTGCGTGGGACCCTGTCTGTGAGCCTTTTACGGGACTTGGTGGGGCTGAGCGGGGACCTCGTCCTGCCCTTATCTTCCCTACATTTACCCTATAGAGCAAGCACACCAGAAGAGAAAGTGGGGCCTGAGCGAGACCTGCACTGCCTCCCCCATGTTATGCTGGGTGTCATGGCAACCCCTCCATTCAGAGACACAGGCTGAGGCAACTATGCTACCTCCCATTATACAAGTTACCTGAATGCTTTTTCTGTTTATGTTTCTCCATTCTCTTTCCTCAACTACGTTTGTACGCCAGAGACGCTTTTTCGCTGAATTGGAAGAACTAAGATGACTTTTGTTCCTCAGCCTCGTTTTATGTTTGATGACGCTGTTTTTAGCCTGCCATTTGCTTTTTTCAGAGGCCCCCATTTTTTCTGTTTTTCTGTTGTAGACTTTCCATTTTAGGCAGCCTCAGATGACTTTTTGACTTTCCCTGGCTGGGGACACGTTCTTTTTTGCCTTTCCCCCGCATTTTGATATAGTGATGTTTTTCCGCGAGACCCCTTCCCCTCATGTTTTATGTGTCTTTTATGTCTATTTAGCCCTGCGTGGCCAACGTTGACGGTCGGTCTGCGACCATTGGTTTGATGAAGGGACAGTTGGACTGTGTATCTGAATCGCCCCATTTTCTGATGCAATTTTTCTTGACCCCCCTGCTGAGACTTTGAGTTTTTGCCTATGAACCCCTTCCCATCCTTCCCATTTCTTTGTTTTTCTGCATTTCTTGGAGTTTTCTTTTTGAGACACCCCCCTCTTTTTCTTTACGACCCCCTCACCTGCAAATGTCTTGACCCTGCGCGTGAAGACGCCATCGCATTTTTGTTGGCTGGTCGGCCTTTTTCGCACCACACCATACCCCCCCTTCCCCTCCCCCCCTATTGATTACTACTATATGCTGAGACCCCCCTATCGGGAGCTGTTTGTTATTTTCCACACGTGGTAATTCTGCTGTAGTTGGCCCTGCGTGGCCCTTGCTTACATTTGTTTGATTTTCTGCTGACTTTATTTACAAAATAAAATCTTAAATTTCAAAAAAAAAAACACACACCAGTTTTGGGTTTGCTGGTTTCAAGAAGCACTGCCTGATGTGTACCATGCCTCGCAGAAAAGAGCTCTCGGTCAAGATCAAGACCTACGATCAAGAATTGTTGACTTGCATGAAGCTGGAAAGGGTTACAAAAGTATCTCCAAAAGCCTTGATGTTCATGTGTCCACGGTAAGACAGACTGTCTACAAATGGAGAAAGTTCAGCACTGTTGCTACTCTCCCTAGGCGTGGTCTTCCTGTAAAGATGACTGCAAGAGCACAGCGCAGAATGCTTAATGAGGTAAAGAAGAATCCTAGAGTGTCAGCTAAAGACTTACAGAAATCTCTGGCACATGCAAACATTTTAACATTTTTGTTGACACATCTACAATAAGGAAAATATTAAACAAGAATGGAGTACATGGGAGGACACCACGGAGGAAGCCATTGCTGTCCAAAAAGAATATTGCAGCACGTTTGAAGTTTGCAAAAGAGCACCTGGATGTTCCACAGCACTACTGGCAAAATATTCTTTGGACAGATGAAACCAAAATTGAGTTGTTTGGAAAAAACACACAACACTATGTGTGGAGAAAAAAGGGCATAGCACACTAACATCAAAACCTCTTCCCCACTGTAAAACATGGCGGAGGGAGCATCATGGTTTGGGGCTTCTTTGCTGCCGCAGGGCCTTGACGGATTGTTGTCATTGATGGAAAAATTAATTCCAGAGTTTATCAAGACATTTTGCAGGAAAACGTAAGACCATCTGTCCGCCAACTGAAGCTCCGCAGAGGATGGGTGATGCAACAGGACAATGACCCAAAGCATACAAGTAATTCAACAAAAGAATAGCTTCAACAAAACAAAATACACCTTCTGGAGTGACCCAGTCAGAGTCCTGACCTCAACCTGATTGAAATGCTGTGGCATGACCTTAAGAGAGCGATTCACACCAGACATCCCAAGAATATAGCTACACTGAAACAGTTTTGTGAAGAGGAGTGGTCCAAAATTACTCCAGATCATTGTGCAGGTCTGATCTGCAACTACAGGAAACGTTTGGTTGAGGTTATTGCTGCCAAAGGAGGGTCAACCAGTTATTAATTCCAAAGGTTCACATACTTTTTCCACCCTGCACTGTGAATGCTTACATGTTCTGTTCAATAAAAACATGAAAACATATAATGTTTGTGTTGTATTATTTTAAGCAGACTGTGTTTTTCAAATTGTTGTGATTTAGACGAAGATCAGAGCACATTTTATGACCAATTCATGCAAAACTCCAAGTAATCCCAAAGGGTTCACATACTTTTCCTTGCCACTGTAGATATGGGATAGATACAGAGATAGATAGATAGATAGATAGATATGGGATAGATACAGAGATGGATAGATATAAAATAGATAGATAGATAGATAGATAGATAGATAGATAGATAGATATGGGATAGATATTAAATAGATAGATACAGAGATAGATATGGGATAGATAGATAGATAGATAGATAGATAGATAGATAGATAGATAGATAGATAGATATGGGATAGATACAGAGAGAGATAGATACAGAGAGAGATAGATAGATATTGGTTAGATAGATAGATATGTGATAGATACAGAGATAGATTAGATAGATCCAGAGATATATAGATATGGGATAGATAGATAGCTAGATAGATACAGAGATAAATAGATAGATAGATACAGAGATAGATAGATCCAGAGATAGTTAGATATGGGATAGATAGATATGGGATAGATAGATAGATAGATATGGGATAGCTAGATAGATAGATAGATAGATAGATAGATAGATAGATAGATACAGAGATAGATAGATACAGAGATAGATAGATACAGATATAGATATGGGATAGATAGATAGATAGATAGATAGATAGATAGATAGATAGATAGATAGATATGGGATAGATACAGAGATAGATATGGGATAGATATAAGATAGATAGATATAGGATAGATACAGAGATAGATAGATACAGAGATAGATATGGGATAGATAGATATGGGATAGATAGATAGATAGATAGATAGATAGATAGATAGATAGATAGATAGATAGATAGATACAGAGATATGGGATAGATAGATACAGAGATAGATAGATACAGAGATAGATAGATTGATATGGTATAGATAGATAGATATGGGATAGATAGATACAGAGATAAATAGATAGATACAGAGATAGATACAGAGATAGTTAGATATGGGATAGATAGATAGATAGATATGGGATAGATAGATAGATATGGGATAGATACAGAGATAGATAGATAGATAGATAGATAGATACAGAGATAGATATGGGATAGTTAGATAGATAGATATGGGATAGATACAGAGATAGATAGATATGGGATAGATAGATAGATATGGGATAGATACAGAGGTAGATAGACAGATATGGGATAGATAGATATGGGATAGATAGATATTAAATAGATAGATATGGAATAGATAGATACAGAGATAGATAGATATGGGATAGATAGATAGATAGATACAGAGATAGATAGATATGGGATAGATGGATGGATATGGGATAGATAGATACAGGGATAGATACAGAGATAGATAGATATGGGATAGATAGATAGATAGATAGATAGATAGATAGATAGATAGATACAGAGATAGATACAGAGATAGATATGGGATAGATAGATAGATATGGGATAGATACAGAGATAGATAGATACAGAGATAGATAGATATGGGATAGATAGATAGATAGATAGATATGGGATAGATACAGAGATAGATAGAGAGATATGGGATAGATAGATAGATAGATACGGGATAGATAGATATGGGATAAATAGCTAGATAGATACAGAGATAGATATGGGATAGATAGATACAGAGATAGATAGATACAGAGATATGGGATAGATACAGAGATAGATAGATACAGAGATATATAGATAGATATGGGATAGATAGATATGGCATAGATAGATAGATAGATAGATAGATAGATAGATAGATAGATAGATAGATATGGGATAGATAGATAGATAGATAGATAGATACAGAGATAGATAGATATGGGATAGATCTATCCAGAGATAGTTAGAGATGAGATAGATATTAAATAGATAGATAGATAGATAGATATGGGATAGATAGATATGGGATAGATAGATATGGGATAGATAGATATGGGATAGATAGATATGGGATAGATAGATAGATAGATATGGGATAGATAGATAGATAGATAGATAGATAGATATGGGGTAGATAGATAGATATGGGATAGATAGATAGATGATAGATAGATACAGAGATAGATAGATATGGGATAGATAGATAGATAGATAGATATGGGGTAGATAGATAGATATGGGATAGATAGATAGATGATAGATAGATATCGGATAGATAGATAGATAGATATGGGATAGATACAGAGATAGATAGATAGATAGATATGGGATAGATAGATAGATAGATATGGGATAGATAGATAGATATTGGATAGATAAAGAGATAGATAGATATATAGATATGGGATAGATACAGAGATGGACAGATAGATAGATATGGGATAGATAGATATGCGATAGATAGATAGATAGATAGATAGATAGATATGGGATAGATAGATATGGGATAGATAGATAGATATGGGATAGATAGATACAGAGATAGATACAGAGATCGATAGATATGGGATAGATAGATACAGAGATAGATAGATATGGGATAGATAGATAGATAGATAGATAGATAGATAGATAGATATGGGATAGATAGATAGATAGATAGATAGATAGATAGATAGATAGATAGATAGATAGATAGATATGGGATAGATAGATGGATAGATAGATATGGGATAGATAGATAGATAGATAGATATGGGATAGATATGGGATAGATAAATAGATATGGGATAGATAGATGGATGGATATGGGATAGATAGATAGATCCAGAGATAGATAGATATGGGATAGATAGATAGATAGATAGATAGATAGATAGATAGATAGATAGATAGATATGGCATAAATAAATAGATAGATAGATATATGGATAGATCATGACATGGTCTTCTTGTAATCAGAGGGAAAGAAGAGTCCTTAAAAGTAGAGTACAATGAAGAGAAAGCGCACAGTTGTCCACCTGATGTCTATTGCCAGGGTTAACTCTGCATTAGAATTACATCAATGTCCTTTATTCCAACCCAAATCCTCACTTCTCTGCTCAAACATGATCTGCCAACCTCTATGTGATGCAGACAAGACATCTGAGGAGGCATTGAGAGAACATCACAGAGGTTCTTTAAAAAAGTTATCCATGTTAACCAATCTTCTTGGTTTTAATCTCCATAAAAAGCAATGGCTGACAATATAAAATAGATATAAAGTATCAGTATCTTCTGGTAGGCTTTATAAAGCAGACGTAGATGCATGTTCTCGAACCTAGGACATACTTGAAAATGAGAGAAATCTCAATGTATCCTTCCTGGTAAAATCCTTTATAAATAAATAAATAAATCTCCTACCTCATCCTTGGTGGCCTCCAGCAGGAGCATCCTCAGATGTTCCAGACTTTGGTTTATCCGGTCCCTTCTCCTTTTCTCTATGACCGGCTTCATCAACTGAGAATTGAGGGGTAACAGGGGATGACAGAGACAGTGAGTTTTGGAAAAATGAGTAGAAAGTCTTCTGGCCCATTAAAAATGACTACAATGGATAGGAAAGAGGACTCATGGAGGCAGCAATAGGAACTGCTGAAGGATGGATCTGGAGGCTTTCAAGGGCAAAGATATCAGAGAAGTTTAGATGAGTTTGAGAATTTAAAGTTGAGGTTAGAGGTAAAAGGAAAGTTTGAAGGTCTGGCTTTACCCGCTTATCCTCCTTGCTGTGGTAGGAATTCCTCATTTTCCTGGAGTGGTTTATGGAATCCAGGGTTGAGCAGAAAACTCAGCGTATGATTCCAGAGTATTGTCTATGCCCTCTTCTGTGTGAATCTAGTTCTCTCAGTGATTCCCCTCACTAACTCCTCCTAGACTTTTCCTGATCCTGAAGATCCCACCCACTAGTCACACTTGGAGACCTTTTGTGTCACCATTTCCAGTTCACACTCCACAACATGCTCTGAGCCCAATAGTCCAACCCTCTGTTCACACTCGAAAACCTGCTAAAACCTCAATAATCCTATCTCCCCAACCCCCGTCCTCACTCCTAGACCTGTGCCTACCCCAATTAACCTTCTATAATAAGCATTGCCCCACCATGATAGGGTCATGCACCCGACCAAACCTAATTCACAAGCCCACCACAAGTCATTATTGGGATCTATTTATTTTGTATTTTTTTTAACAGCTGTCCGAGAATCTTGCACTTTTCCGGTATTTGCCCTAGAACAAAAAGCAGTTGGTGCACATGTTCAAATTTGTGTCCAAATGTTGAAATTTAGGGTCAGTTCTGGGTCAGCTTGGAGTTCGATCAGTGGTTATGCATTCTTTGGGCTCACTGTGCTATTGGGGCTTTGTCCTTCCAAATGATAGGCGTACTTACGGAAACTCTGTAGCGACCACCCATCGAAGAGCAACATCATTAAATGTACCTCTTTATGTATGCGTGGGGTACAGCAGAGAATCCAACACTCTACCCCTTCATCCTTAGGCTTTGAGACAACCTCAAACTCTATCATAGCCCAAAATATCCTAAACCCTAGCAGTGACATATAAAGTATGATGAATGGTTAAATAAGGATGTTCCACTGGTAAGATCGTGGCACCATTACTCTTGTAGCCGTCATATGTCACGTTACATTTTGAAAACGATCTAGGAGATGACCACACGCTTGAAAATGAAGAAATGTCTCAGGCTCTTCATTAAAGTCTGGTGCTCAAGGGTCCAAGGAAGCCACCACTATCTCACCACCACCTTTCTCAAGCTTGGGAAAGGCTGTTTGTCCAGTCGAAACGTCGCTGCCGTGATCAACTTAAATAAACGTCCTTATCTTAGGAAGTGCCTGGTCCCTGCCTGTTATTTCTATGAAACATTTTGAAGGCCACACACGTTAGTCGAACCCTTCCTATGGAATCGGAAATTCAAACCCACCGAATAAGTCGAATAAGGCTTATACGGCTGCGAAAATTAATTTCGAATGAAACTGTGGTGTTTCGCTCAACATCACCTTGACCCGATGCGACTTTTATGGTACCCTAGTTTGAAAATAGACCAAAGTCCATCATGAAGCTCAACCTTCCACTCATCCCTGTTGCTGCTGTCGATCCATAAATAGGAAAATATTCCATTGTATGGTAGAAAATGGGGAAACTAAGGAATCAGATGTCTCCTTGTATCAGCAAAGTGTCCCCTCATTTAGTTAACATAAGTGTTGTAGCCTAACTACAGAAGAAGGTGGTGGTGTCCATGGAAATAAATGCCACCAGTGAGCAAATAATAAAGGTTCATTGTTATTTCACACTTGATAAAAATACTCACTGATGTGTCTTGGTCTGGAGCACAAGTTGACATGGATTGTATCTGGATCCAACATTTACAAAGTATGGATGGTGGGAATTTTTAAAGTCCTAAACAAATTCAGAAGAGGACCTGTTGGGCAATCAAGGATCATTTGATATGCTAATAAGGAGCTTCACTGCAAGAGCCCCGGAGGGGGGGGGGAGCAAGGCTAATTCTCATTAGTCCATCTGGGTCAAGGAAATTCCTCCAGTCCTTCTTAACGAGTTTCCTACTTTTGGCTGGCACCGTTCCTCCATATTCTTCAATGGTTCCTCCATATTCACATTTCATCATCAGATAGGAGAAGACTCAGCAGGACTGGAAGGTGTCGGGAGATACAGAAGTAAGGGCAGGTTCACCACCATACTCTGTATTTTTTGTTCTGCCTGGATTGTTGGTTTCAGGCAAATATTACGAAGCATTCACACTCTAGACCAATGGGTCAGCAGCCTTGGTCCTCTAGATGTTTTGGAACTCCATTTCCCATGTGGTTCATTAAAGCTACTGAACAGGTTTTTTCGTAACACAGCCTGAAAAAAGTCGTATGTCCATCGAGTTCAGACTTTCACACATCAGCTACTGCTGTTGATCCAAACAAAGCAAAAAAAAAACCAGTCTGGAGCATTCGAGAAATATGCAACAAACTGGGAAAAGATTCCTTCTTGACCCCAGATGGCGTCAGATTTCTCCTTGGATCAAGAAGCTTTTACCCACATATTAAATATTATAACCCTTAATATTCTGTGTTGTAGGAAGTCATCCAGTCGCTGTTTATAAGTCTGTACAGACTCTGACCCAACCACCTCAACAGGCAAAGAATTGCACAGCTTTATTGTTCTCACTGTAAATACACAGTAATAGCTTTCTTTAAAACAGGTGCACAAAATTGCACAGCGTATTCAATGGCTGAGCATCATGGGATGTGCAGCTCCAAGGTATGCATGGAAAACGTCTGATTTTGTACATTCCTCCTGGAGTCTGATGGAACCACTCTCAGAGCTTGACTGCCTTGTGTGTCACAATCTCACGTCACCACAGGGTCTACCTTTGCCTTCAGTCCATTGTATGTCGAGTGCTTCTATACGATCAGGGTTATTCAAAGAGCACCGAAATTCCACCGGAATCTCGGCGCTCTCTCGTTCCCAGCACTTCGGGAAATCAAATTCCCTGACCCTGAGGTGAATTCAGCATTCACCACAAGGTCCCCGAAGTGCAGGGAAAACCCGCCGAATGCACCCAAAAAGCCGCTGCAAAACTGCTGAATCGAACGGAAAAAACACCGAAAAAACCCAAACGCATCGGAAAAAAGCCGACAATCCACCGCAAAACCGCTGAAAAAGCCCCGAATGCATCGGGAAAAAAAAGCCAAAGATCTGCCGAACAGAGCACTGACCAGCTGCAGGAAAAAGCCGACAAGCCGACCAACATGGTAAAGAAAAAAACCAAAAAAAATAAGGAACAACTTTTAAAATCTGTTTGCAAGAAAAAAACTGAACGAAAATGCCTGGAATCTAAACTATAAAACAATAAGGGCTGGCGTGTCCGTCGCCAAAACCCTACTGCGCATGCGCGCGCAACCTGCGGCGGTTGGCTGCGCTCGCATCCAACGGCCGCGGCACGCGCACAGCCGGCGTGCGAGAGGGACAAAACAAATCCGATCCATTGGAGAGGCGCACAGCACAGCGCCTCTCCAATGGATCGGATTTGTTTTCTGCATCTCCTCCTTGCCGGCCTCCATCTCCTCCGCGCCCGGCCACCATCTCCGTGCCCGGCCTGCCATATTACCAGTCTGCCATGCATAATACCAGTCTGCCATGCATATTACCAGTCTGCCATGCATATTACCAGTCTGCCATGCACAATACCAGTCTGCCATACATATTACCAGTTCCCAGCCATATTACCAGTCTGCCATGCACAATACCAGTTCCCAGCCATATTACTAGTCTGCCATGCACAATACCAGTCTGCCATGCATATTACCAGTCTGCCATGCACAATACCAGTCTGCCATGCATATTACCAGTTCCCAGCCATATTACCAGTCTGCCATGCACAATACCAGTCTGCCATGCATATTACCAGTCTGCCATGCACAATACCAGTCTGCCGTGCAAAATACCAGTCTGCCATGCACAATACCAGTCTGCCATGCATATTACCAGTCTACCATGCACAATACCAGTTCCCAGCCATATTACCAGTCTGCCATGCACAATACCAGTCTGCCATGCATATTACCAGTCTGCCATGCACATTACCAGTCTACCATGCACAATACCAGTTCCCAGCCATATTACCAGTCTGCCATGCACAATACCAGTCTGCCATGCATAATACCAGTCTGCCATGCACAATACCAGTCTGCCATGCATATTACCAGTCTGCCATGCACAATACCAGTCTGCCATGCATATTACCAGTCTGCCATGCACAATACCAGTCTGCCGTGCAAAATACCAGTCTGCCGTGCACAATACCAGTCTGCCATGCATATTACCAGTCTACCATGCACAATACCAGTTCCCAGCCATATTACCAGTCTGCCATGCACAATACCAGTCTGCCATGCATATTACCAGTCTGCCATGCACATTACCAGTCTACCATGCACAATACCAGTTCCCAGCCATATTACCAGTCTGCCATGCACAATACCAGTCTGCCTTGCATATTACCAGTCTGCCATGCACAATACCAGTCTGCCATGCACAATACCAGTCTGCCATGCATATTACCAGTCTGCCATGCACAATACCAGTTCCCAGCCATATTACCAGTTCCCAGCCATATTACCAGTCTGCCATGCACAATACCAGTCTGCCATGCATATTACCAGTCTGCCATGCACAATACCAGTTCCCAGCCATATTACCAGTCTGCCATGCACAAAACCAGTCTGCCAGCCATATTACCAGTTCGGCAGCCATATTACCAGTCTGCCATGCACAATACCAGTTCGCCAGACATATTACCAGTCTGCCATGCACAATACCAGTCTGCCAGCCATATTACCAGTCTGCCAGCCATATTACCAGTTCGCCAGCCATATTACCAGTTCGCCAGCCATATTACCAGTCTGCCATGCACAATACCAGTCTGTCATGCACAATACCAGTCTGCCATGCACAATACCAGTCTGCCAGCCACATTACCAGTTCGCCAGCCACATTACCAGTTCGCCAGCCATATTACCAGTTCCCAGCCATATTACCAGTCTGCCATGCACAATACCAGTCTGCCATGCATATTACCAGTCTGCCATGCACAATACCAGTTCCCAGCCATATTACCAGTCTGCCATGCACAAAACCAGTCTGCCAGCCATATTACCAGTTCGGCAGCCATATTACCAGTCTGCCATGCACAATACCAGTTCGCCAGACATATTACCAGTCTGCCATGCACAATACCAGTCTGCCAGCCATATTACCAGTCTGCCAGCCATATTACCAGTTCGCCAGCCATATTACCAGTTCGCCAGCCATATTACCAGTCTGCCATGCACAATACCAGTCTGTCATGCACAATACCAGTCTGCCATGCACAATACCAGTCTGCCAGCCACATTACCAGTTCGCCAGCCACATTACCAGTTCGCCAGCCATATTACCAGTTCGCCAGCCATATTACCAGTCTGCCATGCACAATGCCAGTCTGTCAGCCATATTGCCAGTCTGCCATTCATAATACCAGTGTGCCTAAATACCAGCCTGCCATGCCATGCATACCACGTGCCATTAAATATACGCATAATGTATACGCTACAAAAAAAATGCCCGCCCAAGCCCAACACAATCTAAGGGGCCCCATGAGCTTACCATCTAAGGGGCCCCATGAGCTTACAATCTAAGGGGCCACATGAGCTTACAATCTAAGGGGCCCCATGAGTTTACAATCTAAGGGGCCACATGAGCTTACCATCTAAGGGGCCCCATGAGCTTACCATCTAAGGGGCCCCATGAGCTTACCATCTAAGGGGCCCCATGAGCTTACAATCTAAGGGGCCCCATGAGTTTACAATCTAAGGGGCCACACGAGCTTACAATCTAAGGGGTCCCACGAGTTTACAATCTGAGGGGTCCCACGAGTTTACAATCTGAGGGTCCGGTTCCCGTGAGCTTACAATCTAAGAGGGAAGAGGAACCTACTCTAATATATAAATTCCTTTGTAATGCGCTGTCAGCTGCGTGCACCCATCACAGCTGCTCAGTCCGCCCTCCTGTTGCGGATGGTTTGGCGATGGACGCGTTACAAACGTATTTATATAGAGAGATACTCTTGGATATGACATTGAAAAAGAACTATGTGGACTTGAATTCTGACCTGGCGACAACAACAATAGACTGCCCTCTGGGCAGGATTTCCACCTAGTTAACATATAAATGGATAATAATAAAAACCCATTACTTTAGAGAAGCCGATTGACTCATATATAATCCCTCTTTGTTCATTTCCTGCTCCATCTTCCCACCCAGCCCCAAGCACCCCAATACTTCATGCTCTCTAGTTACCCTCACCTAGTGTGTCACCCCTCTCCTCTTAGATTGTAAACTCTCGAGCAGGGTCCTCTCTCCTATTAGATTGTAAGCTCTTGGGCAGGGTCCCCTCTCCTCTTAGATTGTAAGCTCTGGGGCAGGGTCCTCTCTCCTCTTAGATTGTAAGCTCTTGGGCAGGGTCCCCTCTCCTCTTAGATTGTAAGCTCTGGGGCAGGGTCCTCTCTCCTCTTAGATTGTAAGCTCTTGGGCAGGGTCCTCTCTCCTATTAGATTGTAAGCTCTCGAGCAGGGTCCTCTCTCCTATTAGATTGTAAGCTCTCGAGCAGGGTCCTCTCTCCTCTTAGATTGTAAGCTCTTGGGCAGGGTCCTCTCTCCTATTAGATTGTAAGCTCTTGGGCAGGGTCCTCTCTACTATTAGATTGTAAGCTCTCGAGCAGGGTCCTCTCTCCTATTAGATTGTAAGCTCTCGAGCAGGGTCCTCTCTACTATTAGATTGTAAGCTCTGGGGCAGGGTCCTCTCTCCTATTAGATTGTAAGCTCTCGAGCAGGGTCCTCTCTCCTATTAGATTGTAAGCTCTCGAGCAGGGTCCTCTCTACTATTAGATTGTAAGCTCTCGAGCAGGGTCCTCTCTCCTCTTAGATTGTAAGCTCTTGGGCAGGGTCCTCTCTCCTATTAGATTGTAAGCTCTTGGGCAGGGTCCTCTCTCCTCTTAGATTGTAAGCTCTTGGGCAGGGTCCTCTCTCCTATTAGATTGTAAGCTCTTGGGCAGGGTCCTCTCTACTATTAGATTGTAAGCTCTCGAGCAGGGTCCTCTCTCCTATTAGATTGTAAGCTCTCGAGCAGGGTCCTCTCTCCTATTAGATTGTAAGCTCTTGGGCAGGGTCCTCTCTACTATTAGATTGTAAGCTCTCGAGCAGGGTCCTCTCTCCTATTAGATTGTAAGCTCTGGAGCAGGGTCCTCTCTACTATTAGATTGTAAGCTCTCGAGCAGGGTCCTCTCTCCTATTAGATTGTAAGCTCTCGAGCAGGGTCCTCTCTCCTATTAGATTGTAAGCTCTGGGGCAGGGTCCTCTCTCCTATTAGATTGTAAGCTCTTGGGCAGGGTCCTCTCTCCTATTAGATTGTAAGCTCTTGAGCAGGGTCCTCTCTCCTATTAGATTGTAAGCTCTGGAGCAGGGTCCTCTCTACTATTAGATTGTAAGCTCTCGAGCAGGGTCCTCTCTCCTATTAGATTGTAAGCTCTTGGGCAGGGTCCTCTCTCCTATTAGATTGTAAGCTCTTGGGCAGGGTCCTCTCTCCTATTAGATTGTAAGCTCTTGAGCAGGGTCCTCTCTCCTATTAGATTGTAAGCTCTTGAGCAGGGTCCTCTCTCCTATTAGATTGTAAGCTCTTGGGCAGGGTCCTCTCTACTATTAGATTGTAAGCTCTGGGGCAGGGTCCTCTCTACTATTAGATTGTAAGCTCTTGAGCAGGGTCCTCTCTCCTATTAGATTGTAAGCTCTCGAGCAGGGTCCTCTCTCCTATTAGATTGTAAGCTCTTGGGCAGGGTCCTCTCTCCTATTAGATTGTAAGCTCTCGAGCAGGGTCCTCTCTCCTATTAGATTGTAAGCTCTGGAGCAGGGTCCTCTCTCCTATTAGATTGTAAGCTCTTGGGCAGGGTCCTCTCTCCTATTAGATTGTAAGCTCTCGAGCAGGGTCCTCTCTCCTATTAGATTGTAAGCTCTTGGGCAGGGTCCTCTCTACTATTAGATTGTAAGCTCTCGAGCAGGGTCCTCTCTCCTATTAGATTGTAAGCTCTGGAGCAGGGTCCTCTCTCCTATTAGATTGTAAGCTCTGGAGCAGGGTCCTCTCTCCTATTAGATTGTAAGCTCTTGAGCAGGGTCCCCTCTCCTATTAGATTGTAAGCTCTGGAGCAGGGTCCCCTCTCCTATTAGATTGTAAGCTCTCGAGCAGGGTCCTCTCTCCTATTAGATTGTAAGCTCTTGGCAGGGTCCTCTCTCCTATTAGATGTAAGCTCTTGAGCAGGGTCCTCTCTCCTATTAGATTGTAAGCTCTCGAGCAGGGTCCTCTCTCCTATTAGATTGTAAGCTCTTGAGCAGGGTCCCCTCTCCTATTAGATTGTAAGCTCTGGAGCAGGGTCCCCTCTCCTATTAGATTGTAAGCTCTCGAACAGGGTCCTCTCTCCTATTAGATTGTAAGCTCTTGGGCAGGGTCCTCTCTCCTATTAGATTGTAAGCTCTCGAGCAGGGTCCTCTCTCCTATTAGATTGTAAGCTCTCGAGCAGGGTCCCCTCTCCTATTAGATTGTAAGCTCTCGAGCAGGGTCCCCTCTCCTATTAGATTGTAAGCTCTTGGGCAGGGTCCTCTCTCCTATTAGATTGTAAGCTCTCGAACAGGGTCCTCTCTCCTATTAGATTGTAAGCTCTCGAGCAGGGTCCTCTCTCCTATTAGATTGTAAGCTCTCGAGCAGGGTCCTCTCTCCTATTAGATTGTAAGCTCTCGAGCAGGGTCCTCTCTCCTATTAGATTGTAAGCTCTCGAGCAGGGTCCTCTCTCCTATTAGATTGTAAGCTCTTGGGCAGGGTCCCCTCTCCTCTTAGATTGTAAGCTCTTGGGCAGGGTCCTCTCTCCTATTAGATTGTAAGCTCTCGAGCAGGGTCCTCTCTCCTATTAGATTGTAAGCTCTTGGGCAGGGTCCTCTCTCCTATTAGATTGTAAGCTCTCGAGCAGGGTCCTCTCTCCTATTAGATTGTAAGCTCTCGAGCAGGGTCCCCTCTCCTATTAGATTGTAAGCTCTTGGGCAGGGTCCTCTCTCCTATTAGATTGTAAGCTCTCGAGCAGGGTCCTCTCTCCTATTAGATTGTAAGCTCTCGAGCAGGGTCCTCTCTCCTATTAGATTGTAAGCTCTCGAGCAGGGTCCCCTCTCCTATTAGATTGTAAGCTCTTGGGCAGGGTCCTCTCTCCTATTAGATTGTAAGCTCTTGGGCAGGGTCCTCTCTCCTATTAGATTGTAAGCTCTCGAACAGGGTCCCCTCTCCTATTAGATTGTAAGCTCTTGGGCAGGGTCCTCTCTCCTATTAGATTGTAAGCTCTTGGGCAGGGTCCTCTCTCCTATTAGATTGTAAGCTCTTGAGCAGGGTCCTCTCTCCTATTAGATTGTAAGCTCTTGGGCAGGGTCCTCTCTCCTATTAGATTGTAAGCTCTTGAGCAGGGTCCTCTCTCCTATTAGATTGTAAGCTCTTGGGCAGGGTCCTCTCTCCTATTAGATTGTAAGCTCTTGGGCAGGGTCCTCTCTCCTATTAGATTGTAAGCTCTTGAGCAGGGTCCTCTCTCCTATTAGATTGTAAGCTCTGGAGCAGGGTCCTCTCTCCTATTAGATTGTAAGCTCTGGAGCAGGGTCCTCTCTCCTATTAGATTGTAAGCTCTGGAGCAGGGTCCTCTCTCCTATTAGATTGTAAGCTCTTGGGCAAGGTCCTCTCTCCTATTAGATTGTAAGCTCTTGGGCAGGGTCCTCTCTCCTTCTGTTCTGTTTGTTTAACTTGTATGTATATTTGTTATTCTGTCTCTCCCATTGTACAGCGCTACGGAACTTGTTGGTGCTTTATAAATGCTTGTAACTGTAACTTACAGAAAAATAAAAAAAACGCTATTAAAAAAAATCAATAAATAAAGAGACTTTTTGTTGCAGATTAAAAGAATAAATGGTTTATTAGATATTTAATAAAAACGGGAATATTTTTAACATTGAAGCCTATGAGATTCTCCTGATTAAACCTGCCGAATGAAACCACTGAACAGCAGGACATTTCACTGACATTTCTCGGCTGTTCGGTGTCTGTGATTAGATTAACCATTGCTTCTGTATGGGGATTTCACTGCCGTCGAACAGGCACCATATGTGCAGGCAATTCGCCAATATTTGACGAACTGCTTGCTCTCTGAATAGCCGAATGGCCAGGAAATGTCACCGTATGGGGAAATTCAATGTTCGGGGCGATTTCGGCTTTCTTTGAATGTCCCCTTATATATTGATATTTTTTAGTGCAGAAATACATTAATGTTCGACGTCACGTTAGAAGATAGTTTTGCATCCCTGTGTTTTGTATTTATTAAAAAGCGTATGGTCTTTTTCTGGGAATTCGGCCTCTGTATCCCCTTTATGGGACAAATGGTCCACACACTTCACCCTGGCACCTTTCCAGCCTCGGGGAGAAATTAGCAGGTCGGTGCTAAAGGCAGCAGAGGGCCCGTTCCCAGGGTCACACGCTGAGGACTGGAGGACATTTGTACCAGGGCAAAGTGGAAGTTCAAAAGGACAAGGACAAAACCTAATAAAGCGAATAAGATGACTTTTTTCCCGGCCATGAGAGTGATCTTACTCAGAGGTCCTGACCCCTCCCAATCCAATATGGCGCACTCACTCGTCAGCGTGTATTCACAAAGCACCAGAACTGTACGCAATTTCAGTGCTTTGCTTATTGACGCCATTCCATTTCACCAAAAGTACGGTGAATTCCCTATTTAGCGATATGCTAGCTGTATTTTAATGAAAATTGAGTTATCGGACGTCGGCAAAACCGCCGAATTGCACCAAAATCGCCTCAACGAATTCTGCCGACTTGAAGACAAAAAATGAAACCCCTGCCAGGAGATTAAGTCGATAAAGAGTATTTTTTTTACATGTCTAAATAACAGGACAGGTCCTTTAACCCTTTAATGCCAGGGCGCGTTGTTCCCGGTGGGATGGAGTTAACGCCGGCCGCTGCGGCGTGGGCCTCCTCCGGCCCACCTAGCAGCTGACGCAGAAGGCACGTAGTTAGCTGCAGGAGGACGGCTTGATATCAAGGCATCCCGTGGCAGAAAATGACGCGCAGCACGCGCTAGCTGGTGGGTGGAGCAGTTGCAGCCTATTGAAGTCATTGGGGCGTACACCCTGCGGCTTCAAGGCCCAACAGAAAGCGTACTTTACCAATCATCACACTGAGTATTCAACACCATCTATGTGGGTATATATGTATCTAATGAGCTCTATGTGGGTATATATGCATCTATTGAGGTCTGTGTGGGTATATATATGCATCTAATGAGTTCTGTGTGGGTATATATGTATCTAATGAGGTCTGTGTGGGTATATATATGTATCTAATGAGGTCTGTGTGGGTATATATGTATCTAATGAGGTCTGTGTGGGTATATATATGCATCTAATGAGGTCTGTGTGGGTATATATATGTATCTAATGAGGTCTGTGTGGGTATATATGTATCTAATGAGGTCTGTGTGGGTATATATGTATCTAATGAGGTCTGTGTGGGTATATATATGTATCTAATGAGGTCTGTGTGGGTATATATGCATCTAATGAGGTCTGTGTGGGTATATATGTATCTAATGAGGTCTGTGTGGGTATATATGTATCTAATGAGGTCTGTGTGGGTATATATATGTATCTAATGAGGTCTGTGTGGGTATATATATATATGTATCTAATGAGGTCTGTGTGGGTATATATGCATCTAATGAGGTCTGTGTGGGTATATATGTATCTAATGAGGTCTGTGTGGGTATGTCACGGATCCCCCTGATTACCAAGATGGTGGTCCCTATTACGCAGACCGCTCACTACCCTTCCGATCCTTAGAATGGTCGGCACGTCTAGACAGATACAGAATACGTAAAGATAGGTAGACACAAAGAACGATACTAGGAGGGTACACAAGACCTAGAATGGTTGGCTCTTCCCAAGACCTAAACAATAGAAGAGGTAGTCTGATGCGTGCTTAGGATGCCACACAGACTGACCACAAAACCAATATAGAAGAGTAAACGCCAATACCAGGAGTGTTGCACAGAATAGTTAATAAGCCAATGCCAGGGGTCGGTACACAGAATGGTTCGTTTGCCAATGCCAGGGGTCGGTACACAGAATGGTTCGTTTGCCAATGCCAGGGGTCGGTACACAGAATGGTCAGTTTGCCAATGCCAGGGGTCGGTACACAGAATGGTCAGTTTGCCAATGCCAGGGGTCGGTACACAGAATAGCCAAAAATATACAATAGAATGCAAGAGCTCTGCGGGAAGTAACTACCACGTCAGGGCGCCGGTTGTTCTGCGAGTCTGGGCTTTAAACCCGGCGGGTCCGCGTCAGCCCGCCAGGCCCCGCCCCCCGGCGTCCCCACGTGTGCGGAAGCGACCGCAATATCACTCGGCGCCTGGCTAGCGAGCAGCGAGGAAGCTGCTGCCAGGCGCCGGGGGGTACGGGGAGCCACCGTGACAGAACCCCCCCCTCTACGGGCGGCCACTGGACGACCCCCAGGGCACGGGGATGAGCCAAATAGAAAGCCCTCACCAATCGAGGAGCATGAACCTCAGTAGCCGGAAGCCAAGAGCGATCCTCCGGGCCGTAGCCCACCCAGTCAACCAAGTACTGAAGGACTCCCCTAGACACCCTGGCGCCCAGAATGGCCTTGACTTCAAACTCCTCCTCGCCCTCCACAGAGACAGGAGGAGGAGGGACACGGGCCCTGGTGTACCGATTACACAAGAGTGGCTTCAACAGACTCACGTGGAACACATTGTGTATCCTGATATGGGAGGGTAGTGCCAAAGCATAGGAGACCGGATTGATGCGCCGCAGAATCTTATAGGGCCCTATGTATCTGGGTGCCAGTTTCATAGAGGGTACTAAAAGCTTGATGTTCCGTGAAGAAAGCCAAACCCTGTCCCCAACTTGATACACGGGTGCCGGCCTCCTGTGACTGTCTGCTTTGATTTTCTGGATAACGCTACTTTCCTCCAGTGCCCGTTTAACCCTTCCCCAAGTTTCTTTCAAAGACACTAAATGCTCATCCAGAGCAGGAATCGCGGTATCAGGAAACGTAGCAGGGAGCACGGGAGGATCAAAACCGTAAACAGTGAAGAAAGGTGAATGTCCTGTGGATTCGCTCACTGCATTGTTCAAAGCATACTCTGCCATGGTAGAAGATCAGACCAGTTGTCCTGTTTGTCAGATATAAAACATCTTAGATACTTTTCTATATTCTGATTAGCGCGTTCTGCTGCTCCGTTGGTCTGGGGGTGATAGGCCGAGGAGAAAGATAAGTCTATCCCCACATTCTTACAAAAACCCTTCCAGAATCTAGAGACGAATTGGGTACCCCTATCGGAGATAATCCCAAGAGGAATACCGTGTATGCGGACCACATTGTTTATGAATATGGGCACCAGTTCGAGTGCCGAAGGTAGTTTACGAAGAGGAACATAGTGGCCCATCTTGGAGAACCGATCTATGACCGTGAGTATTACAGTATTACCTCTTGACTCGGGTAACTCTACTATAAAATCCATGGCTAAATGCGACCATGGTCGTTCGGGGATTGGCAGAGGCTGGAGTAAACCAATGGGCGCTGTTTTGGGACTTTTATGTCTTGTGCACACCTCGCACACCGTTATGTAATCTCTAACATCACGGCGCACCGTGGGCCACCAGAGGAGCTTACGTATACTAGACAGTGTTTTGGTGATCCCCATATGCCCAGAGGTTTTGTTATCATGATACAGTTTTAATACTTCTTCCCTTTCGTTCTCAGGTACAAAGAGTTTCGCAGGAGGTCTCCCCCCAGGAGCTGTACCCTGGGCGGTCTGCAATCTTAACATTAGAGGAGACGAGACACTAATCGTGGTGAGAGCTATAATTCTTTCCTGGGGTACAATGGGATGCTGATCTTGGATGTTATGTTCGTAGGATTCGTACTGTCTTGACAATGCGTCTGCTTTAATGTTTCTTGACCCAGGTCTGTATGTGAGGACGAAATTAAAGCTTGAAAGAAACAATGACCATCTCGCTTGTCTGGCATTCAACCGTTTGGCGTCACCAATGTACGTGAGATTCTTATGATCGGTAATGATGACAATGGGGTCCCTAGACCCCTCCAATAAGTATCTCCACTCCGTCAAGGCTGCGATAACTGCTAACAACTCTCTATTTCCGATATCATAGTTCCTCTCTGCCGGGGACAACTTTCGGGAATAGAAGCCGCATGGATGCAAGGGTTTGTCGGGTGCCTCCCTTTGGGACAAGACTGCACCAAGACCTAGCTCGGAGGCGTCAACTTCAACTTGGAAAGGCAGAGCCGGATCAGGATGTCGGAGAACAGGGGCAGTCGTGAATGCCTGTTTGAGGGCCTCGAAGGCTTGCCTGGCCTGGGGTGTCCATTTCTGATTTCCCACCCCTTTCTTAGTCATGGCCGTGAGAGGAGCTACCAAGGCCGAAAAGTCTTTAATGAACCTTCGATAATAGTTGGTAAAACCTAGAAACCTCTGGATGGCTTTAAGCCCTTGGGGTAGGGGCCAGTCGAGGATTGCCGACAATTTACCAGGATCCATCTGAAACCCCTCAGGGGTTATGATATACCCAAGGAAGTGCACCATCTCTATATCAAAGAGGCACTTTTCTAATTTGCAGTATAAGCCGGCCTTCAATAGTCTCCTTAACACTTGTTGCACATGGGTGTGATGGGTCTCCTTATCTGGAGAGTATATCAGGATGTCATCGAGATACACTATGACGAATGTTTGCAGAAAGTCCCTTAGAGTGTCATTTATGAGATCCTGAAACACAGCTGGCGCGTTACATAACCCAAAGGGCATTACCAGGTATTCGTAATGCCCGCTACGCGTATTAAAAGCCGTCTTCCACTCGTGCCCCTTTTTCACCCTTATCAGATTGTAGGCCCCGCGTAAATCGAGCTTCGTGTATATACGGGCCCCTTCAGTCGGTCGAACAACTCTGTTATAAGGGGAATAGGATATGCATTTCTTATGGTTATTCTGTTTAAACCTCTATAATCAATGCATGGTCGCAAGTCTCCCTCTTTCTTGGAGACGAAAAAGAAACCAGCTCCTGCTGGGGAGGAGGACCGTCTAATGAATCCACGCTCAAGATTCTCTTTTATATATTCCTCCATAATATCGTTCTCCTTTTGCGACAAGGGGTATACATGTCCTCTGGGAGGCATGGTACCGGGGAGTAACTCTATGGCACAGTCATACGGGCGATGTGGGGGTAAAACCTCAGTCCTGGCCTTCGAAAAAACCTCCTTTAATGCCTGATAACAGTCAGGGACTACTGTGGATAAAGGAGGTGCTGTGGCGATATTAAGGCTACCAATAACAGTGACTCTGCCCATGCATTTCAACTGGCAACTGGGGCCCCAACATTTTATGTCTCTCTGGACCCAATCAATCACCGGGTTATGCTCAGTCAACCATGGAAACCCCAGGACGACGGGGCATGAGGGAGAGTCAATAATCTGGAATCGTATGGTTTCCTGGTGCAAAACCCCTGTTTTCATGCATACCTCTATAGTGTCGTGGGTGATGTGGGGACATGACAAGGGTTTCCCGTCTATGGCCTCCACCATTAGGGGTCTTTCTTTGAGAACTAGAGGCATGAGGTTCTTAGAGGCAAACACTCTATCCATAAAGTTACCTGAGGCTCCAGAGTCTAGGAACGCCTCAGTCTTGAGGTGCACCCCCTCCCAGGTTAAGGAGATGGGCACCAGAATCCGGGTTTTTTTTTTTCGTTATCAACAAAGGAGGCATAGAGTGAACCGATTACCTGGCTAGTAGGTGTTCTCTGGCCCGGTTTGCCAGTGTCACCCCTGCCACCCCTGGGTCTTTGAGGACATTGAAGACGAAAATGCCCTGCCCCGGCACAGTAAAAACAGAGCCCCCTTTCCCTTCTGTAAGTTCTCTCAGCCTCTGAAATACCTGTTCTACCTATCTGCATAGGTTCCACGACCGGTAGATCGGTTCTTACTGGCTCTGGAGTACCTGACGTATTGGTGTGTCTGGGTACCAAGGGTAAAGGAGGCAAAAGCCTTCTGGGTCTGTCTCGAGAATGCCTCCTGTCCCTAATTTGGTCGTCCATGGCAATACAGAAATCAACCAAATGGTCCAGATGTTCTGGCAACTTCAAGGGAGCCAGCTCAAACATCAAGGCCTCGTTCAGGCCTTCGGTAAACGCCAAGGTTAAAACGTCGTTAGGCCAGTGTACCTCAGAAGTCAAGGTCTTAAATTCTATGGCATAGTCGGAGACTCTCCTATTGCCTTGCTTAATGTGGAATAAGGACCTGCCTGCATTGGTGGCCCTTCTAGAGGGATCAAACGTACGTTTTAGTTCAGAGGTAAAGCCCTCATAGTCATATATGATAGGTTTTTTGTTTTCCCACAATGGCGTGGCCCACAGTAACGCTTTATCAGTTAAATGATTAATTAGGTAGCCTACTTTGGCTTTATCGGATACACAGGACCCTGGATTGTTCTCGAATAGAATCTCCAGTTGGGTCAAAAAACCCCGACACAGGTTAGGCGTACCATCATAGCGTACGGGTGCCTTCATACTGAGCCTACACCCCTCGGGTGAGGCCGAACTGGCCCTAGGCACTACTGGTTCTGGAGGACTTGCAGCACCAGTAGTGGATCGATTCAACAGGGTTTGCAGAGCAAGAGCAATTTGGTCCATCCTGTGGTCCTGCTCTTCTTGTCGGGCTGCAATTCTTGTCAACTGAGATGAGAGGTCTGCGGGATCCATTGGCCCTGACGTAATGTCACGGATCCCCCTGATTACCAAGATGGTGGTCCCTATTACGCAGACCGCTCACTACCCTTCCGATCCTTAGAATGGTCGGCACGTCTAGACAGATACAGAATACGTAAAGATAGGTAGACACAAAGAACGATACTAGGAGGGTACACAAGACCTAGAATGGTTGGCTCTTCCCAAGACCTAAACAATAGAAGAGGTAGTCTGATGCGTGCTTAGGATGCCACACAGACTGACCACAAAACCAATATAGAAGAGTAAACGCCAATACCAGGAGTGTTGCACAGAATAGTTAATAAGCCAATGCCAGGGGTCGGTACACAGAATGGTTCGTTTGCCAATGCCAGGGGTCGGTACACAGAATGGTCAGTTTGCCAATGCCAGGGGTCGGTACACAGAATGGTTCGTTTGCCAATGCCAGGGGTCGGTACACAGAATGGTCAGTTTGCCAATGCCAGGGGTCGGTACAGACAGAATGGTCAGTTTGCCAATGCCAGGGGTCGGTACACAGAGAATAGCCAAAAATATACAATAGAATGCAAGAGCTCTGCGGGAAGTAACTACCACGTCAGGGCGCCGGTTGTTCTGCGAGTCTGGGCTTTAAACCCGGCGGGTCCGCGTCAGCCCGCCAGGCCCCGCCCCCCGGCGTCCCCACGTGTGCGGAAGCGACCGCAATATCACTCGGCGCCTGGCTAGCGAGCAGCGAGGAAGCTGCTGCCAGGCGCCGGGGGGTACGGGGAGCCACCGTGACAGGGTATATATGTATCTAATGAGGTCTGAGTGGATTTATATGCATCTAATGAGGTCTGTGTGGGCACTAGCGTCGCTAGGTGGGGGCGGGGGTGCGGCCCGCACCAGGTGACACCCGCCCTTAGGGTGACACCAAAGCAGCGGCAACGCTTCCCCCAATTAGATCCTGCCAGCAGCCGCGTGCTTTTCCCTCCTACATGCAGCCGCCAGCATGAATATCTGCCGCTCGCCTGGGGTTCTATATACAAGCCAGCTGCGATCTCGCGAGATTGCGGCTGGCTGGTGTATAGAACCCTAGGCGAGCGGCAGATATTCATGCTGGCGGCTGCATGTAGGAGGGAAAAGCACGCGGCCGCCAGAAGAATCTAATCGGGGGGAGCAGTCGTAGACAGGAGATGAGAGCTGGGGGGAAAATCTACCCATATGAGCTGGGGGGCAAATATACCTGTAGCGGAACGGGTGTTGTCCGCCTGCGGGTGTGCTCCTATCTGCTCCTCCCACTGCGCTTACCGCCGACCCGACTACCGAGTGTCACGGCACTCGGCGTCTCGAGCGGCCTGGGATGACCCTGGGGAGGGTTGGCGGGCTGTGGAGGGGACCCCGGGGCGAGATCAGCCCGACCACTGAGTGTCACGGCACTCAGCGTCTCGAGCGGCTGATCTACTGACCTTGGTGCGGTTCGGATCGGGTGTGGAGCGGCCGTTTCGGATGGGAAACGTTTCGGATTTCCCTCGGTTATGCAGCGCTTCAGTCTATCGATGCGCGGCAGACGCGCCGCGGCTTCGGTTCGGATGACAGCACCCCAGCGTGATCGATCGTTCTGCACGGTCGAAGCCGGTATGATGCACCCCTGTTCTGATCCGGGATGCAGACATAGGGTGATCGGTTCGTATCTCGGGATGCCGCACTCTGAAGACCGCGCGGGATCTCAGCAATACGGCCGAAAACAAAGGACACCAGGCGGAGCAGTATGCACTAGATAAACTGGCTTTATTTCAACACATCACATATATTTATCAACATTGGTACAGCAGGAAAACAATGGGAATCCCTGCCCGCCCCCACAAGCCTCATTGGCCCTCGCTGGAAGGAGTCACCCGGGTCCCGATTTGTATTGGCGGTTACGAATCGGGGTGTTGCCGATTCGCAACCGGATGGTCCGAATCGGCCATTTTACGATTCGACCAGATGGTCCGAATCGGCCATTTTACGATTCGACCGGATGGTCCGAATCGGCCATTTTCCGATCCGATCAATTCAACCGGATCCACGAGGCACTGGGAAATGGCGGCGAGCAAAGCACACAATGGGATACACACATTTCACAATACACATACGGGGACACTTTTATTACACCACACAACGAAACCACATCTAAATAATATAAAGCAAGGAGTTCTGCTGGTGCAACGGCACCTAGGAGTCTCTAGGAACCCAAAAGTCACAAAGGACCGTCCCTGGCTGAGGGTGCTGGGCCATTCCGTGACACTCCTCCCCCTTCCCAAAGTTCGACGCACCCGGTTTGACCCCAACGGGTCGTACCGGGGAAGTCGATGCTCCCAGGTCCATAGTCTGTCGGGAGAGGCCGAGCCACCAGGCTTCTCCATTTGGCCTTGCGGCCGTGCCGGGTGGGCTGGGGCCCCACGTCCTTGAGGTTACCCCCTCTAGGATAAGGATCCTGTGGCTGGGGAGGAGTACGGCCTGTACCACCTCCGGGCACATCTCGCCCCCGAGAAAAATGTGGAACGCATGCCCCCCGAGTGCCCGGGTCAGTCGTTGGGGAAGACAGTGGCTGCGGGGGGCCTCCGGGCCAAAGGGTTGGGGGGACGGCCAGGGCGGCATCAGGCTCTTCCCCGTGGCCAGTGCGTCGGCTGGGTGGGGGTCTCCCCGCGGGAGGATGGTTTTTCCCATCCCCAGGGCGATCCATGGCTGCGAACAACTCAGCCCGGGGAAACCATCTGTCTGCTCCCCCTGGCAGACTGTGGGAAATGTGCAGAGGCCAGCGGCTCCCTGCCCCATTGGCAACTCTTCCGCTGAGGGGGTGAGTGCTGGAACAACATTCGGGGGGTCGGAGGAGAACAACGGCTGCGAGCCAAGCAGCTGGGGTAAACCTGGCTACTCCTCAGGGCATTCGGCAGAAAGTGGGCAGAGGCCAGCGGCACTCTGCCCCGTGGCCAGCTCTTCTGCTGGGGAGGCGGGTACCAGAACAAAGTCCAGGGGGTCGGACGAGGTAAGCGGCTGTGGGGAAGGCAGCCCCAGGGTATCCCCCTCCTGCTCCTCGGGACAGCTGGGAATAGGTGGGCAGAGGCCAGCGGCGCTCTGCCCCGTGGCCAGCTCTTCGGCTGGGTGGGGGTCTCCCTGCAGGAGGATGGTTTCCTCCATCCCCAGGGCGATCAATGGCTGCAAGCAACCCAGCCCGGGGGAACCATCTGTCTGCTCCTCCTGGCAGACGGTGGGAAGTGGGCAGAGGCCAGCGGCGCTCTGCCCCGTGGCCAGCTCTTCGGCTGGGTGGGGGTCCCCTTGCGGGAGGATGGTCCTTTCCATCCCCAGGGCGATCCATGGCTGCGAGCAACCCAGCCCGGGGGAACCATCTGTCTGCTCCTCCTGGCAGACGGTGGGAAGTGGGCAGAGGCCAGCAGCGCTCTGCCCCGTGGCCAGCTCTTCGGCTGGGTGGGGGTCCCCTTGCGGGAGGATGGTCCTTTCCATCCCCAGGGCGATCCATGGCTGCGAGCAACCCAGCCCGGGGGAACCATCTGGCTGCTCCTCCTGGCAGACTGTGGGAAGTGGGCAGAGGCCAGCGGCGCTCTGCCCCGTTGCCAGCTCTTCTGCTGGACCCGCGGATACGGCCACCGTGTCTTCCTGCGGGTTTGGGAAAATCGCTTCTTCTGCGGTGGCCCCAACGAGGATCCATGGGAGCGGCTCAGCCTCCCATGCTTCGGGGTCTCTCGGACTGTCGGTTTCTTCAGCCGGACAGTCCCACCAGGACATGGGACTCAGACCTAACTGCGGAACGCTGTCCAACAATCTATTGTAGGCCTTCTCGAGCTCCCATTCTCGCTCCACCAGGAACTCCAGTTCCTCTAACTCAGAGTCCCTGCTATCGTACGGGAGTTCCTCTTCCCGTCGCTCCAGTATCTCCTCCGATCGCTCTTCTGTCTCTTCTCCGAACCCAGGGTCCTTGGCCATTCTCTCATAAAGCAGCCCTGTGCCGCCGTAGTGGGGGCTTGCGGTGGAGGCGCCATCGATGGTGCGGGGTAGCAGGGGGGCCTGTTAGCCACCGGAGCGCGCAGTACGCGGCATCCAGTGCAATCTCCTGCTGCACCAGGTATTGGAGCTCTGCCTCCCACTCCTCCGGGGGTCAATCTTGCAGGAACGCTGCTCGAACGTTATACTGCACCTGGTAGATGACAGCGTCGGAGGGGACATGGACATCATGGTAGTCCCTTTCATGGTACAGGGCCTCGTACCAAAGTTCTTGGCGGATCTCGTCCCGCCACTCGAGCCCAGTGGGCTCCACTGTGGACCCGTGGTACCGATCCAGGCCCTCCTGCAGCCTTCTCGGAAATTCCGCCCTCGAGTCCGCGAGGGTGCTGAGACAGTGGCACCGCCACTCGCTGAGGGGTGTGGCGTCCTTGGATGCAGCTCCAGGCGAGCTGTAAGTCTCCATCCAGGGGTCGCTGGGATGTGCGTTTTCCCCAATACAGACTCCAGGCGAGCTGCAAGTCCCGAAAGGGGTATCGCTGGGGGTTGTAGATTGCCGGGATGAAGCTCCAGTCGAGCTGTAAACCTCGATCCGGGGTTCTACGGGTTTGGGGACGGGGTCAGAAGGTTCATCACTTTCCACCCGGATCACGCTTGGAAGTCCCTCATTAGCCGGCTCACCAGTTGCTGGTCCAGCCTGGTCAGCTCCTTCACTAAGGTCTTCTTATTTTTGTCGCCGGGGGTTCCTCCCCGATTCTTCAACATGCCCCGCAGGACATCCCGCGTGTAAGCGCTGTACCCGGCCATGGTAGGGGCCTTCTTGGGGGTTGCAGAGAGCTTATCCCACCGCTGCCACCAGTGTAGCGGAACGGGTGTTGTCCGCCTGCGGGTGTGCTCCTATCTGCTCCTCCCACTGCGCTTACCGCCGACCCGACTACCGAGTGTCACGGCACTCGGCGTCTCGAGCGGCCTGGGATGACCCTGGGGAGGGTTGGCGGGCTGTGGAGGGGACCCCGGGGCGAGATCAGCCCGACCACTGAGTGTCACGGCACTCAGCGTCTCGAGCGGCTGATCTACTGACCTTGGTGCGGTTCGGATCGGGTGTGGAGCGGCCGTTCGGGTGGGAAACGTTTCGTCTGGGACCGTTCGGATGGGAAACGTTTCGGATTTCCCTCGGTTATGCAGCGCTTCAGTCTATCGATGCGCGGCAGACGCGCCGCGGCTTCGGTTCGGATGACAGCACCCCAGCGTGATCGATCGTTCTGCACGGTCGAAGCCCGTATGATGCACCCCTGTTCTGATCCGGGATGCAGACACAGGGTGATCGGTTCGTATCTCGGGATGCCGCACTCTGAAGACCGCGCGGGATCTCAGCAATACGGCCGAAAACAAAGGACACCAGGCGGAGCTGTATGCACTAGATAAACTGGCTTTATTTCAACACATCACATATATTTATCAACATTGGTACAGCAGGAAAACAATGGGAATCCCTGCCCGCCCCCACAAGCCTCATTGGCCCTCGCTGGAAGGAGTCACCCGGGTCCCGATTCGTATTGGCGGTTACGGATCGGGGTGTTGCCGATTCGCAACCGGATGGTCCGAATCGGCCATTTTACGATTCGACCGGATGGTCCGAATCGGCCATTTTCCGATCCGATCAATTCGACCGGATCCACGAGGCACTGGGAAATGGCGGCGAGCAAAGCACACAATGGGATACACACATTTCACAATACACATACGGGGACACTTTTATTACACCACACAACGAAACCACATCTAAATAATATAAAGCAAGGAGTTCTGCTGGTGCAACGGCACCTAGGAGTCTCTAGGAACCCAAAAGTCACAAAGGACCGTCCCTGGCTGAGGGTGCTGGGCCATTCCGTGACAATACCCATTTGAGCTGGGGGGCAAATCTACACATATGTGCGGGGGGGGAAATCTACCCATATGAGCTGGGAGGGCAAATATACCCATATGAGCTGAGGGGCAAATATAACCATGTGTGAGCTGGTCTGGGGGCATATATCCATGTGTGAGCTGGTCTGGGGCAATATATCCAAGTTTGAGCTGGTCTGGGGCAATATATCCATGTGTGAGCTGGTCTGGGGCAATATATCCATGTGTGAGCTGGTCTGGAGCAATATATCCATGTGTGAGCTGGTCTGGGGCAATAAATCCAAGTGTGAGCTGGTCTGGGGCAATATATCCATGTGTGAGCTGGTCTGGGGCAATATATCCATGTGTGAGCTGGTCTGGGGCATATAACCATGTGTGAGCTGGTCTGGGGCAACATATCCATGTGTGAGCTAGTCTGGGGGCATATATACATGTGTGAGCTGGTCTGGAGGCATATAACCATGTGTGAGCTGGTCTGGGGCAATATATCCAAGTGTGAGCTGGTCTGGGGCAATATATCCATTTGTGAGCTGGTCTGGGGCAATATATCATTTTTTGAGCTGGTCTGGGGCAATATTTCCAAGTGTGAGCTGGTCTGGGGCAATATATCCATGTGTGAGCTGGTCTGGGGCAATATATCCATGTGTGAGCTGGTTTGGGGCATAAATCCATATGTGAGCTAGTCTGAGGGCATATAGCCATGTGTGAGCTGGTCTGGGGCAAAATATCCATGTGTGAGCTAGTCTGGGGGGAATATATCCATGTGTGAGCTGGTCTGGGGCAATATATCCATGTGTGAGCTGGTCTGGGGCAATATATCCATGTGTGAGCTGGTCTGGGGCATATATCCATGTGTGAGCTAGTCTGTGGGGCATATAACCATGTGTGAGCTGGTCTGGGGCAAAATATCCATGTGTGAGCTAGTCTGGGGGCAATATATCCATGTGTGAGATGGTCTGGGGCAATATATCCATGCGTGAGCTGGTCTGGGGGCATATATTCATGTGTGAGCTGGTCTGGGGCCATATAGCCATGTTTGAGCTGGTGTATGAGCAAAATATCCATGTGTGAGCTAGTCTGGGGGCATATATCCATGTGTGAGCTGGTCTGGGGCAATATATCCATGGGTGAGCTGGTCTGGGGGCATATATTCATGTGTGAGCTGGTCTGGGGCCATATAACCATGTTTGAGCTGGTGTTTGTGTGTGAGCATAGGAGAGAGCTCCACAGCAATAAACCTCACAGTAATGTGCGCGCTGTGTGTATGAGCATTCAGTGTCATATGGGAGTACTGATTTATGACTAAGAGTAGTAAAAAAAATCCGTAAAAATGGGGGGGAGTGACACCATAAGTTACCGCACCAGGTGACACCAACCCTAGTGACGCCACTGTGTGTGGGTATATATGCATCTAATGAGGTCTGTGTGGGTATATATGCATCTAATGAGGTCTGTGTGTGTGTGGGTATATGTGCACCTAATGAGGTCTGTGTGGGTATATATGCATCTAATGAGGTCTGTGTGTGTGTGGGTATATGTGCACCTAATGAGGTCTGTGTGGGTATATATGCTTCCAATGAGGTCTGTGTGGGTATATTTATGTATCTAATGAGGTCTGTGTGGGTATATAGGTTTCTAATGAGGTCTGTGTGGGTATATAGGTTTCTAATGAGGTCTGTGTGGGTATATATGGATCTAATGAGGTCTGTGTGGGTATATATGAATCTAATGAGGTCTGTGTGGGTAATGGGTATATATGTATCTAATGAGATCTGTTTGGGTATATATGCATCTAATGAGGTCTGTGTGGGTATATATGAATCTAATGAGGTCTGTGTGGGTATATATGAATCTAATGAGGTCTGTGTGGGTATATATGTATCTAATGAGGTCTGTGTGGGTATATATGCTTCTAATGAGGTCTGTGTGGGTATATATGCTTCTAATGAGGTCTGTGTGGGTATTTATATGGATCTAGTGAGGTCTGTGTGGGTATATATGTATCTAATGAGGTCTCTGTGGGTATATATTTATGGATCTAATGAGGTCTGTGTGGGTATATGAAGAGAATAGGAGGTCTGTGTGGGTATATATATGTATCTAATGAGGTCTGCGTGGGTATTTATATGGATCTAATGAGGTCTGTGTGGGTATATATGTATCTAATGAGCTCTATGTGGGTATATATATATCTAATGAGGTCTGTGTGGGTATATATGTATCTAATGAGGTCTGTGTGGGTATATATATATCTAATGAGGTCTGTGTGGGTATATATATATATGTATCTAATGAGGTCTGTGTGGGTATATATGCTTCTAATGAGGTCTGTGTGGGTATTTATATGGATCTAGTGAGGTCTGTGTGGGTATATATGTATCTAATGAGGTCTGTGTGGGTATATATTTATGAATCTAATGAGGTCTGTGTGGGTATATATGTATCTAATGAGGTCTGTGTGGGTATATATGTATCTAATGAGGTCTGTGTGGGTATATATGTATCTAATGAGGTCTGTGTGGGTATATATGGATCTAATGAGGTCTGTGTGGGTATATATGGATCTAATGAGATCTCTTTGGGTATATATGCATCTAATGAGGTGGTTTCATTCCTCAGGTTTAATCAGGCGAATCCCATAGGCTTTAATGTTAACAATATTCCCGTTTTAATTCAATATCTAATAAACTGTGTATTATTTTATTCTGCAGTAAAAAGTCTCTTTATTCATAGATTTTTTAGGATCTTTTAGACATTTTTGGGGATTTTTTCCAGCAATTTTTTTTTATCGTATTTTCTCTTTTCTGTAACAGCCCTTTTTATTATCATTCATTGGATTTTATATGTAAATTCCAGACATTTTCGTTCTGTAGTTTTTTTGCAAACAGCGTTTCAAGCGTACTGTTTTTTTTCTTTCTTGTTTACCCTGTGCTGCGATCGGCTGCTCGTCGGCTTTTTTCAGGTGCGTTTGGTGTGGATTTTGCGGCGGTTTCTGCGGGTGTTGTGTGATTTCTTGGGGGTGTTCGGCGAGTGTGCGACGGGTTTGCGGAAGGTTTTTCCTGCGCTACAGGGCCCTTGCGTTGAATGCTTAATACACCACAGGGTGGCGGTCTGTGATCCCCTGACGTGCGGGGAAGCGCGCGGAACGAGAGGGCACTGAAATGCTGTGCTCTCTGAATAACCCTGATTAAAAAAAAAAATTAATTCTGAGATTTATCTCGTCCTGGTTCTTCACAGACCCGCATATGGCCCCACAAATAAATCAGCCTAATGGATGCTTTGTATGTTGCTTTTATTTTATAGCGTTCACATTTATTTATTTATTTATTTATTATTTAATGTAAACAAAATTAATCATTTAAAAAAAAAAAAAAACTGGCTGCATTGGCAGGGAATCGAACCCAGGTTTCACCGTGTGGTAGGGGAGAAATCTACCACTGAACCACCAATGCTGCTCGCTTTCAACACTGCAGCTAGTGCCTATATAGGATGACACACAGCTGTTCGGGGGAGAACGTGCTCAGTAAAAACACTGATCGTGCTTAATGTATTGTGATAAAGCTTTTGCCTTTCTAGAAACATGGCCTCATTAATTATAATTAATTACAGTTTAAATGTATAACAGCGTGGGAGATTTAAAAAAAAAAAAAAAAAAAAAATTTATGTTGCATTGGCCGGGAATCGAACCCGGGCCTCCCGCGTGGCAGGCGAGAATTCTACCACTGAACCACCAATGCTTCACTGCAGGAAATCGTATCTGATCCTCTCACATTCTACCACAGCTGAACTTGGCTGTTTTATGAAGTTGGAAGATGGGATATTGTTTATATTACCATAAATAAACTGATGGGAGACATTTAACTCAACATACGTTTTCATGAGTAGTTTTTAGACGAAACTTTGGTTTCCCGATTTTTTAAAAAAAATATATTTTTCTATTCTGTAACGGGTTTTTTTTAAATTATTATTTTTTATTTTTTTTTTAAAGGACCTTTTTTTATTATCGAGACACATTTTAATACATTTTTATTGGTTTATTTATTTATAAATATTTTACCAGGAAGGATACATATACAGGGTTATTCAGAGAGAGACGATCTTGCCCCGAAATGTAACCGGACACTGAAATTCAGCGTACGGTGACATTTCGGGGCCATTCGGCTATTCAGAGAGCAGGCAGTTCGCCAAATGTTGGCGAATTGCCTGCACGACGGTACGGTGCCTGTTCGAGGGCAGTGAAATCCCCATAGAGAAGCAATAGTTAAGCTACTCAGAGACACCGAACAGCAGAGAAAAGTTGCCGAAATGCCCTGCTGTTCGGTGGTTTCAATCAGCAGGTTTATTCAGGCGAATCCCATAGGCTTCAATGTTAAAAATATTCCCGTTTTAATTCAATATCTAATAAACCGTTTATTATTTTATTCTGCAGCAAAAAGTCTCTTTATTCATAGATTTTTTAGGATCTTTTTGGAATCTTTTGGGATTTTTTCGGCAAACCTTTTTTTCCAATTTTTTTTTATTTTAATTTTTCTTTTTTCTGTAACAGCCCTTTTTATTGGATCATTGGATTCATAGGATCTTATATGTAAATTCCCGACATTTTCGTTCAGTAGTTTTTTTGGCAAACAGCGTTTCAATTTTCAAACTTTCAAGCGTACTGTTTTTTTTTGTTCACCTCGTTCGTCTGCGTGTCGGCTTTTTCCGGCGACTGTGATCGGCGGCGTTCAGGTTTCTCCGGTGTGTTCGGCGGGGCTGATCCAACTGTTTCTGCCGGGTTTCAGTGCGTGTTCGGCAGGTTTGCAGTGAGTGTTCCATGTGTTTGCGGCGAGTTTTACCTGCACTACGGGGTCCCTGCGGTTCTTGCTGAATACACCGCAGGGTCGGCAAACTAGGATCACCGAATCGCCCCGAAGTGCACGGAACGAGAAGTCACTGAACGTGCGGTGACTTTTCGAATCTCTTTGAATAACCCTGATTGAGAATTCTCTCGTTTTCAAGTATGTCCTGGGTTTAAACACCTATTAGGAGAATTCCGTTTTTTTGTTTATTTTTTGCAGTTCACCAAGGCCAGTTCGCCGCTCTTCGGTGCTCTTCCGTGACGTTCGCCAGCTTTCTCATGAGACTCCGGCAACTCCTTCTTCGCTGCACTATGGAGACCCTACAGGGAATAGCGAATTGACCGTAGTTTTGCCGAAGTGCACCGAAATCTCACTGAATGCCCGAGTCAATAAAGCAGCGACGCAACATAAATTACTCATTGAATGAAAAATGCTGACTGATACATTTTATTTTGCGAACAATATCCTCCTGGATATAATAAAACAGATCAATATATAGGTACAAAATCATTGTGTGCTTCTTAAGAAATATAAGTGACTTATGTCACATTGACACGTTTAATAACGCGTATGTAAAGTCCGAATTTACGATTACCACAAAAAAAAAAAAACAGCACAAAGAACAGATAATTCAACACTAAAGGTCAATATAATAAAAGCAAACTTGACCCCGACGTGATTTGAACACGCAACCTTCTGATCTGGAGTCAGACGCGCTACCGTTGCGCCACGAGGTCTTGAAGTCCACAAGGTTGCAACACGACTTGATCTAGATTCATGAGAGACGTAGCAATCAGAAAATAAACTTTGGTCTCAAGGTGTTAAACCTAGAGATACTCAACGCAGTGACAAGAGCGAAGTGTCATTGACCTGTTGTAGATCCTCCGGTGAAGCTGCATGAGTTACTGGTTGAGATGTACGTTAAAAAAAGCTCTTGACCCCGACGTGATTTGAACACGGAACCTTCTGATCTGGAATCAGATGCGCCATGAGGTCTTGATGGACTAAGCCCTGTAAAACAACAGTATCTAAATTCATGAGAGACTTATTCATCAGAAAACAGTCTTTAAGTTCAAAGTATTAAGTCTAGAAACACTCGCAGCAGTGATAAGAACGGAGTTTTATTGACCTGTTATAGACCCTTTGGTCAAGTTGCAACGAGTTACTAGTTGAGATGTGCAATGGATAAGTCTTAAACCCAACACAATTTGGACACGCAACCTTCTGATCTGCTACCGTTGCACCATAAAGTGTTGAAGGCCAGGGTGTTGAGAAACGACTTTATTGGGGTTCAAAGGAAACAAAATAGCAAAACAAGAGGACATAGTCTTAGATTAGAGGGGCAAAGGTTTAAAAGTAACATCAGGAAGCATTATTTTACTGAGAGGGTGGTGGATACATGGAACAGTCTTCCAGTTGAAGTGGTAGAGGCCAAAACAGTAATTGAATTTAAGCAAGCATGGGATAGGCATAAGGCTATCCTAAACAAAAGATAAATCCAGGTAAAGTATCCATGTAATTGGGCAGACTAGATGAGCCGAAAGGTTCTTATCTGCCGACATTTTTCTATGTTTCTATGTTTCTATGTTTCATGAGAACCTTATAAGTCAAGAAATTAACCTTGAGGGCAAAGTGTTAAACCTAGAAATACCCACAACTGTGTAAAGAACGAAGTTGTACTAAACTGATGTGGATCCTTCGGCCAAGGTGCAACAAGTTACTAGTTGAGATGTGCAAAGAAAAAGCTGTTGACCCTGACGTGATTTGGACACGCAACCTTCTGATCTGGAGTCAGACGCGCTACCGTTGCGCCACGAGGACCTTGAGTGTCTTGTGAATGTGACAGGACTTTATCTGGATTGATGAAAGCTTTATCAGTAAGAAAATAATTTGAGTGTAAAGTATTATGCCCAGAAACAATCAAAGAGGCGACAAGAACGGAGTTGTATTGAGCCGTTGTCCACCCTTTTGGGCCAAGATGCAACGGTTTGCTAGTAGCTTCAAACACGAACGTTTCCAATCTGGAGTCAGACACGCGATCGTTTCACCAAAAGATCCTTGAGCAGCTCAGCTTTGTGACAGGACTTTATGTGGATTCATGAGAGCCTTATCAATAAGAAAATAAACTGTGAGTGCACTCAGTAGATTGGCTGAACCTCATGGGAAACGGAATCCCAAAACATCTGTTGGGCCAAGGTTATCAACTCCACACTAAACGGGAATTACAAATGTAATGTTAGCAAAACGTCACTAAAACATGACTCTTTTACCCGATTTCTTCACGACACACTAACTGGTGTCAAATACAAAAAAATCCACATATAGCTCCTTCGTAGGACATGCCACCTGTTCCTTGTTAGTGTCAGTAAAGATGTAGATCAGTGGTTCCCAACCGCGGTCCTCAAGTACCCCAACAGGTCAGGTTTTCCAGATATCTGAAGCACAGCGCAGATGCTGTTCGGTGATTGCAGGATTCAGTCTGCATTTCCCCAAGGCAATCCTTAAAGCCTGGCCTGTTGGTGGTACTGGAGGACCACGGTTGGGAACCACTGATGTAGACCATTCGCACTTCATCCACTTACTTAAAAGTAAGCACGACATTGACATGATTTGGACACACAACCTTCTGATCTGGAATTAGATGCTCTACTGTTGCGCCACGAGGTCTTGATGAGCTAAAGGTGATTTGAAAGACTTTATCTGGATTCGTGAGCGACTTATATATCAGAAAATAAACTTTGAGTGCAAAGTATAAAGCCGGCAGAGATAAGAACGGAATTATATTGACCTGTTGCGGATCCTTCGGCTAAACTGCAACAAGATACTAGTTGAGATGTGCAAAGGAAACGCTCTTAACTCCAACGTGATTTGGACACACAACCTTCTGATCTTCTACCATTACACCATGAAGTGTTGAAGGCCAAGGTGTTGAGACATGACTTTATCTGGATTCGCGAGACCCTTATTAGTCAAAAAACAAACTTTAAGTTCAAAGTGTTAAACCTAGAAATTCTCATAGCTGTCTTAAGAATGGAGTTGTGCTGAACTGTCGTAGATCCATCGGCCAAGTGGCAACACGTTACCAGTTGAGATGTGCAAAGAAAAAGCACCTGACCCCAGCGTGACTTGATCACACAACCTACTGTAGCGCTGTGTTAAAAATCTTGCTGTGGCAGTACCTATTTTTGGCCACAAGATGGAGACTATCGCGATCAGAGATACTGGACATTGGGACTACAATGCCCGGCATGCTTTGCAAGAAGACAGGAAGTGGGTGGGGACTGGAGACTTACATCCTCTGCCTCGTGGAGAAAGTTCCAGAGCGCGCCAGGGAACAGGAGAAAGCAGACGCACTGAGGAGATCGCGAGAGAACCTAGGCCAAAGCCCGAGGGAGACCTGTTATTCCTGTTTGGGTCACTCAAACTGAGGAGAAGGAGACTTGCCAGAGCCCAGACATTGCTGCAGACCGGCGGAATCGAACGGAGAGCAGGCGGTGAGCTGGACAAGCTGTATGAAGTCAGACAACGGATCCGGCCGCTAGTATCCCCAGTCAAAATCGGGTGGAGAGACGTCCTGGGTCAGCGGAGCCTAAAGCAATCGTCGGATGGGTGAGAGGCCTCCAAGGCTGTTTTATGATTAAAGGACGCTATGCTGTTTTCTCTTTAAAGTCCACAGGGCCCCAACTGACTAGTCGAAGACCTTCCTTTAATAAACTCACTGGCCAGTTGAACAGTACCCGGGTACCACACACACATATACACCTTTCACATTCTGGGACTTAACTTGTGCAGGACTCATTTCCTTTTACGAATCGGAACAGGGGTTACAGATAAAGATACGTTCCGAATATATTTTTCCTCTTTTTTTCCGCTGCGCGTTTACCGTAATACGAAGGGATTGTATGTTTGGGGTTTTTGCTACGTGTCCCCTTTTCTGAACTATCGGGAAATTGCATTGCTTTTATGTTCGGTTGCGAATATTTTATTTTCCGAAATACGAAGCCTCGTGTTTCGTTTCTTTTCCGCTACGCGTTTTACCGTGATACGAAAATACTGTAATAATATCTGTGAATACCGTGTCTCGACATCTGCTTAAATATTTTAGTAAACTATTTAAATGATAAAAACTCACAACTGTGTTGGAGTATATTTATTCCCTAGTGCGGGGAGACTGACCCGTGGTTCATTTTCAGCGGCTCCTCCGGGAGTGAGCGCTACACTACCAATATGGCGTCAGATGCCCAACCGTTGCACCATGAGTTCCTTGAGCAGCTCAGCTTTGTGACAGGAGTTTATGTGGATTCATGAGAGCCTTATCAATAAGAAAATAAACTGTGAGTGCACTCGTTAGATTGGCTGAACCTCATGGGAAACGGAATCCCAAAACATCTGTTGGGCCAAGGTTTCTGATGGCTGAGTTTAACAACTCAACGTTACACAAATGTAATGTTAGCAAATTGTCACCAAACCATGACTTTTACCTGATTTCTTCACGACACACTAACTGGTGGCAAAGACAAAATATCCACATATTGGTCCCTTCGTAGGGCATGCCACCTGTTCCTTGTCAACGACGTCAGTAAAGATGTAGATCATTTGCACTTCATCATAAAAATAAGTCTGACCCCAACATGCGACCTTCTGATCAGGAGTCAGACATGCTACCATTTCACCACAAGGTCTTGACTGTGAAGGAATCTGAAACAACAACTATATCTGGATTCATGAGGGACCCCTAAATCAGAAGATACATTTTAAGTGGAAAGTATTAAGCCTGGAAATAGGAGTTGTATTGAATTGTTGTAGACCAGTGTTTCCCAAACCTGTCCTCAGGACCATCCGCCTCGCCAGGTTTTCCAGATATGTGAAGCATAGCCCAGGTGATATGATTCGCTGCTCAGTGATTGTAGGATTCAGGCTGCATTTCCCCAAGGTGATCTGCAGAGTCTGGCCAGGTTGAGGGTCCCAAGGACAGGTTTGAGATCCACTGTTGTGGACCCTTTGGCCAAGCTGCAACACGTTTCTAGTTGAGATGTGCAAAGAAAAAGCACTTGACCCCGACGTGATTTGAACACGCAACCTTCTGATCTGGAGTCAGACGCGCTACCGTTGCGCCACGAGGTCTCGTCAGTCTCTAGTCTCAAATATAACCAAAAGTACTGATGTTGTTAGTTTTACTGGTGGGAAATGGTTTTTACAAGACCCTACCTTGGCCGGAAGATGTTTTTGCCAGTTTTGATGCCGACATAATGATAATTCTAAATAGGTTCACTTTCAGACATGACTTTGTGATGGGTCAACCTGCAGCTGCTTGAGAAGGTTTAGGTGGAACCAATATATTCTCCACCATGGAACTGAGCGACCTGTTTATCACAATCAGCCACTGGTGTTTGCTGTGACTTCTCCATGCGCAGAGCTTAGACATTCAGGGTTATTCAAAGAAAATCGAAAAGGCACAGCACGTTCGGTGACTTTTCGTTCTCTTAAATACGGCGCGATTTGGCGATCCCATTTCAGCGACCCTGCGGTGTATTCAGCAAGCACCACAGGGCCGTCGTAGTGCAGGGAAATGTCGCTGCAAACCCGCCGAATGCACACCGTAAAACCCGGCGAACGTACACTGAAACCCGCAAAAACATCTGGATTAACCCTGCCGAACATGCCGGAGAAACCCGAGCAGCCGCCGATCAGAGCGCAGAGCAGCCGCCGGAAAAAACCCGACACCGCAGACGAATGGAGTGAGAGAAAAAAAGCAGTACGCTTGAATGTTTGAAAAGTGAAACGCTGTTTGCGAGAAACTACTGATCAAAAATGTCTGGAATTGACATATAAGATTCAATGAATGATAATAAAAAGGGCTGTTACAGAAAAAAGAAAAAAAGATTTGAATTTTTTTTTTGCAAAAATATCCCAAAAAATGCCTAAAAGATCCTAAAAAAAATCTAAAAATAAAGAGACTTTTTGCTGCAGAATATTACAATGAACGGTTTGTTAGATATTGAATTAAAATGGGAATATTTTTAACATTGAAGCCTATGGGATTCCCCTGAAGAAGGCTGGGGTCAGACGAACGCAGTGCGAACGTACGTTCAGCCGCACTGTATCACGGCCGTAGTAGCAGCAAATGACGTCCAATGACGGGCAATATACGATATATGGCCGCACGAAAGTTCGGCCGTGCAACGCAAGCGGCAAACGAATGCATTTTTTGAGAACGTTGAACCGATAGTACTGACGCACAGAGTGCGCTGCATCGGCATGGTGGCGTGTGTGCGTGATTAGGAGACGTCAGACGCTGCACATGTCCGGCCAACATAATGTCCATTTGTTTTTAATAGATCCGTCTAAAATCACAGCCATAATTGCGCACCGTACCGCTATCGCGTCTTCTGTGAAAACGTGCGTACGGACGCATGGACGCACTTTTTGACAGTCGACGTGAAAAATGCGTACGTCTGACCCTAGACTAAACCTGTCGAATGAAACCACCGAACAGCAGGGCATTTCGGGAACTTTCCACTGCTGGTTTTTGTTCTCTGAATAGACGAAGCTATGGGGGATTTCACTGCCCTCCAACAGGCACCGTATGTGAAGGCAATTCGCCAACATTTGGCGAACTGCCTGCTCTCTGAATAGCCGAATGGCCAGGAAAGATAACCGTACCCTGAGTTTCACTGTTCGGTTACCTTTCGGTCACAATTCGGATCTCTTTGAATAACCCTGAGTGTGTTTGGTGACCCATGTGTCAGTCTTGAGACTCATCCTTCTCCTTATCTATTCATTCCTGTCTTCTTCAGATCCATCAAGCTTCTTGATGGCAATTTAGGATTCCTGGAAACCCAGAAAGGACAATAGGTATGGCTTTAATAATATCTCTTCGTGTCCCTCCTCCTCATTACCCAGCTTTGTGATAAGTGTGTGCACATTCACGCCCCCTAATTATCCCATAGAGGACCAAGGACAATGGGACATGACCAGGTGGATTCTGGGAATAACTTTACAAAGTGAGTTACAGGGAAATGGCAGCATTTGGGGTTAATGTCAGAGCCCTTTGCACCTTGCTCTTACTGTGATGATAGTAGTAGGAACTCGATGACGCCATAGCAAGCCAACCGACACGACATCAACCACTTTAACATTTTGACATGGCGGAAAACGACACCTTGCTCCTTTTTCAGTCGATTTTTTTCAGGAGCAATCGATAATATTTCTGGTGAAATCAATGTCCGCTCATGTCCCACCACTCCAAGATGTACAACCCAAGCTTCGTAAACCCTCTTACCCCAATCTTCTCTACCTCAACACTTATCACTACATCGACTGATCCCATAGTTTTTCGCTGACCTTAAATTGTTTAACGCAATCTGAATCCTTTTCATCAATATCTGTCCAGGTGTTCCTCTACCCAATAATCATAAAGCTCCACCACCCCTAAATCTGAAATTCCTCCACTATCCTTGTTATCACTTATTACTATGTTCCACCAGGATAGAGTCTTCTTACGGTTCACATTAATACTCAGATGTTCCTCTTACCACAACAATTGCTTTTCCACCAGTGTCTCATCATCTAAGGCTGGGGTCAGACGAACGCAGTGCGAACGTGCGTTTAGTCGCACTTTATGACAGCCGTGGTAGCAGCCAATGACGTCCAACGCAGGCCCACACACGAAGTACGGCCGCACCAAAGTTCGGCCGCGCAACGCAAGCGGCAAACGAATGCATTTTTGCAAGAACGTCGAACTGACGTACAGAGTGCGCTGCGTCCGCATAGCGGCGTGTGTGCGTTATTAGGAGACGTCAGACGCTGCTCATGTCCAGCCAACATAACGTCCAGACACCCAAAGTTTCCTGGTTTGGATCCGTATGAAATCACGGCCGAAATTGCGCATCGTATGACCGCTATCGCGTCTACCGTGAAAAAGTACGTCCATGCGTTCGGACGCATTTTTTTACAGACGATGCGAAAAATGCGTTCGTCTGAACCTAGCCTTAGATGAAGCTCTTGCATACCACTTATTGTGCTATTCCACCAATGTCGATATTGTTGATGGTTGCATTGTTCCACCTATTACTCTCTTACCATGATTTGTACAAATAATCCAGGCTGAGAAGAACAAGAACTTCATCCAATAGTTTCTAGAGTGCAGTGGCCTCCTAACCCTGGTTCCTACAGATATCTAACCATCAGCCTAAAAACCTTCCCAACCCAAACAACGTAAAAACCTATAGGGGTTATTCTCTAACCTCCAAATTGGCCCAGAATTGCAATTACAGGCCAATTTATCTATTCTCTAAGCCAGTGGTTCTTAACCCATGGACTCTTGGAAACCCACAATTGTCCTTGGTCATTAAGTCGCAACCCAAAAAAAACTGAATACCTGAAACATTATAATTTATTCCACAAAACAACGTGCTCAGTACTCTATATATAATTTGGGGTTCTGTGGGTATATATATAATTCTGGAGCCTCTGCTTGGATATATATATATATATAATTTGGGGTTCTGTGCCAGGGTATATATATATAATTTGGGGTTCTGTGCCAGGGTATATATATATAATTTGGGGTTCTGTGCCTGGGTATATATATAATTTGGGGTTCTGTGCCAGGGTATATATATATAATTTGGGGTTCTGTGCCTGGGTATATACATAATTTGGGGTTCTGTGCCAGGGTATATATATATAATTTGGGGTTCTGTGCCTGGGTATATACATAATTTGGGGTTCTGTGCCAGGGTATATATATATAATTTGGGGTTCTGTGCCTGGGTATATATATAATTTGGGGTTCTGTGCCTGGGTATATATATAATTTGGGGTTCTGTGCCAGGGTATATATATATAATTTGGGGTTCTGTGCCTGGGTATATATATAATTTGGGGTTCTGTGCCTGGGTATATATATATAATTTGGGGTTCTGTGCCAGGGTATATATATATAATTTGGGGTTCTGTGGGTATATATATATAATTCTGGGGCCTCTGCTTGGGCATATATATAATTTGGGGTTCTGTGCCTGGATATATATATGTAATTTGGAGGTTCTGTGCCTGGATACATATATAATTTAGGGTTCTGGGCCTGGATATATAAATATAATATATATTATATATAATTTTGGGTTCTGTGCCTGGATATATATATATAATTTGGGGGTCTGTGCCTGGATACATATATAATTTGGGGTTGTGTGGGTATATAATTCTGGGGCCTCTGCTTGGGTATATATAATAAAATCTCTTTTTTCTTCAGGTAATGGGGTTGTGGAATTCTTGGGTGAGTTCCCTCTGGTCTTTCAAAAGGCTGCTGGGGAGGCATGTGCCAGCTGGGACCTCTGATTCCCCCCCCCCTCACCTTTCCTTATCTTACCTGATGCGGCGGGTGACGGCTGGAGCTCTAGCTGAGGGGGCGCTCAAGCAAGGAAGTTCCGTCACGTGGTTGCTGGTGAGGGGGCAGAGGTAGGCACGTGGCCTGGACCCGCTGCCGCGCTGTAGATAAAATGCATTTGAGAGAGGGACTTCCGGGAGGCGGGCCGATTGTATGGCCGCTTTTAGCTGGAGCTCTGCCGCACTCTCTCCTTACCCTGCTGGATTCGGCTTCCGAAGTGTTTTCGATAACGGATTAACAGGGCAGAAGCTCTCCTCCACGCTAGCTGCTTTAGTTGAATTACCTTCGGCGGGTCCCGGAGACGCAGCGTTTATCTCCCCGGAGTCACCAGGCCGAGAATCGGCCGCCATTTTGGGCCCTTCGGAGGCCCACAGGAACCTCCACCATCTCCTCGTCTTCTGTGCTCTGCTGGACGGGTCAGGACGCGCCGACTTACCGGTCCCGGCTTGCGGAGGTGAGCGTCCCTGATCCTTGGAGGGTGCCCAATTCGGACATAGTCGGCCGCTGTTTGTGGGAGCCGCGTGGCGGAGCTTCACCTTACCCGCGGGTGACTTTGCATGGACTTTACCGCAACGATAGTCTCTTCCCCCCAAACTCCCATCGCTTCCCGGAGTGAACTACCGCAGACCGCGGAGGTGGGCGCCATACTTCCTGTTTACCCGGGTTAAGGACGCGGCGAATTCCAGCGGCCGCCATATGGTGGGGGCAGCGCGCCGTACTACCAACGGCTAACTTCAGTCACCATACACCGTGACGGCGTATAGGCGCCCTGGCCGGAGTTGTCTTTCCACCTCACCCTGATTGCTCCCGCTACTGTGCAACCCCTCCTGCACTGCAGATACCCGTAACCACAAGAGGTCCTCTGACCTAATTTTTGAGTCCCAGGGACTGCCTGGGCCGACCCCGTCCTCCTTTCAATTTTTCAAGACCACCTAATACCAGTTGCTGGAATCAGCCTATACGTTGGGAACTAATTTTTCGGCCTCTCTTTATTGGGGGGCGACCTCCAGGAGCCCTCCTGATTCAATTTTTTTTACTTACTCCTATTTGTAATTTTTCTGGGTGCCTCCGACCCTATCGCTTAATTTTTCTAAGTCCCCTTTGATTAGGGGGCGTTCTTCCTCTCTCCTGCGCCTTCGCGGCTGAATTTGAATTTTTCTTTTTATTGGACTGTCGTTCCTATTCTTCAAGTTATCATCGAGATATATTTTGGATAGACCACCCCTGGTCCGCCATGGAAAAGTTTGTGTCCTCTAGCAAAACAAACAAAAAAATGTCGGATAAAGCGACGTCAAAAGTAACCTCAAAGCCGTCCCAACGACTGACTCAGCCATCCTCTCCATCCGCTACCTCCCCGAACCACCACCTGGATTTAACACACACTGCTCCATCGGCCTCTCCTTCCTTTAGCGACGACAGACAGGATTCCCGAGTTTCGATGGCAGACATCTCGGCGGTGTTGTCCCCCTTGCTTGATGAAAAACTTGGCCGCCTCTCCACGACCATTGAATCTGTTCTGTCGCAATTGACATCGCAAGCACAACGGCTTACGGAAGTTGAAGAACGGGTCTCTACTCTTGAAGACGACGTTCACCCACTGAAGGAGCAGATGGACGTGCAACAATCACTTATTCAAACGTTGACGGAAAAACTGGATGACTTAGAAAACCGGAGTCGCCGCAATAACCTGCGAATTATCGGCCTACCGGAGACGGTGAAAGGTCGTGCTTTACAAGAATGGGCTTCCACCTGGTTGCCTACCCACCTGGGCTTCGGCGCCCCTGACCTACCCCTGGCAGTGGAGAGAGTACACAGAGTGGGCCCTGATTTGAACCCGCAATCGGGACGCCCCCGAGTGGTAATAATGAGACTTCTCAATTTTGTGGACAAGTCTAAACTTTTACAAGCCTTTCATAGGGCCAATGTCCTGGATTACAATGGAGCCCCTCTTCGACTGTTTCAGGACTTTTCAGCTTCTGTATCTCTAAAACGGAGGGCGTTCTCGCCTTTATGCTCGGAGTTGGTGGCAAAGGACATTCGTTTTTCGCTGCTATATCCAGCTCGTCTAAGAGTCAATTTTAATGGAGCGACCCATTATTTCGATTCTCCCACTGAGGCTAGTAGGGCTCTACTTCCGAGTCAATCTCCTGAGAGGTCAGTCTTGCCACTTCCTCCGCGTACACCTTCTACGAGAACCCGTACTGGGAAACCTTGAAGAGGTCACTGCTGGACATTTACCGACTTTTCTTCAGACTATGGCGTGGTTCTGGTGTATACCGATGCCACGTATGTTCTTCTTTACCCCTAGACTCGGCTTTACGTGGTCGGATGGGTGGGAGACAACGGTGGCACGGGCTTCGCCTGCATACTGGATACTGTTGATTCTTTTTATGTGCATATCTTACTGTTTGAATCCTTTTCTGGATCCCTTTTACATATTCAAGACCTCATGCTCTCCTTTAACCTACGATTTAGTTTCTTAAGGTTGGTGGTGGGGTGGTTTACGTCCACGTCTGTCCCCTGGGTCCTGTTGATCCTTTTGTTTATATTCATGTTACAAGCTGGGTTAGTGTTTAGACCCTATTTACAGGTTTTGGTTCCATTTAATAGATTTAGAAAAACTTTATTGACGCTCAGACTTAAGGTTTTAGGTTTATCGCACGTTCCCCTCGCAGGGTTCTGGGGTTGTAGCTGGGACGGCCCCGGTCCCCCCACTAAAAATGGCTATGCCATATCCTCTATGACGGGCACAGTATGGTGCCCCGACACGACGAGACCCTCCTATGACATCTTTTGAACCTCCCACCCTCAAAGCCTCCCTCAGACTCCTTTCTTGGAATGTGGAGGGTTTGAACTCTCCCGTCAAACGGAAAAAAATTCTTACTCACTTAGTCACGTTGAGGCCCGATGTGATCTTCCTACAGGAGACCCACTGGGCTTCTCCGGATAATCATCTTCGAGCCCCCTGGATTGGGTATCAAACTTCTGCCCCTTACATGAACAAAAAAAGAGGTACTGCTATTCTCCTGAATAAATCTCTTCCGTTCATTGTCCTCGATGAAGCTAACGACACCCACGGTCGTTTTTCCATTGTATTGGCGTCACTTCTGGGAGAGACTTATTTGCTAGTAAACATCTATGCCCCACACCCCCCTCACTTACAATTTTTTTCTGACCTCTACGCATCTCTCCTTCAATATACTTATACACACTGCATTATAGGCGGAGATTTTAATGCGGTTTTGGATCCCGTTTTGGACCACTCTCGTACGGGCTCTCGTCTAGCGCCCTCGCGAGCCTCAGCTGGCCCTATTTTTTTGAAAGACCATTTAGCTTTATTTGATGCCTGGCGATATGTCAACCCGGAAGGTAGGGACTACTCGTTTTACTCGCACCCCCATGATTCTTTTTCCCGTATTGACATGTTCCTACTGTCCTCCACTTTCTATCACTCCATAGTTGACGCAGCGATAGGAATGATACACGTTTCTGACCATGCACCTGTCGCGGTAGATTTGCAGCTAAAAACTCCTCTCCCACGCTCTCGTAACTGGCGCTTTCCTACCTCCCTCTTACACTCCGACGATTTCAAAGCACACATAGAACTCAGCTGGAACAATTATCTGGATGATAACTTAGAACATGTAGATGACATTAACTTGTTTTGGGAGGCGGCTAAACCTGTCATGAGGGGTTGTATAATTGAATATATGTCCCGTAAAAGTAAAGCACTTACCGGTCGACTACTGGAGGCGCACTCCTCCCTAGTCAACTCCTATAGATCCCATGTGGCGCATCCTACCCCTCTCACATCAGAGCAATATAAGGCAGACAAGCAAAGCTATGCTACGTTACTTGAGGAAAGGGCCCAATATTCCTGGCTACATCAGAGGAACCGTTTCTTCCGCTGGGGTAACAAGCCTGGGAAACTCCTGGCTAATTTACTAAAATTTCAACACCCGTCGATCCCGGCGATAACTAGACTTAAAACCCCCACGGGCGATCTGTTAACTGATCCGTCGGATATCAATGGATTTTTCCGTGATTACTTTGAAACTTTCTATAAGGCTGAACCAGATGAATGGAAAGTCCAGGCCAGATTTTTTATAGCAGCGGGGATGCCGGAGTTAGATCCCGAGATGAGAGAGAAACTAAACGCTCCTATTAGCGCAAACGATATCTCGACAGCTATTTCTCGCCTTCGTTCCCACAAAACTCCTGGCCCGGATGGCTTCTCGGCTGAATATTATAAAATTCTAGAAGGTCATCTTCTCCCCCACCTTACAACCTTGTACAATAATATCCTACAAGGGAAAACCCCACCTCCCTCCTTTAACGCGTCCCGGATAATACTGATTCCTAAACCAGATAAAGACCCTTTATTAGTAACGTCCTATCGCCCAATATCCCTATTAAATACTGACTTGAAATTATTATCGGCCATAATGGCTCGACGTCTACAGGACCCGCTAACACAATTTATCTCCCCCGTTCAAACAGGGTTTCTGTCGGGTCGTCATTCCACGCAAAATGTCAGAAAAGCCCTGGCGGCAATTTGGTCGTCGAATAATCGCACACAGTCTTCGGACTTACTCATTAGTTGTGATGCCGATAAGGCGTTTGACCGTATATCGTGGTCATATCTACGTCGATTCTTAAAATATCACTCCTTTGGTGTCCCAATTCTTAACTTATTTAATGCTCTATATGATGCCCCTTCTGCTACTATCACGACTAATGGCCTAAACTCTACCCCTTTCCTACTGGAACGGGGCACGCGTCAAGGTTGCCCGCTTTCCCCCTTACTATTTAATTTAGCATTGGAACCCCTCTTAAGAATTTTCCAAACATGTCCGGACCTTAGTGGAATACAAATAGGTGCGCAGGAGGTTAGGATAGTAGCTTTTGCGGATGATTTGCTTCTATTTCTCTCCCGTCCTGACAAAGCGCTCCCTACTCTTTTGACATATTTGACGGAATTTCACCTTGCATCGGGGTTTAAGCTTAACTATGATAAAACATTGGCAATACCGTTGGGTACGGATTATGGAAGTTTGACCGGGCAACACAATCCCTTTCGGTGGAACAGAACAGGGACGTTTAAGTATCTAGGTGTGTTACTACCGACGAATATTGCAAAATTGTACGAGGTTAATATCCCCCCTCTCCTGTCGCAACTTAAGAACCTGTTAACTTCCTGGGCGAAACTCCCGCTGTCTTATTTGGGGAGGTGTAGTCTTATAAAAATGGTAGCGTTCCCACGTCTGCTTTACCCAATACAAATGCTCCCCTTACTCCTCAAACGTAAGGATATAGCGCACATTCATGCTCTGTTTACCAGATTTATTTGGAACGGGGGAAGACCGCGTATAGCGCTACGTAAACTTCAGCTTCCCTATAATATGGGGGGATTGAATTTACCGGACATGCAGTCATATAATGTTGCAGCCCTGTATCGAATTGTGGCGGATTGGATAGCGGACACATCCAGATATACGGATTGTGCCTTGGATTGAGCCATGTCTTTCCCGTCATCCCCCCTAGCTATCCTCCACTCCCCCCTATCAGGAATCCCCCCTATTTTGAGATCTAACCCCTTACTCTTCACAGGTCGGGAGGCGTGGTATCGTGCGCGTAAACAGAGGGGCTTGTCCTGGAAATCCTCGGTTTTTCAACCACTACTCCGTAATCCTGCTTTCCAGTCTGGCTCCGCGGCTTCGGCATTTCGGGTCTTGGCGACGAAAGGTCTCACTCAAATAGGGCACCTGTTGTCGGGACCCAATCACTCCCTTGTCTCTTACAGAGATCTATGTAAACTAGCAGCCCCGACTCCCCTCCACTTGGTATACTATATGCAGTTGTCGGCATTTGTTTCCTCACAGTTAAATACCCTGAAACCTCCGGACTTTTCTAATCCCCTTGATATCCAGGCGTCAGTAGGTCCATCTACAGCATCATTCCATACCCTAATTCGGCCCCAATTTGACTGGTCTATGGCGACCACGGGTTTAGCGACCTGGTGTGTTCACCTTCCCAACCAGTCACCCTTTACCTTAATTTCAGCCACGAATGTCTTGCGCAAACAAATTCCCTCGGCGCAATATGACGTAATGTTTTTGAAATTACTACATGGCGCTTATGTAGCCCCGGACAGACTGGCCCGGATAACGCCTCTTAGTTCGGGTCACTGTCTTAAGTGTAAGCAAGCCAATGCCGATCTCTTTCACTGTTTGTGGTCCTGCCCATTAGTGTTCAACTTTTGGAAAATCATACGGCAATTTGGTGTTAAGATCCTAAAAATAGCAGTACCCACCACCCCAGACTGGGCTATGTTTAATCTCTTCTCTGATGGTGAGAGACATGGGCTGAACAGGAATCAGAGGGCCCTACTGGGAATAATATCCGCAGTGGCTAAAAAGGCCATTTTGGGGAACTGGATTGCCACCTCTCCCCCCACATTCATTATGTTTTATTCCCGCCTGTTTGCTATTTTTCAATATGACTGGGTAGAGACTGTTCTGCATAAAGAAGATAAAGTCCAGGGGTTTTTTGAAAAATGGGAACGCTTTATGTCATGTTTGTCACCTGATATCATTGTTAAACTGAAGAGAGACTTTGAATTTTCTACTTGGTATCTGTCTAGATCCCTATCTTCCCCTCCCTTCCAATCTAGCACTCAAGCACGACTAGTACTTTCGGAATTTTCTGAGGGGTTATCCTTGGTGTGATGTGTACTGGCTGGGTGCCTTTCCTTGTCCTTTGTGGGTTGGAGGGGTGGTTTCTCTAAATGGGAATGTGACTATATGTATTGTACCTGAACTGAGTATGTCAATATCAAAAATAAAGTTTTAAAAAAAAAAATGCATTTGAGAGGCTGGGACGGGCACATGTCCCGCGACCCAGTCCACCCCTGGTCACGACCCACTTTTGGGTCGCGAGCCACCAGTTGAGAAACGCTGCTCTAAGCTGTCAATTCACCAAAAACAGGTGAATTGACAGCGAAAAGTTTTTAAAGACTTCTTTTTATTTTGTAACAAACCTTTTTATTAATTTTTTAAAGGACTTTTTGATTATTTAGACACGTGTTTAATACTTTTTTAATTTAAAGTCCTGGTAGGAGAATAGGAGACTTCATTATATTTTTACACGTCCCATGACGTTCAGCTGAGCCAGCGCCCGGCAGCACGTTGCTCGCTAGCCGGGCGCTGACTGATAAAGGAATCCCTGGTTGCCGGTCAGATGAGTCGGCGGGGCGCCGGCTAGTGACGTGGCGTCCGCTGGGTTTAAAGCCCAGCATCTCAGTCCATCCAGTGTCCTGACATGGTTTTACACATCCCTCAGTGCTCTCTCTGACTACCCGCTCTGTGTACCAACTTTGGCTATTCCTGACAACCTGCTCTGTGTAATGACTTTGGCATACGGCTGACTACCTCTCCTGGTGTTAAGATCCTTGTTATTCTACTGACTACGTATATTGCTACTATTTGCTGTCTGTTAACCCTTTGTGGGTTCGTATCTGCCTGCTCACTAGCTATAGGTAGCTTTGCCGACCATCCAAGGATCGGAAGAGTAGATAGTGTTCTGCGTATAGGGACCAGTACCATAGATCCTAGGGGGGACCGTGACACCGATTCCAATTCGGGGCAAAACGGCAGTTATCGGTGTGTTTCGTCAGTTTTCGCTGGCGTCCAATAACTGCTTCTGTGACTCCCATCTTGGTAAAATACAGTGACCATTCTCTAAAAGGTGAATTTGCCATATTTTCAGCTAAATGGAGTTACGAAGTGTACCAAAATTGGCCGTAATGCAAAGCACCGAAATCTGCCGAGTGGTTACTAAGTCCATAGTCAACACGTTCCCACAGAAAGTCAAGTGGACATCATTGGACCTCAAGCATTGCAGCTGCCTATCAATATATGCATTATTTCTATAGTCCCCACTCAGCATGTGGCTTTGACTGAGGTGGAGGCACTTGGTGCCAAATGATAATGTACGAATAAAGTTTGTACATTTTGAAAGACAATAGACACTTTTACGCACTCCATACAGGCCCTTGGTTTGGTTTGTGGCCTAGCAGGTAGCACAGCCTTTGTCATCCCATAACCAGGAGCTGCTACTGGTCTGACTGGGGTGAACCTGAGATAATTGAAGTATGACTTAATGGTAAGTGTGCCCAGACGTATGTCTTCACACCCCATGAGGAGGACCCCACCACTCCGTACCAGAGACAAAGGCCTACAGAAAAAATGGGAAAACACATTAATTCTCACAACATTTGTTTGTGTGTAAATGAATGCCTTTATCTAATTCACTGCAGGTGATCCTTGGACTGTAATGTGTCGAAAACAAAGCCGTGGGATTGAGGCCTTGTTTGTCAATGAAAGGTGCTGCCTTCGAAACACAACGTTACCGATTTCACCATATTCTTATTTGAAAACCCAAAATGAACATATGAAGGTGGACTTGTGACACAAATTATCTAAGCTGTTACAAAATGGAAAAAATAATCGCTGCCAATAATTTACAACAACCATTACTGGCCACAACCGCGCAGACGAAACACCGGTGGACACCGCGTTCAAAACTACACTGGGAACAATGCCAGACAATTTTAACAGACACTACCCTGGAAAAAAAAGAGAAGGCTATGGCGAGCTACGTTGCAATTTCCATATAGAGTTAGTTCACCGTAGTTTCATTGGGGTCGATCCACCATAGTTTCATGAAGTTCGGCAGACTAAATCCACCATTGTTTCCATATAATGGGGCTGTTGGTGTATAACTTCGTAGGTCAGGAATGCTCAGCCTTGGCCTCCAAATGTTTTGGAACTCCATTTCCCACAAGACTCTCTCGTCCTTATGAGTATCATGGGAGATGTAGCTCTGTAACATCTGGAGGGTCATGGCTGAGCACCCCTGGCCTACGTGCTAGTAAAAATTAAGAGGTGAAGGGAGAAGAGGTGTCCAAATCATGGAAATGAATGACCTCTGATAGGCACTTCATGTCTGCCATGGTGTTTCTCTCAATGACTTTACATGCACCAGACTGGGATCCCTTGTGATATGTTGGAGAATATTTTCAATGTCTTCTTTCTAGAAGCAATTTATCAGTCTACCCAAACGGGCCGAAGACGGGGGGGGGGGGGCAAATGCATGGAGAGGCAGCTACGGACAGTTTCACTTATTGCAACAGAAATGTAATATATCTTAGAACTGAACTACATAGGAAACACTAGGTATCATGGTCAAGGTACTGTATGGTCAACTGACCTCTGCACAAACGACACATGCTTAGAGTGCAGGATCTGGTGGTTTTGGACTATTTTATTGGCTTGCATTGCATTTAATGGCGCTCTGTGCACAATCCCCAGAGCTCTAATGTCCATATCTACACAAATCTGTCTTTCCATCTACTGTTAGATGTCTCTATACTTCAGTCCACTCAGAGAAGGCTTCCCTTCCTGGTGTGCAGGTAATTACCAAGGCTGAACTGATAGACCCCCTTCTCCTCCTTATTGATCTCCTCTACCCCATGCTCTATGCTTTCTCCTCCCTCTCCATGGGATACCTCTAAACACATTACCCTGATAGCCCAATGCCCAATTACCCCCTGCCTTCCTCCTGCTGTCTGGTTGCTGGTCTGAATTGTGTCCATATGGTCATGTTGCCCTTCCCCCCACTCAATAGATGTAATTTGAAGACCTGGTCTCCCTTTTTGCCAAAGTCTCCAATGCATTTCAGTGTCAGTGACTTGTGTCTAATCCCACAGGGAATGAATTCACAATCGTGTTGGAGGATGAACACACGTCCTGGAGACCTCATCATAGATTTTAGTGAAATATATCATTTACATTCTATCTATAGTATCTTTCTTTGTATCTCTCTCTGTTTATATCTATCTATCTATCTGTCTGTCTGTCTGTCTGTCTGTCTGTCTGTCTGTCTGTCTGTCTGTCTGTCTGTCTGTCTGTCTGTCTGTCTGTCTATCCATACAGTCAGGTCCAGAAATATTGGGACATCGACACAATTCTAGCATCTTTGGCTCTATACACCACCACAATGGAGTTGGAATGAAACAAACACAATGTGCTTTAACTGCAGACTGTCAGCTTTAATTTGAGGGTATGTACATCCAACTCAGGTGAACGTTGTAGGACTTACAGCAGTTTGCAGATGTGCCCCCACTTGTTAAGGGACCAAAAGTAATGGGACAGAATAATAATCATAAATCAAACTTTCCCTTCTTAATACTTGGTTGCAAATCCTTTGCAGTCAATCACAACCTGAAGTCTGGAATGCATAGACATCACCAGACGCTGGGTTTCATCCCTGGTGATGCTCTGCCAGGCCTCTACTGCAACTGTCTTCAGTTCCTGCTTGTTCTTGGGGCATTTTCCCTTCAGTTTTGTCTTCAGCAAGTGAAATGCATGCTCAATGGGATTCAGGTCAGGTGATTGACTTGGCCATTGCATAACATTCCACTTCTGTCCCTTCAAAAACTCTTTGGTTGCTTTTGCAGTATGCTTTGAGTCATTGTCCATCTGCACTGTGAAGCGCCGTCCAATGAGTTCTGCAGCATTTGGCTGAATGTGAGCAGATAATATTAGGCTTGTGCACCGATTTTTTTTTCGGTTCGATTCGGTTTGATTTTTCGGATTTTTAAACTTTTCGATTCGGCTCGTTTCGACCGATTTCTGTTTCGATTCGGTTCGGTTCGACTCGTTTTTCGGGTACATTTTTTTTTCGCAATATCGACCATTTTTCGTATTTTCGTGTCACTTTGCTCGTTTTTTGTATCGACTTTTCGTAATTGCGGAAATTTTCATTTTTTCGGAACGTCTGTTCTCCTCGTTTCAAAGCAATAAATTTCGATTTGACACATTTCAAGTCCATTCGAAAATTCCGAAAATATTTCGTTTCGGCTCGGAAAACTTTTCGGATCTGACATTTTCGGATCTAAAAATTTTCGGAAAATCGTCCGCATCCGAAAACACGAATCGGGAAATTTCGTGAAAATTTCCGAAATTCCGAAACCCGAAACGCACATCCCTAGATAATATTGCCCTAAACACTTCAGAATTCATCCTGCTGCTTTTGTCAGCAGTCACATCATCAATAAATACAAGAGAACCAGTTCCATTGGCAGCCATACATGCCCACTCCATGACACTACCACCACCATGCTTCACTGATGAGGTGGTATGCTTCGGATCATGAGCAGTTCCTTTCCTTCTCCGTACTCTTCTCTTCCCATCACTCTGGTACAAGTTGATCTTGGTCTCATCTGTCCATAGGATCTTGTTCCAGAACTGTGAAGGCTTTCTTAGGTGTTGTTTGGTAAACTCTAATCTGGCCTTCCTGTTTTTGAGGCTCACCAATGGTTTACATCTTGTGGTGAACCCTCTGTATTCACTCTGGTGACGTCTTCTCTTGATTGTTGACTTTGACACACATACACCTACCTCCTGGAGAGTGTTCTTGATCTGGCCAACTGTTGTGAAGGGTGTTTTCTTCACCAGGGAAAGAATTCTTCGGTCATCCACCACAGTTGTTTTCTGTGGTCTCCCGAGTCTTTTGGTGTTGCTAAGCTCACCGGTGCATTTCTTCTTTTTGAGAATGTTCCAAACAGTTGTTTTGGCCACGCCTAATGTTCTTGCTATCTCTCTGATGGGTTTGTTTTGTTTCTTCAGCCTAATGATGGCTTGCTTCACTGATAGTGACAGCTCTTTGGATCTCATCTTGAGAGTTGACAGCAACAGATTCCAAATGCAAATAGCACACTTGAAATTAACTCTGGGCCTTTTATCTACACATTGTAATTGGGGTAATGAGGGACTATCACACACCTGGCCATGGAACAGCTGAGAAGCCCATTACTTTTGGTCCCTTAACAAGTGGGAGGCACATCTGCAAACTGCTGTAAGTCCTACACCGTTCACCTGAGTTGGATGTACATACCCTCAAATTAAAGCTGACAGTCTGCAGTTAAAGCACATTGTGTTTGTTTCATTCCAACTCCATTGTGGTGGTGTATAGAGCCAAAGATGTTAGAATTGTGTCCATGTCCCAATATTTATGGACCTGACTGTATATCTATCCCATATCTATCTATCTATCTATCTATCTATCTATCTATCCCATATCTATCCCATATCTATCTCTATATCTATCTATCTATCTATCTATCTATCTATCTATCTATCTATCTATCTATCCCATATCTATCCCATATCTTTCTATCTATCTATCTATCTATCTATCTATCTATCTATCTATCTCATATCTTTCTATCTATCTATCTATCTATCTATCTATCTATCCCTCTATATCAATCTATCTCTCTATGGTGGTAAAATAATCTGAGGGTTTTGAGGGATTTCTTGAATGCCTGAAGATTAGGGGAGAGTTTGATAAGGTGAGGCAAGTCATTCCACAAGACCGGGGCTGCAATTGAGCAGTCTTAGAAGCGAGAGGTGGCAGTGCGGGTGTAGACAGAGGACAGGTGGAGGTCACCCGCTGGCCAGAGTTGTCTAGACGGAATGTGCTTGCAGAGTAAGGTAGACATGTAAGTGGGGGGTTGAGATATTAAAAGATTTGATCATCAGTATTGTATTAACTGTATCTTGAAACATACTGGAAGCCATTGGAGGGACCGGTAGAGGGGGGGTACGTCTGGTGATACAAATCAGCCTGGCGCCTGCATTCATTACAGCTTGCAAAAGGCAATACCGGCATTGGGGAGGCCAATAAGGAGTGAGCTGCTGTAATCAAGCCGCAAAATGACAGGCGCATGAACCAGCAGCTTTGTGGTATCTTGCTTCAGAAAGGGGTTATTCATTAAGCACCGAACTTGACAACAAATTGCACCAAATGGTGAATTTCACCCTATACGGTGCCATTTCGCGGCAGTTCGTCTATTCACAGGATGTTGAACTTCACCTAAGTGTCATTATTTTTGGCCAGTAGCTGGCGCCATCTACTGCCAAATTGAGTTAGAGGTTTGAGCGGGTGGTCTATTTTCTTCTATTTCTCTCTGCATCGGCTGCTGAAAGCTTCTGAAAGCCGGATATTTCAGAGCTTTGAGCAGCTGATTTTACAGTTCTAGCACTTTGGGCATTATGCCCACAGGGCTAAAACTTTGGGGGCACCTTCTGCAGTCCACTAGCAAAAGAAATTTGTTTGCAGTAAACATTTGGGCTACAGTTCAGCACACCGAGATATCTCGATATTGGGGCACCCGATGGTGCCTTCGAAGCCTGAGATATCTCGATATCGGTAGTGAAGGGGTTAATGTCACCTTATCTTCCCTCCATCATATTCTGTATCCATGATATTATATTACTTTATTTTCTCTTAGTTTAGGTGCTAATCCCTCCATCAGTTGGCGCTGTGGCTTAGATGGTTAAAGCGCCTGTCTAGTAAACAGGAGATCCTGAGTTCGAATCTCAGCAGTGCCTCCGTGCTATTTTCACACTTACTTTTGATAACAATGTTGTAAATGTGTTTTATTATATAATTAGCTACAGTAAGACCCCCCCCCCTAGCCACCGGCAAATATAACACAGGAACTCCCCATGTCCAATATTTTGGGCCCCCTTTTTAGAATTCAATATTCTTGTACCCAGGACATACTTGAAAACGAGAGAAATCTCAATGTATCCGTCCTGGTAAAATACTTTATAAATAAATACATAAACTCCCTTTTTATAATCTCTCTTTTTATAGTCTCCCTTGATATAAAGTTACTTTCTTAGAATTCTCTTACTTTACTGTGGGCCCCTTTAATCTTTTTTTTCCATTGAAACCTATGGGATTCGCCTGTTTAAACCTGTCGAACTGAACCACCGAATATCAGGGCGTTTCCCTGACACTTTGGCACATTTTGGCGGTCTCTGAACAGATCACCGTATTCTGCTGTCAATTCACTAGTATTAGAAGAATTGACAGGTTTGTGGAGAATAGACCAACTGCCACGAAATTATACACCGTATAGTGCAAATCGGCAGCAAGTTCGGCTCTTACTGAATAACTCCTTTAGTATTTTTTTGTGAATTATTCACAGAAATAAATACACAAATTCAAACTTTAAGCTGTAAGTGAAGGAAAAAATGTTTTTTAAGTCCTTAAAAATATGTATGTTTTAACCCTTAGGCTGGGGTCAGACCAGCGCATTTTTAACGTGCGTTCTGGCGCACTTAATCACGGCCTCACTAGCAGCAAATGACGGGCAATGACAGCCAATATACGAAGTACGGACGCACGAGAGTGGAAAATAAACGCATATTTTCGAGAACGCCGAACCGCTAGAACGGACGTACAGAGTGCGCTGCGTCCGCTAGTGGTGTGTGTGTGTGTGATTTGGAGACGTCAGACCCTGCTCATGTCCGGCCAACATAACGTCCAGACGCAAAAAGTTTCCTGGTTTGGATTCGTAAAACATCACGCACGAAAATGCGCATCGTATGACCGTTTTCGCATATTCCGTGAAAAAATCCATCAATGCGTTCGGACGCACTTTTTTACGTTCGCGTGTAAAAATACTTTCGTTTGACCCTAGCCTTAAGGACCACTGACGTACAATCAGGGTTATTCAAAAAGATCCGAATTGTGGCCGAAAGGTAACCGAATGCTGAAATTCAGCGTTCGGTTACCTTTCATGGCCATTCGGGTATTCAGAGAGCAGGCAGTTCGCCAAATGTTGGCGAATTGCCTGCACATATGGTGCCTGTGCGTTGCCTGTTCGAGGGCCGTGAAATCCCCATGGAGAAGCAATGCTTCGGCTATTCAGAGAACACAAACCAGCTGAGAAAAGTTGCCAAAATGCCCTGCCATTCGGTGGTTTAATTCGGCAGGTTTATTAAGGCGAATCCCATAGGCTTCAATGTTAAAAATATTCAGGGGTCAAGTCCTGGGAAAAAAAGTGAGGGAACTCACCCACGAATTCCACAACCCCCATTACCTTAAGAAAATTGTGATATATATATATATATATATATATATATATCACAAAGTATAGCCGGACGAGCCGGTGATACCATTTTTATTGGGTTAACTTTACATTTAAAAGACAAGCTTTCAAGAGTGTAAACTGGAAACTATACTGATCGGTGAAAGGTATCACTACGTACAGGTATACTCATGATTGTGGCAACTGGACTAACGCATTTTATATATAATATATATATCCAGGCACAGGCCCCCCAGAATAATATACACAGCACTGTGCCCCCAGAATAATATACACAGCACTGTGCCCCCAGAATAATATACACAGCGCTGAGCCACCAGAATAATATACACAGCGCTGAGCCCCCAGAATAACATACACAGCACTGAGCCCCCAGAATAATATACACAGCACTGAGCCTCCAGGATAATATACACAGCACTGAGCCCCAACAATAACATAATAACATGCACAGCACAGAGCCCCCATAATAATATACACAGCACTGAACCCCAAGAATAATATGCACAGCACTGGTTATATGGATATATTTTCCCCAGTTCACATGGATATAATTGCCCCAGCTCTCATGGATATAATTGCCCCCAGCTCTCATGGATAATGCCCCCGGTCTCATGGATAATGCCCCAGGTCTCATGGATAATGCCCCAGATCTCATGGATAATGCCCCCAGGTCTCATGGATAATGCCCCCAGGTCTCATGGATACTGCCCCCAGGTCTCATGGATACTGCCCCCAGGTTGTCACGGTTCCCAGATCCCACCACGCAGTACTTAACACCCCACACTCCACAGAGCCCAGAAGCTACCAACAGAGTAGCCGTCAAAGATCTCTAACTGTCTGGTCCTTAGAATTGGCCAGGTAAACTAGCTAGACAGAAAGGGTTAACAACACAGGGAGTAGTCAGCCGAGCCAGAATCAGGAATACAGAGTTCAGAATGGTCAAATGGAATAGCCGGGTCGATATCAGAGCAGTGGCGTAGTACAAGAAAATGGTCTAGGGCAACAGAAGGCAGAATAGTCAGAAACAAGCAGAGGTCAATAACGGGTTAATTAAATATAGCAGTCAGGTACAAGGAGCTCAGGTATGGATAACCACGATCTGGCAACTGCTGAGAATACACTGAGGGTTTTTAAAGACCATCACCAGGCCATGCCCCCCACTCAAGCCGCGCCTCATGCAACCACCTCCCTGCCTGTCTCCATTTAAACCGGGCATTGGTCAGCGAGCAGCATCAGACATGCTGCCCTCAAGCACACAGGTAGGGCTGGAAGCTCCCAATGTTACACAGGTCTCATGGATAATGCCCCAGCTCTCATGGATAATGCCCCCAGCTCTCATGGATAATGCCCCAGGTCTCATGGGTAATGCCCCAAGCCCTCATGGATAATGCCCCAGCTCTCATGGATAATGCCCCCAGCTCTCATGGATAATGCCCCAGGTCTCATGGATAATGCCCCCTGGTCTCATGGATATTACCCCCTGGTCTCATGGATACTGCCCCCTGGTCTCATGGATATTGCCCCCAGGTCTCATGGATATTACCCCCTGGTCTCATGGATACTGCCCCTTGGTCTCATGGATATTACCCCCTGGTCTCATGGATATTACCCCCTGGTCTCATAGATACTGCCCCCTGGTCTCATGGATATTGCCCCCAGGTCTCATGGATATTACCCCTTGGTCTCATGGATACTGCCCCTTGGTCTCATGGATATTACCCCCTGGTCTCATGGATATTACCCCCTGGTATCATGGATATTACCCCCTGGTCTCATAGATACTGCCCCCTGGTCTCATGGATATTGCCCCCAGGTCTCATGGATATTACCCCCTGGTCTCATGGATACTGCCCCTTGGTCTCATGGATATTACCCCCTGGTCTCATGGATATTACCCCCAGGTCTCATGGATATTGCCCCCAGGTCTCATGGATATTACCCCCTGGTCTCATGGATACTGCCCCCTGGTCTCATGGATACTGCCCCCTGGTCTCATGGATACTGCCCCTGGTCTCATGGATAGTGCCCCTGGTCTCATGGATACTGCCCCTGGTCTCATGGATACTGCCCCTGGTCTCATGGATACTGCCCCTGGTCTCGTGGATACTGCCCCAGGTCTCATGGATACTGCCCCTGGTCTCATGGATAGTGCCCCTGGTCTCATGGATAGTGCCCCTGGTCTCATGGATACTGTCCCAGGTCTCATGGATACTGCCCCAGGTCTCATGGATACTGCCCCAGGTCTCATGGATAGTGCCCCTGGTCTCATGGATAGTGCCCCTGGTCTCATGGATACTGCCCCTGGTCTCATGGATAGTGCCCCTGGTCTCATGGATACTGCCCCTGGTCTCATGGATACTGCCCCTGGTCTCATGGATACTGCCCCTGGTCTCATGGATAGTGCCCCTGGTCTCATGGATACTGCCCCTGGTCTCATGGATACTGCCCCTGGTCTCATGGATAGTGCCCCTGGTCTCATGGATACTGCCACCAGCCCAGCTCACCTCTGCTGCTGCTGCCGCACATTGCCGGCGGCCAAGTGTTTCCTGCTTCAGCGGCCGCTGACAGGAAGTGCAGCCGCTCGCCTGGGATCTATGAAACAGCTCCACTTCCGGTCACCGGCCGTTATAATAGGAAGCACGCGGCCGCCGGCAATGTGCAGCGGCCGCCTGCTAAAGCGTTCGGGCTCGGGCCACACCGGGAACGCTGCGTTCCCGCAGCGTTCCCGCTGTGGGAGATGTGCAGGAACGCCGTTCCCGCGCGTTCCCGCTCGACTCGAGCCCTGAAAATATTGCCGTTTTAATTCAATATCTAATAAACCGTTTAATATAATATTCTGCAGTAAAAAGTCTCTTTATTTATGGATTTTTTTAGGATCTTTTAGGCATTTTTCGGGATATTTTTGCAAAACAAAATCCATTTTTTTTAAAATCGTTTTTTCTCTTATCTGTAACAGCCCTTTTTATTATCATTCATTGAATCTTATATGTAAATTTCAGACATTTTCGTTCTGTAGTTTCTTTGCAAACAGCGTTTCACTTTTCAAACATTCAAGCGTTTTTTGTTTTTTTTCACTCCATTCGTCTGCGGTGTCGGGTTTTTCCGGCGGCTGCTCTGCACTGTGATTGGCGGCTGCTTATGTTACTCCGGCGTGTTCGACTGGGTTAATCCAGATGTTTTTGCGGCTTCGTTGTGCGTTCGCGGGATTTTGCGGTAAGTGTTCATTGGGTTTGCGGCGGCCTTTCCTTGCACTACGGCGGCCCTGTGGTGCTTGCTGAATACACCGCAGGGTCGCCGAAATGGGATCGCCAAATTGCACCGAATTGAGGAGAACGGAAAGTCACCAAACGTGCGGTGACTTTTCGATTCTCTTTGAATAACCCTGCAAGTGTTTCACCATCGGCGACTGTCCATGGTTCTGATCTGAGTTAGAACCATGGACAGTCGCTGATGGAGAAACACATATTATTGATTACAAAATCAGCAACGGAACCGAAACAGACTCGAAACGATACGAAAATACATTGTCCGAAATTAACCGAAACGGAGCCGAAATAGCGAATAGAACGAAAATGACTTGCGATTTTACAAATTTCATGTCCATACAAAATAACAAATTTTTTTCGTTTCAAATCGGGAAATATTTCAGATTTCAGTATTTCGTTGCCGGTCCGGAACATCGGACGAATCCGAGGCACCGAATCGGCCCGTTTTGTGAGGAAAACGAATCGGTACAAAATGAAACGCACATCCCTAGAAATAACGGTATCTTTAGAAAGTCCATTTAATGGCGAGAAAAACGGTATATAATATGTGTGGGTTCCATGAATGAGTAAAAGGAAATTTAGACCTAAACACGAACGTAAAAACAGCAGCGCACTTTCGGACAATCGTAAAACCGTCCGATCATATTGTACATTTTTGTATTATTTTTCAGATACATTTACATAGAGACAGGAAAGATAAAAGCCTAACATGTATCGGCATTGCAGGTAAATGTCCTATATGAAGGCCATTTAAGCAGTAGATAGTTTATTTCTCCATACATAGTGAGTGGAGTCATTAACATATGAAAGGCTGGAGAGAGAATTTGGGAAAATTAAACCCACCCTCGGTATCTATTGTTCGTAATGCCGAGCCATCTGTAAAGGGATTAAAGCAGGACTCACTCTTTTAATCCACATTATCTCTGGTGGCCTTTCTTCTCCGGACTCTGTCCTTTAAATATTTTAAATCTTGTGTCTTCTTGGTCCAATGGCTGCTTAAATATTCAAAGTACCTTAATTCCCAATAAAGCTCCCTCAGCCCTGTTTACCTCCTCTCCAATAAAGTCCATGATGTGGGTTTAAAGTTCCATAGAAACTACAGATTACACCGAAAAATCCGAGGGGCAGAATGGCAGGAAGGAAAGGGATCGCATGGGATTCTGACGCGTTATGTCCGGTCTCTTGTTATAATGATAATGGAAAAATAAATAGAGTTAATGTTGTTAATACGAAAGAATTCTAGGAATGATCTTATCATCAGAATGGAGCAAAATAGATACCTAATCAGTTAGAATCTATCCATCTCTGTATCTAAATATCTATCTTTCTCCGTATCTATCTATCCCATATCTATCTATCTATCTATCTATCTATCCCATATCTATCTATCTATCTCTATCCCATATCTATCTATCTATCCCATATATATCTATCTCCGTATCTATCTATATCTATCTATCTATCTATCCCATATCTATCTATCTATCTATCTATCTATCTCATATCTATCTATCTATCTACCCCATATCTATCTATCTATCCCATATCTATCTCTGTATCTATCTATATCTATCTATCTATCCCATATATATATATCTATATCTATCTCATATCTATCTCATATCTATCTATCTATCTATCTATCCATCTCTGTATCTATCTATCTATCCCATATCTATCTCTGTATCTATCCAAATCTGTATCTATCTATCTCATATCTCTCTCTCTCTGTATCTCTCCATATCTATCTCTCTCTATGTATCGATCAATCTCTGTATCTATCCATATTTATCTATCTCTGTATCTCTCCATATCTATCTCTCTCTATGTATCTATCTATCTCTGTATCTCTCCATATCTCTCTCTATATATATCTATCTATCCATATTTATCTATCTCTGTATCTATCCATATCTATCTCTGTCTATGTATCTATCTATCTCTGTATCTCTCCATATCTCTCTCTCTCTATGTATCTATCCATATCTATCTCTCTCTATGTATCTATCTCTGTATCTATCCATATGTATCTATCTCTGTATCTCTCCATATCTATCTCTCTCTCTATGTATCTATCTATCTCTGTACCCTCTCCATATCTCTATGTATCTATCTCTGCATCTATCCATATTTATCTATCTCTGTATCTATCCATATCTATCTCTGTCTATGTATCTATCTATCTCTGTATCTCTCCATATCTCTCTCTCTCTATGTATCTATCCATATCTATCTCTCTCTATGTATCTATCTCTGTATCTATCCATATGTATCTATCTCTGTATCTCTCCATATCTATCTCTCTCTCTATGAATCTATCTATCTCTGTATCTCTCCATATACTCTCTCTCTATGTATCTCTGTATCTCTACATATCTCTCTCTCTCTATGTATCTATCTATCTCTGTATCTCTACATATCTATCTCTCTCTATGTATCTATCTATCTCTGTATCTCTCCATATCTATCTCTCTCTATGTATCTATCTATCTCTGTATCTCTTCATATCTCTCTCTATATATATCTATCTATCTCTGTATCTATCCATATCTATCTATCTCTGTATCTATCCATATCTATGTATCGATCTATCTCTGTATCTATCCATATTTATCTATCTCTGTATCGATCCATATCTATGTCTCTCTATGTATCTATCTATCTCTGTATCCATATTTATCTATCTCTGTATCTCTCCATATCCATCTCTCTATGTATCTATCTATCTATCTCTGTATCTCTCCATATATCTATCTCTCTATGTATCTATTTATGTATCTATCTATCTCTGTATCTATCCATATCTATGTGTCTATGTGTCTATGTGTCTATGTGTCTATGTGTCTATCTATCTCTGTCTATGTATCTATCTATCTCTGTCTATGTATCTATCTATCTCTGTCTATGTATCTATCTATCTCTGTCTATGTATCTATCTATCTATCTCTGTCTATGTATCTATCTATCTCTGTCTATCTCTGTCTATGTATCTATCTATCTCTATGTATCTATCTCTGTCTATGTATCTATCTATGTCTATGTATCTATCTATGTCTATGTATCTATCTATGTCTATGTATCTATCTATCTCTGTCTATGTATCTATCTATCTCTGTCTATGTATCTATCTATCTCTGTCTATCTCTGTCTATCCCATATCTATCTATCTCTGTCTATCCCATATCTATCTATCTCTGTCTATCCCATATCTATCTATCTATCTCTGTATCTATCTCTGTATCTGAGTGTCATTTGCAAGTGGCATTTTTAAGTGGACATCCAGAGTTGTTTCCTGGAGTTGCGGGACTGGAGGAAGGAACTGCAGGGCCCACTTTTACTCTGGGTAAACGCACGTCTATATCATGCTTTCTCTCACGCTTCTACTCTTTACTTCTACTTTTCTCCTTAAATGGAACTCCTGCCCCTCTACCACCGACCCCTACACTATCTGCATCTCTCCCTCCCTCCTCTCGTCCCACATGATGGCCTCGCATGAGCTCCTTTGTTTCCTCAGAACATGGTCTCCCTCTAACTCTCGCGCTGCCAATCACTCCCACTCCCACAAATCCCATTCCCACCTTCTCTTCTCACCCTCCTGCTGCTACTCTCTTCAGGTGACATATCCCCTAACCCTGGCCCCACAACACATCCAATACTTCCCTCTCATCCTATCTCCATCGCACATAAATCACCTCCCTGCAAGCCCAGCAACCTCATCCCCATAACCCTCAGCGCCTGTCCTCTTTCTCCTGCGCCCTCTGGAACGCTCGCTCTGTGTGCAACAAACTCACAGCAATCCATGACCTCTTCCTTTCAAACTCCTTCAACCTCCTAGCTTTAACTGAAACCTGGCTAACTCCCTCTGACACGGCCTCCGTTGCTGCTCTCTCACATGGCGGTCTACACTTGAGTCATACCCCCAGACCGGGTGAGAGAAATGGTGGCGGGGTCGGAATCCTGCTCTCTCCCACCTGCACCTACCAGCATCTCCCTCCACCCCCATCCCTCTCCTTCTCCTCCTTCGAGACACACTGCATCCGCCTGTTCTCTCCTCTGGCCCTCAGGGTGGCAGTCATCTACCGCCCACCGGGACCAACCTCCCAGTTCTTTGACCACTTTGCTACCTGGCTCTCTCACTTTCTGTCTTCTAATCTTCCATGCCTAGTTCTTGGGGACTTCAACATTCCCATTGACGATCCTTCCGCCCCTGCTGCCTCCAAACTTCTTTCACTCACGTCCTCCCTTGGACTCACACAATCCTCCCTCCTCCCTACCCACCGCGATGGTCACGCTATTGACCTTGTCTTTTCCAACCTCTGCTCCATTTCTGAGTTCAACTGTCGCCCTTTCCCCATCTCTGACCACCACCTTCTCTCTTTCAACCTATCTGGACTTCCTAAACACCCTGCTCCCCCACCCCGCACACACACTCGCAGGAATCTACAGGCTGTGGACCCCCATCAATTCTCCAACCTACTTCACCACCTCCCTCATACCTCATCCTTCACCTGCCCTGATGCTGCCACTAATCACTACAACACTACTCTTATCTCTGCTCTAGACACTCTCGCTCCTCTTCGACTCTGTAAGGCCCCACGCCGCCAGCTTCAGCCCTGGCACACCCTCCAGACACGCTACCTGCAAAGATGCTCCCGCACCGCAGAGCGTGCCTGGAGGAAATCCCGCTCTGAAGCTGATTTTGTTCACTTCAAGTTTATTCTCCGGTCATACACCTCTGCCCTCCACTTGGCCAAACAATCCTTCTTCTCATCTCTTATATCTACGCTGTCCTCCAACCCTAAACGGCTCTGGTCCACCTTCAACACCCTCCTCTACCCACCTGCACCTCCCCCCACAGCTGCCTTCAGCGCTCAAGACCTGGCAGACTACTTCCTCAGTAAAACTCTAACTATCAGAAGCAACATCCCAACACAAGATAGTTATCTGCCACCTCCACTCCCAGAGGTCCCCTCTGCCACCCTCTGTCGCTTCCTCCCAGCCACTGAGGAGGAAGTCAATTCCTTATTGTCCTCCTCACATCTCACCACGTGCCCGCTCGACCCCATTCCCTCACATCTAATTCCTCCCCTCTCCTCCTCCCTCACCCCTGCTCTCACACACATCTTCAACCTATCTCTCTCCACTGGCTCCTTTCCATCCGCCTTCAAACACGCGCTAGTTACCCCTTTACTAAAGAAACCATCCCTCGATCCCAACTCTCCATCCAACTACCGCCCTGTATCCCTGCTTCCCTTCACATCAAAGCTCTTAGAAAAACTAGTCTTCAACCGCCTCTCCCTCTTCCTGTCCTCCAATTCCCTACTTGACCCCCTGCAATCTGGCTTCCGTCCCCTTCACTCAACTGAAACTGCCCTCACCAAAGTCACCAACGACCTCCTAACTGCTAAAAAACACGGCCACTATTCTATTCTCATCCTGCTCGACCTCTCGGCTGCTTTTGACACTGTTGACCACCCCCTCCTTCTACAGACCCTCAACTCTCTGGGTCTCGGTGACACAGCACTCGCTTGGGTCGAATCCTATTTATCCAACAGGTCCTTCTGTGTGTCCTTTGCTGGAAACTCCTCCTCCTCATTGCCTCTATCTGTTGGTGTACCTCAAGGCTCTGTCCTTGGTCCTCTGCTCTTTTCCATCTACACCTCCTCCCTGGGCAAAATCATCAACAGCTTTGGCTTTAATTACCACCTCTACGCTGATGACACTCAGATCTACCTCTCTACCCCTGATCTCTCTCCCCCTGTCCTTTCAAAAGTCAGTGACTGTTTATCTGGCATCTCCTCCTGGATGGCCTCCCACCACCTAAAGATCAACATGTCAAAGACTGAACTCCTACTTATTCCTCCCTCCAATGCCTCCCCACCTCCTGACTTCTCTATCACGGTGGAGGGTATCACCATTTCCCCATCAAACCAAGTTCGCTGTCTTGGAGTTACACTTGACTCTGCTCTTTCCTTCATCCCCCACATCAAGTCTCTTTCCTCCTCCTGCCGATACCAACTGCGTAATATTTCCCGAATTCGGCCATTTCTTACCGCTGTCACCACAAAACAACTCATACACGCCCTGGTAATCTCCCGACTCGACTATTGCAATAATCTCTTATCTGGCCTCCCTCTGTCCCGCCTCTCCCCCCTACAATCCATCCTGAACGCCTCCGCCAGGCTAATTCACCTCACCCGCCGCTCTGTCTCTGCCACTCCCCTCTGTGAGTCCCTTCACTGGCTCCCCATCCACTGCAGAATTAAGTTCAAAATCCTTATCCTTACCTACAAAACCCTCACTAACTCAGCTCCCCACTACCTGTCCTCACTAATCACCAAATACACCCCGCCCGCTCCCTAAGGTCAAACAGTGACCTGCGCCTAGCTTCTCCCCGCATCACCTCTTCCCATGATAGACTGCAGGATTTCTCACGCGCAGCCCCCACTCTCTGGAACGCTCTCCCTCGTACTGTCAGACTTTCCCCTAACTTCTCTTCCTTCAAACGCTCCCTTAAAACGTTCCTATTTAGGGAAGCCTACCACCCAACTCACTGACACAACCATCAATCACTCTCACCTTACAGTCCTTTCCTCCTGTTTCCAACCCCAACCCTCCTAGATTGTGAGTTCCTACGGGAATAGGGCCCTCATCTCCTCCTGTACTGTTTGTCAAATGTTGTTCAATGTATTGTAACCCTGTCTATACTGTGCTTATTGTACAGCGCTGCGGAATATGCTGGCGCTTTATAAATAAAGAATAATAATAATAATAATAATATCTATAACAGAAAAAAAAACACGATTTTAAAAAGAAATTGGAAAAAACATACAAAAAAATGAAAATAAAAAAAAAATAAGAATTTTTGCTGCAAGAAGAATAAATGGTTGAATAAATATTTAATAAAAACGAGACTATTTTTACATTGAAACCTATGGGATTCGCCTGTTTAAACCTGTCGACTGAAACCACCGAACATTCGGGCGTGTCACAGACGTTTCTCTGCTGTTCGGTGTCTCTGAATAGATTAACCATTGCTTCTCTACGGGGGATTTCACTGCCGAACAGGCACTGTATTTTGCTTGCAATTCGCCAATATTTGGTGAATCGCCAGCTTTTTGAACAGCTGAATGGCCACGAAATTGCACCATACGGGGAAATTCACTGTTTGGTGCAGTTCTGTGTAGAGATGTGCATTTGTTTCGGAAAAATTCAGAATTTGGAATGAAATTCGATAATTTGTATTCGGAAGTACTTCTGAATAATGAATCGATACGATACAAATTCAAAATGAAACGGTATATAACAAATTTATTTCGCTTTACACTGTGTCATCATCATAAAAGAAAATTTTTATTAACTGATATCAACTATCGAATTGATCTTAACTTACTATACAAGTAGGGATGAGCTGTTCGGTTCGATGTGTTCGGAGTTCGATTCGAACATCGCCAGTTCGTATGGTCGCAAACTTCGCACATTTCCGCGTGTTCGCCGCATGTTCGCCCACAATGCACCACAATGCACTTTTCCACTGGCCTGAAGCTTGTAATTGGCTACAGCCTGCACCTGACTACAGTTTAGGTGCAAGACAGGTGTAAGACTGTGCCAATCACAGCTCAGAGTCCTGAATCATGGGCTCACAGAGCTAAGTCCCGCAGCACACTATATAAGGCGTCCCTTGCAGCCCCAGCACGTGTTTTTTGAGAGGAGATTGTTAGTGTGTGTTCTCACTGCCAGTCTGCCAGCAGCTATTGGGGGGGGGGGTCTCATTTATGCAAAATTCTGGGAATTGTTCTAATCTTTGTGCTCTCACTTTAATTTTAATTTAATTTTTTGGACCGCAGTACCACAATACCACAAAAGGGTAACGGTGTGAAGGCACTTGCTGCCACCAAAGGCACAATATTTGGCTGCACTGACATTGATGCCTATATTACCAGATTCATATCATTTTAAATTTTTGAACCGCAGGGTCCCACCCTGCACTCCTCCACAATACCACAGAAGGGTTATGGTGTGACAGCACTGTTGGCAACACTAAAGGCCCAATTTTAAAGCACCTATTGTTACTTTCATCAAAAGCCTGCATAAGTTTCACCATAATTTAGCCAAAAATCACTAAACTTGTTCTGCGTGTACTAAAACGTCTCCTCTTTACATACAGACTGCCACCCCAAGCAGATGTTTATGAATAGATTAAAGGAAATGCATTTACTGTCATTTGAAACGTCATTTTTTTGTTTTTAAATGCTTCTATACATCCTAGAAATCCGCCACTTCACGGGCAGGTTATGGGGACCTCCTAGTCACCATATTTGAAGGAATTTTCCGTTTTTATTTTTAACCCTTATTTCATGGAAAACTCACTGTTCCTTTAACCCTTTCGCTGCTGAGGCTTTTCACACCTCTGTGCTGAGGTCATTTTTACCGGTTTCGCTCATCATGTTTAAACGCGTTTTATAGCCTTATTTTAATATATGACCCAGACATATCATATATCGTTCTTTCCGGCAGACTCGGCAGATTCATAATATGTCATTATTATATGTATACGTCATGTCCTGTCTGTATATTATAACAAAAAATGCAATAAAATTAGAATTTTCAATAATTTACAATGTGTAAAGTTTTTTTTTTCACATTTTAACATGCGATGGTTTGCGGTTATATTTTCTATGGGGTGCACTTGTTAAAAAAATTAGAGATGGGGTCTCGTTACATTTTTTTTGGGGAAAATTTCGCTATTTTTAACAAACGCACTGCATACAAAAATCGTTAGTGCAGCATCATTGTTCACATTATAATTGAAATGGGAAAAATATTGCTGCATTAACAAAACCAAAAAAAAACTTCTTTTTTTTTATTCTGTTTTTTTAAATATTTTTTTATTTTTAATTTTTTAATTTTTATAAAAAACTTTTTACATGGTCAAGTTTGGTATCGTTGGAAAGGCCATGCTCTGGCCGATCCAACCATATCAAACATTAACCCCTAGCTTCCACGGATCGGGAGATTCATTGGAACCCCCTATCTCTACCATTGCTGGCGGCTAAGGGTTAACTCCAGGACAGGCGTCATCGTGCTATGCACTCCTCAGGGGGAGTTCCCGGAGGCTTGGCTGACATCCAAGATGTCGGCCAGCTCCGGGAGAGGATTTTCAGCGCCGAATCGTGATCCGGCTCCCCAGGGTTTAATGACAGCCACCGTTTGGAAGGGCAGGCCCTTCCAAACGGTGCCTGGATTAACCCCGTGCACCCCGGCGATCGGGAGGGAGTGAGGTCCGAAGGACCTCCCCCCCCTTTCAGGCGCCTCCTCCGCACACGTGGGGGGGCGCCTGAATTAGATGTCATTGTGCCACCGCAATGACATCTAATGGTGCCGGCGGCGGTCCCGGGTGCTGGGCTACATCGAGGATGTCAGCCCGCACCGGGGGGCACAGCGATCTGGCCGCTCAGCGCGTCCTCCGCACGCAACCCTACCTGCGGTGGACGCGCTCAGCGCGTCCTCCGCAGAGAAAGGGTTAAAAACTTTTTTTGGAAAGCTTTTTTCCTTGTTTCCTGTCCCCCAGGGCACTACCCGGACCCCCATACACCTTTTATGGCAAATATCTAGCATATATGCCCTCTTGGAGGCCACTCTAAAAATCAAACTTTTGACTCCCATTGACTTGCATTGAGTTCGGTTCGAGTTCGCGTTCGAACTCGAACTTTTGAAATTGTTCGAGTTCGAATGCGAACCGAACACGGGGTGTTCGGCTCATCCCTAAATACACGTAATAGTCAGCAAAGGACTTTATGAAACAAATTCATTTTGTTTCACTGTTTAATTTGACTCAAATACTAAATCTGTGACACAGCTTAAAATTTAACCCTAGCTTTTCTTTTAACAGCAAAATTTGATTAATTGGGGTTTACATAGAGGGTTATTCAAAGAGATCCGAATGGCTGGAGAAAGGTAACCGAACGCTGAAAATCAGCGTTCGGTTACCTTTCTTGGCCATTCGGCTATCCAGAATCCTGGCGAATTGCCTGCACATTCGGTGCCTGTTCGGTGCCTGTTCGAGGGCAGTGAAATCCCCATGAAAAGCAATGCTTCAGCTATTCAGAGAACACAAACCAGCAGTGAAAAGTTCCCCAAATGCCCTGCCATTCAGTGGTTTAATTCGGCAGGTTTATTTATTAATGCAATATTTAATAAACCATTCATTATAAAATTCTGCAGTAAAGAGTCTCTTTATTTATAGATTTTTTAGGATATTTTAAGCTTTTTTCTGGATTTTTTTAAAAAAACAAAATCAGATTTTCCTTTATTTTTTTTTAACTTTACTTATTTTTTCTGTAACAGCCCTTTTTATTCTCATTCATTGGATCATATATCAATTTCAGACATTTTCGCTCAGTAGTTTCTTTGCAAACAGCGTTTCACTTTTTAAACATTCACGCAAACTGTTTTGCTAATTTATTCACTGCATTCGTCTGCGGTGTCGGCTTTTACCGGCGGCTTCGCTGTGTGTGATCGGCTCCTGCTCGGGTTTTTCCGGCATTTTCGGTGGGTTAATCCAGATGTTTTTGCCGGTTTCGCCGTGCATTCGCTGGGTTTTTGCAGTGAGTTTTCGGCTGCTTTTCCCTGCACTTCGACGGCCCTGTGGTGTTTGCTGAATACACCGCACGGCCGCCGAAATGGGATCGGCAAAACGAACCGAGTTAAAGAGAACGAAAAGTCACCGAACGTGTCGAATTGATAAATGAAATTCAAATCGATTCGAAATTTCAAATCGATCCAAAACGAAACAAATACGAAATGAAATTAGTTACGAAATTCTGAAAACGAAATTATTTAAAAAGTAACAAAACGAAACTAAACAAAATAAATTTTTCAGCCATGCACATCCCTAGATCTGTGATCAATTCGGTGCTCTTTGAATAACCCGTTAATTGCTTTATTATAGCTCTACATGTCTGTCTTTTTATCTTTTTAAGTCATGTTCCCGTTTAAGGTCACCTTACCTTCCCTCCTTCTCGATCTGTATCCCTGATGGGATGTTCCTCTATTTCTCCTCGGTTCCTCTGTTTACACATCCCATCAGTAGGTGCTGTGGCTCAGTTGGTTAATGCGCTTATCTAGTAAGCGTGAGGTTCTGAGTTTGAACCTATCTACTTTCAAATCAATGTGTTTTATAATTTAATAAGCTACACTAAGACCCCCCCCCCCCCATTCGCTGTGAATAGGCCTCGAGGCCCCCAGAAGTTGCGTGAAACCACCTCCGGGTGCTGAAGTGATATAAAAATCTCCCATCACTCAACAAAGAGCTCGAAACGGCTTCTCGAAATGGGTTTCCACAGCTGAGCATAAATACGTTCTGTTTGAATCAGCGTTTTATGTATCCATTAATCTGTCTCTATGTTCATTCAGAGATCTACATCATCAAAGTAACTCGGTGCTGTGGCTCAGCTGGTTAAAGCACCTGTCTAGTAAACAGGAGATCCTGAGCTCGACTCTCACCAGCGCCTGGGTTGTGTTTTTGATGCCTTCCCCACTCATGTCAGTATCTATTTTACATCATTTCTCATAAATTGGTCGGGTTTGTGATTTTACTCTTCATGATGTCCTCCAAGGTCATCTGGTCTGCGTTGTGGAGAGTCTCGCAGCCGCGCTAACTCACAGATGTTGGCAGCCTCGAGTCTGGGAGTCGCGCTAAGTCACATATACTGAAGGCCGCACACTACTACATGACCAGCCTGCAAACTCGGGAGATCATACCACAGGTTATTTTTAAATTCTGGCAGCCGGCCCCAGATACCTTTGACCATAAGGAAATATCCTGGTGGGCAGTGCATTGTTTCTAGGTGGGTGTACTCACCATGAAACATCATAAAGCGCCAGGCAGCGAGCAGCCAATGAAAAGAAGGTGTACGCTCACATGCAGCCAATGAATAGTGGGCGCACGCCAGAGTGGAGCCAATGAATAGTGCCGGGACTGGGCCACAGCATTGTGTTGCCTTGGTTCAAGGATGAAATGCAGCCGGTCCCCTCAAACTATGCTGACCAAAACACACCCATATTTAAAACAGAGCTCCACAGCAATAAAACTCACAGTAATGTGCGGTGTGTATGAGCGTATCACAGAGCTCCACAGCAATAAAACTCACAGTAATGTGCGGTGTGTATGAGCGTATCACAGAGCTCCACAGCAATAAAACTCACAGTAATGTGCAGTGTTAATGAGCGTATCACAGAGCTCCACAGCAATAAAACTCACAGTAATGTGCGGTGTGTATGAGCGTATCACAGAGCTCCACAGCAATAAAACTCACAGTAATGTGCAGCGTGTATGAGTGTTTCACAGAGCTCCACAGCAATAAAACTCACAGCAATTTGCAGTGTGTATGAGTGTATCACAGAGCTCCACAGCAATAAAACTCACAGCAATGTGCAGTGTGTATGAGCGTATCACAGAGCTCCATAAGTAATAAAACTCACAGCAATGTGCGGTGTGTATGAGTGTATCACAGAGCTCCACAGCAATAAAACTCACAGCAATGTGCAGTGTGTATGAGCCTATCACAGAGCTCCACAGCAATAAAACTCACAGCAATGTGCAGTGTGTATGAGCGTATCACAGAGCTCCACAGTAATAAAACTCACAGCAATGTGCAGTGTGTATGAGTGTATCACAGAGCTCCACAGCAATAAAACTCACAGCAATGTGCGGTGTTTATGAGAGCATCACAGAGGTCCACAGCAATAAAACTCACCGTGTTTTGCTCTGTGTATGTGCGTATTACAGAGCTCCACAGCAATAAAACTCACTGTGTTGTGCGCTGTGTATGTGCGTATCACAGAGCTCCACAGCAATAAAACTCACCGTGTTGTGCGCTGTGTATGTGCGTATCACAGAGCTCCACAGTAATAAAACTCACAGCAATGTGCGCTGTGTATGTGCGTATCACAGAGCTCCACAGTAATAAAACTCACAGCAATGTGCAGTGTGTATGAGCGTATCACAGAGCTCCACAGCAATAAAACTGAAAAATATTATAGATTAATATAATTATTGGAATACAATATTTATTTTAATAAAGTAAATTTAAAAATACATTAAAATAATCAAAATAAATTTAAATATTAAAATGTAATGACTTCTCAGACTCAGTCATACCTCAAACACACACAGACTTCACACACAGTACTCAGAGACACGCACACTTCTCAGAGACACACACCTCACAAACACAAGACCTCAGACATAGACACTTCACACACAGAGAGATCTCAGACACACACACAGTCCTCAGACGCACACCTCACAAACACTGAGACCACAGACACAGAGAGATCTTGGAGTCCTCAGGTACACTCCCAGACTCAGGCACACTTCCAGACCTCAGGCACACTCACAGACCTCAGGCACACTCACAGACCTCAGGCACACTTCCAGACCTCAGGCACACTTCCAGACCTCAGGCACACTCACAGACCTCAGGCACACTTCCAGACCTCAGGCACACTCCCAGACCTCAGGAACACTTCCAGACCACAGGCACACTCCCAGACCTCAGGCACACTCCCAGACCTCAGGTACACTCCCAGACCTCAGGCACACTCCCAGACCTCAGGCACACTCCCAGACCTCAGGAACACTTCCAGACCTCAGACACACTTCCAGACCTCGGGTACACTCCCAGACCTCGGGTACACTCCCAGACCTCGGGCACACTGCCAGACCTCAGGAACACTTCCAGACCTCAGGCACACTTCCAGACCTCGGGTACACTTCCAGACCACGGGTACGCTCCCAGACCTCGGGTACACTCCCAGACCACGGGTACACTCCCAGACCTCAGGCACACTCCCAGACGTTAGGAACACTTCCAGACCTCAGGCACACTTCCAGAGCTCAGGCACACTCCTAGACCTCAGGAACACTTCCAGACCTCGGGCACACTTCCAGACCTCCGGTACACTCCCAGACCTCGGGTACACTCCCAGACCTCGGGTACACTCCCAGACCTCAGGTACACTACCAGACCTCGGGTACCCTCCCAGACCTCAGGTACACTCCCAGACCTCACACACATACCTTCAATTCATGACTTTGCCACTTCTACTACAGGCTGGTACCAGGCACCCGGCAACGCCATCGGCGCTAGTTGCTGGCCAGGTGCCAGGCGATGCGCTGGTTACAGGAGTTCGTGTCGAGAAGGAGGGGGCGGGGCACGGCATGATGACATGGAGCCGCCGGCTTTAAATCCAGACTCAGTGCCTTGTCGTGGAGTTGCTTCCTGCAGAGCTTAGTGATTCATCTCACTCGCGATTCACTAATTCTATTGCCTTGATATACAGTCAGGTCCAGAAATATTGGGACATTGACACAATTCTAACATCTTTGGCTCTATACACCACCACAATGGAGTTGGAATGAAACAAACACAATGTGCTTTAACTGCAGACTGTCAGCTTTAATTTGAGGGTATGTACATCCAACTCAGGTGAACGGTGTAGGACTTACAGCAGTTTGCAGATGTGCCTCCCACTTATTAAGGGACCAAAAGTAATGGACAGAATAATAATCATAAATCAAACTTTCCCTTCGTAATACTTGGTTGCAAATCCATTGCAGTCAATCACAGCCTGAAGTCTGGAACGCATAGACATCACCAGACGCTGGGTTTCATCCCTGGTGATGCTCTGCCAGGCCTCTACTGCAACTGTCTTCAGTTCCTGCTTGTTCTTGGGGCATTTTCCCTTCAGTTTTGTCTTCAGCAAGTGAAATGCATGCTCAATGGGATTCAGGTCAGGTGATTGACTTGGCCATTGCATAACATTCCACTTCTGTGCCTTCAAAAACTCTTTGGTTGCTTTTGCAGTATGCTTTGGGTCATTGTCCATCTGCACTGTGAAGCAACGTCCAATGAGTTCTGCAGCATTTGGCTGAATGTGAGCAGATACTATTGCCCAAAACACTTCAGAATTCATCCTGCTGCTTTTGTCAGCAGTCACATCATCAATAAATACAAGAGAACCAGTTCCATTGGCAGCCATACATGCCCACGCCATGACACTACCACCACCATGCTTCACTGATGAGGTGGTATGCTTAGGATCATGAGCAGTTCCTTTCCTTCTCCATACTATTCTCTTCCCATCACTCTGGTACAAGTTGATCTTGGTCTCATCTGTCCATAAGATCTTGTTCCAGAACTGTGAAGGCTTTGTTAGGTGTTGTTTGACAAACTCTAATTTGGCCTTCCTGTTTTTGAGGCTCACCAATGGTTTACATTTTGTGGTGAACCCTCTGTATTTACTCTGGTGAAGTCTTCTCTTGATTGTTGACTTTGACACACATACACCTACCTCCTGGAGAGTGTTCTTGATCTGGCCAACTGTCGTGAAGGGTGTTTTCTTCACCAGGGAAAGAATTCTTCATTCATCCACCACAGTTGTTTTCCGTGGTCTCCCAGGTCTTTTGGTGTTGCTGAGCTCACCGGTGCGTTCCTTCTTTTTGAGAAGGTTCCAAACAGTTGTTTTGGCCACGCCTACTGTTCTTGCTATCTCTCTGATGGGTTTGTTTTGTTTCTTCAGCCTAATGATGGCTTGCTTCCTCTGATAGTGAAGGCTCTTTGGATCTCATCTTGAGAGTTGACAGCAACAGATTCCAAATGCAAATAGCACACTTGAAATGAACTCTGGGCCTTTTATCTGCACATTGTAATTGGAGTAATTAGGGAATATCACACACCTGGCCATGGAACAGCTGAGAAGCCAATTGTCCCATTACTTTTGGTCCCTTAACAAGTGGGAGGCACATCTGCAAACTGCTGTAAGTCCTACAACGTTCACCTGAGTTGGATGTACATACCCTCAAATTAAAGCTGACAGTCTGCAGTTAAAGCACATTGTGTTTGTTTCATTCCAACTCCATTGTGGTGGTGTATAGAGCCAAAGATGTTACAATTGTGTCGATGTCCCAATATTTCTGGACCTGACTGTATGTATACTGACTCATATTGTATGAGGACCCTGCTGAATACTGACTCGGATTGTTTGAGGACCCTGCTGAATACTGACTCATATTGTATGAGGACCCTGCTGAATACTGACTCATATTGTATGAGGACCCTGCTGAATACTGACTCGGATTGTATGCATGCCCTGAATGTTACTGACTCGGATTGTATGCATGCCCTGAATGTTAAGGACTCGGATTGTATGCATGCCCTGAATGTTAAGGACTCGGATTGTATGAGGACCCTGCTCAATGCTCACTCGGATTGTATGCATACCCTGAATGTTACTGACTCGGATGGTATTGTTAATCCCTCTGTTTCTGGTCAGGCTTATGTGTATACCTATCCTGATACTGACTCGGTTTGCCTGAGTGCCTGGTCTGTTGCCATCCTGGCTAGCCTGGTACTGGTCCAGCTTGTCCTAAAACTATTCCTAAAATTAACCCTTGCTGCATGTATGCCAGTCCTGCTCTGAGTTCTGTTAATAGAGTGCTAGATCTTTATCTTGTGTTGTATACGTGTGTTCCATTCTTGACTCAGAGATATACAGAGATAGTAATACCGACCATCAAAGGATCGGAGGGTTTAGAAGTCTGCCTAAAGGGATCTAAATCAAGCTCGTCCACAGGAATCGTGACAGATACACTCATACGCACTGCACATTACTGTGAGTTTTATTGCTGTGGAGCTCTGTGATACGCTCAGACACACACACATTTACTGTGAGTTTTATTGCTGTGGAGCTCTGTGATATGCTCATACACATGCACATTACTGTGAGTTTTATTTCTGTCTAGCTTTGTGATACACTCCTACACACTGCACATTACTGTGAGTTTTATTGCTGTGGAGCTCTGTGATACGCTCAGACACACAGCACATTAATGTGAGTTTTATTGCTGTGGAGCTCTGTGATACGCTCAGACACACCGCACATTACTGTGAGTTTTATTGCTGTGGAGCTCTGTGATACGCTCAGACACACCGCACATTACTGTGAGTTTTATTGCTGTGGAGCTCTGTGATACGCTCACACACACCGCACATTACTGTGAGTTTTATTGCTGTCTGGCTCTGTGATACGCTCATATACACTGCACATTACTGTGAGTTTTATTGCTGTGGAGCTCTGTGATATGCTCACACACACTGTACATTCTCTGGAACTCAAACTCAAGATTTATTCAGAAAAGGGCGAAATTAATCCAACCATTGCATCTGTATCCAAAATCTGTGCTACTCCACAGGAAAGGTAACCAAATAAACTGACTTTTTAAGTAATATGACGCAGTAAGGGGATGATGGCCTCTGGTTCAATGCAATGGTGCTAGAGAGTGTCAGTGGAAATTGGGTGCCCAGAGGTCTAGTGGAGTCACCGCCATGTAGGTAAAAAGACAAGCAGAGACAACAGCGATGTTTCGGCTGAACACCCAGCCTTACTCAACCTACCGTGCTATTTAACGCATGTGTCGTGTAGATTCTCTAGTCCGCCTAACAGAGAAAGCCAAAGGCAAGCATTTAGACGTGGGCTGACACACCCAAAAGATAAGCATTAAGAAAGGAAGGAAGAACATACATAGTACCTGCTGTGATGGCCGAGAGGTTAAGGCGTTGGACTCGAAATCCAATGGGGTTTCCCTGCACAGGTTCGAATCCTGTTCACAGCGACAGGTGGATGTTTTGAAAACTTTAACATTCGACTCAAGTTTAGGATTTATGGCTTTATAGACCAGCTTTCCCTAAGACACGTGATGAGGAGGACTCCCAAAGTGTCCCAGTAGGGTTCACTTTAAAAATACGAAGTAGAGCAATGAAAATAATATTTGTACACTGACCAACTGACCAGGGTGATATCGTCTCCCTTATAGGTTGAGTCAAGACTCCAGATGTTTTGGAAAATCCTTTCCTCTTTTGTGATGGGTGGCTGAGCTTCATGGGAGATGTAGTTCAAAAACCGCTGGAAGGCCAAAGTTACTGACCACTGGACTAAGGCGTCCATAATGCTAGAGTCGCCTCTGTGTGTGAACCAAGGGAATCACCAATTTGCCTGTTTTCTCACTCCTCTGAGTTAATGCCACCTAAGGCTAGGGTCAGACTGAGGCAGTGCGAACGCGCGTTCTGGCGCACTTAATCACGGCCGTGCTAGCAGCAGATGCCGGGCAATGACGGCCAATATACGAAGTACGGTCGCACAAAAGTCCGGCTGCGCAACGCAAGTGGAAAATGAACGCATTTTTTCGAGAACGTTAAACCACTAGTACTGACGTACAGAGTGCGCTGCGTCCGCTAGAGGTGTGTGTGCGTGATTAGGAGACATCAGACGCTGCTAATGTCCGGCCAACATAACGTCCAGACACAAAGTGTTTTATTGATGATCCGTACAAAATCACGGATGAAACTGCGCATCGTATGACCGCTATTGCGTATTCCGTGAAAAAATACGTCCATTCTTCGAACGCACATTTTCACGGACAACGTGAAAAATGCGTTAGTCTGACCCTAGCCTAAGACGTCTTATGGGGAACCAGATTCATAGACCACTCCTCCAAAAACATCTATATTCACATAACATGTCACTCTGTGCTACCAAACGACCCAAAAGCGAAAAGAAGAATTATGGTAAAGAGCAAAGCATTTGACCTTGAAGGGTCCAGTCACATCGCACAACTCACTGCAGCTCATTTTGAGCGCAGCCCACGCCCATCGTCACCGGTCTATCGAAATGGCTTTTCTCGTGGTACACTTGCTTCTAAAGGTGGTCAGAATATCTGGATCAATCCAGACCTGTGTCGACTCGTTATACAACAGTTCATCATGTGGAAGAATCATGGACACAAGAGGCTCTTAAAGACTCTGGTTTCGGTGGACATGCCCTGGATTGGCAAAAGGATGGAGAACATCTTCATGGTCAACCCTTAACCTTCAAGAGTAACCTTTGCTGAGAAGATCTTTCTGTTTTTGAGCTTTGCTATCCAGAGATCAGATTCTTGCAACTGCAGTGAACTTCGACTGTTTGCAGAAGTGAAACCCAGCACGGCTGGCGAAGTTCCTACAAACAACCGTGAACTGGGTGTGCAATGATACGCCATTCTTCTTCCATGAAATGTGTAACCTGTGTTTATTCTCCATTTCATGGTGGCTATAGTTTAGTGATTTCAAAGTTATGATCTCGCTGGACCTCCCAAACAAACTACAGTGAAAACAATGATAGAAAACAACCCTGGACAACGTCGTCTGAAGCAACGGAGGAAACTATGGTGAAATCTACACTAAATAACTTTGGCAGAAACTATAGGTGGAATCACCATAAAAACTCAGAGGAGAAGCACATTGAAGAAGTTCGGCAGAAACTATTGGTGGAAAGAACGGAGAAACGCGTGGAGATCTATGGTGGCGGTGCCCTAAATAGTGAAGTCATCATAGTTTCACCGTAGTTTTCCATTAAACCACCGTTTCTTCAATGAAAGGACATTGGTTATTGAGAATGGGATGAAAGGGGCAAACCTTTTTCAATTTTTTATGTGTCGGAACTGTATTATAAATACTATGATACACTTTCTGTTGGTCGCAGATCTCTCGAGGTCACATCTTAGACAACCATTACAATGTTTTTGTTCAAGACTCGGCGTTCATGTCTGCCCCCTAGTGGCTCCACTGGAAACAAAGAACACGAAAGTGCAGAAAGTATGATGTCATTGGATTCATATTGCCCTTTGGTCCTTCATGACATATTCTCTTGTGTTTTATAGACAGTTGCTGCAGAAGCTTTTTATGTTTATGAAGCTATAAACACCAAAGGACCAGGTGGGAGCAATGCAGGGAAACGTGTTTAAAGTACTAATCTTATGACTATTCATGGGGGATGACAGCTCATGTTATGTTCAAGGGTCCAGTGTCTCCGGGAGCCCTGGTCCTTGCCAGACACAGTACCGTTTGCAGATGAAAGGGACCATCCATGCCAACCAGAAACTGGCACACCAAGACATCAACATATTTCCCGGCGAGCCGCAGCTTCTGGGGCCTGTAAGATCAATCCGATTCATCACGGAGCGAGCGAATAGCATGGTCTGCTCCAGATAGAGGTGCAGAAGGAAAGCTCTCCCACCAGGGACCACTTTTTATCCCATTAATGGATCACCATGGATTTAGCCCACTCACTGTACTCATAGATAAAGAGAAATGGAGGCAAAATGCTTTATTTCTGATTAATTTACTGAAATGGGCAGCTGAGGGAAGAGGGACCCGGACCAGTGGTTGAGTAAAGGGCCTGAGGTTTCTGATGGCAGCCCTGTAACTGTTACAACTTTACTAAAGACATAAAACAATAAAAGGAAGGCAGCTGGTAGTCACGGACAAGTCTTTGGAACTTCTCTTCATGGCCTGAACTCCAGGAACAAGGTGAATTGTCCACCGCAGGGTGCCCGTACTAAGATCTGGCAACACTATTGTTTATAGGTTAATCTTTACCCCCCCTCAGTGTCTGTCGAAACAAGGACAGATGTTCCCTCGATCATAACAGTGTCAGGTTTGAGTCTCTTTGGTGGAGCTTCCTGGGACTGACAGCAGTGTTTGGTAGATAATCCTGTTGGACAAATGGCAATAAAGAAAATGCACACGAGGCACTGCTGAGAGTCGAACTCAGGATCTCCTGTTTACTAGACAGGCGCTTTAACCAACTAAGCCACAGCACCGTCATATTGACTGACAAAGCATCGAAACTGCGGAAATATAGAGGAATATAGGCTCATGGATACAGATTGAGATGGAGGGAAGATAAGGTGACATTAAAGAGGAACATGACCTGGAGTGATAAAAAGACAAGAGCTGCTCTGACCTGCTTCTCCATGGTTGTTAGAGAGTGATGTTCTCTCAACCCGGCCGACAGATCAATAACACTTTATCTTAAGAAATCTTTATCGTGATATAACGGAAGACAAAACAGTATTCCTGGCGCCACCAAGTGGTGTTAGGATTAGATACAGTTTGAATAAGAAGTACAGTGTGATTTGAAACAAGTTAAGAATGACTAGTTTATGGATCTGAGTGTTGTCTGTTCAATAAATACATTCAATAAATGTATTATCCGTACAGTCTGAGCAGATGTGGAATAGGTGAATCCAGCTGCTGTTACTTTCCACTTGGTGGTACATCCTTACCACCTCTAATGTATAGCATATAAAGAAATGGTGTGGATAGAGCAAGCGTTGACTCCATCCACAGCATTTCTTTATACATTATCTTGATATAAGTTTTATTCAGGTCTGATTCACTTGAAAGTCTTACTTATTCCTCCCTCTAATGCCTCCGCACCTCCTGACTTCTCTATCACGGTGGAGGGTATCACCATCTCCCCATCAAACCAGGTTCGCTGTCTTGGAGTTACACTTGACTCTGCTCTTTCGTTCATCCCCCACATCCAGTCTCTTTCCTCCTCCTGCCGATACCAACTGCGTAACATTTCCGGAATTTGGCCATTTCTCACCTCAAACAACTCATCCACGCTACTGTAATTTCCCATCTTGACTATTGTAATAATCTTCTTGCTGGCCTCCCTCTCTCCCCCCTACAATCCATTCTGAACGCCTCCACCAGGCTCATTCACCTCACCCGCCGCTCTGTCTCTGCCGCTCCCCTCTGCGAGTCCCTTCACTGGCTCCTCATCCACTGCAGAATTAAACTCAAAATCCTTACCCTGAACTACAAAACCCTCACTAACTCAGCTCCCCACTACCTGTCCTCACTAATCACCAAATACACCCCAGCCCGCTCCCTAAGGTCAAACAGTGACCTGCACCTAGCTTCTCCCCGCATCACCTCTTCCCATGATAGACTGCAGGATTTCTCACGCGCAGCCCCCACTCTCTGGAACGCTCTCCCTCGTACTGTCAGACTTTCCCCTAATTTCTCTTCCTTCAAACGCTCCCTTAAAATGTTCCTATTTAGGGAAGCCGACCGCCCGACTCACTGACGCAACCAGTCCATCAGTCTCACCTTGCAGCCCATCACTCTCACCTTGCAGCCCATCACTCCCACCTTGCAGTCCATCACTCCCACCTTAGTCCATCACTCTCACTTTGCAGTCCATCACTCTCACCTTGCAGCCCATCACTCTCACCTTGCAGTCCATCACTCTCACCTTGCAGTCCATCACTCTCACTTTGCAGTCCATCACTCTCACCTTGCAGCCCATCACTCTCACCTTGCAGTCCATCACTCTCACCTTGCAGTCCTCTCCTCCTGTTTCCACCCCCAACCCTTCTAGATTGTGAGTTTCCACGGGAATAGGGCCCTCGTTTCCTCCTGTACTGGTTTGTCAAAATGTTGTTCAATGTATTGTAACCCTGTCTATATTGTGCCCATTGTACAGCGCTGTGGAGTATGTTTGCGCTTTATAAAAAATTAATAATAATAATAACTCGCATAAAATCAAGGAGGTGCCAATTCCCTAGTTTTTTTCCACATAAACCTTAGTGACCTAGATCAGGAAAATAATCACTAGGCACTGCTGAGATTCGAACTCAAGATCTCCTGTTTACTAGACAGGCGCTTTAACCAACTAAGCCACAGCACCGTCATATTGACTGTCAAAGCATCGAAAATGCAGAAATAATTATCACAAGTATGTACCGCACTAAGCCTCCTCTAGGGGGCTTGGAGTCCATTCCCGTGGATATGAGGATCTTACAGTAGTTTAGTGAAATAGAATACACATTTTCAAAAACTATCTCAGAGGTAGTGCTGGGAGTGGATTTCACTGGAAATAAAGCATTTTGCCTCCATTTCTCTTTATCTATGAGTACAGTGAGTGGGCTAAATCCATGGTGATCCATTAATGGGATAAAAAGTGGTCCCTGGTGGGAGAGCTTTCCTTCTGCACCTCTATCTGGAGCAGACCATGCTATTCGCTCGCTCCGTGATGAATCGGATTGATCTTACAGGCCCCAGAAGCTGCGGCTCGCCGGGAAATATGTTGATGTCTTGGTGTGCCAGTTTCTGGTTGGCATGGATGGTCCCTTTCATCTGCAAACTGCACAGGGTTTCGCAAGGAGCAGGGCTCCCGGAGACACTGGGCCCTTGAACATAACATGGGCTGTCATACCCCATGAATAGTCATAAGATTAGTACTTTAAACACGTTTCCCTGCATTGCTCCCACCTGGTCCTTTGGTGTTTATAGCTTCATAAACATAAAAAGCTTCTGCAGCAACTGTCTATAAAACACAAGAGAATATGTCATGAAGGACCAAAGGGCAATATGAAGAACCTGAATCCAATGACATCATACTTTCTGCACTTTATGTGTTGCTTTGTTTCCAGTGGAGCCACTAGGGGGCAGACATGAACACCGAGTCTTGGACAAAAACATTGCAGTGGTTGTCTAAGATACTTAAAATTCGATATGTGGACAATCTGTGCTATCTTTCTAAACACACAGCGGGGAATGCAATCTTACCACATATTAAGTGTCAGGGTTTCTGATTTGGAAGCCGTAAAGCTTTCCTGCTGCTCATTAGACAGAAAAATGGCCGTATGATCCATACAAGTGTCAGCCAGACATGTGACCTCGAGAGATCTGCGACCAACAGAAAGTGTATCATAGTATTTATAATACAGTTCCGACACCTAAAAAATTGAAAAAGGTTTGCCCCTTTCATCCCATTCTCAATAACCAATGTCCTTTCATTGAAGAAACGGTGGTTTAACGGAAAACTACGGTGAAACTATGATCACTTCACTATTTAGGGCACCGCCACCATAGATCTCCACGCATTTCTCTGTTCTTTCCATCAATAGTTTCTGCCGAACTTCAGCGACTTTTCCCCCAGAGTTTTTATTGGTGATTCCACCTATAGTTTCTGCCAAGGTTATTTAGTGTAGATTTCACCATAGTTTCCTCTGTCGCTAGGTTGGCCGGGTAGCTAGGCCTGCCAGTAGCCTGGGGCTCGCCTAGGCCGGCTGGGTAGCTAGGTCTGCCAGTAGCCTGGGGCTCGCCTAGGTAGGCCGGGTAGCTGGGCCTGCCAGTAGCCTGGGGCTCGCCTAGGTTGGCCGGGTAGCTAGGCCTGCTGGTAGCCTGGGGCTCGCCTAGGTCGGCCGGGTAGCTAGGCCTGCCAGTAGCCTGGGGCTCACCTAGGTCGGCCGGGTAGCTAGGCCTGCCAGTAGCCTGGGGCTCGCCTAGGTCGGCTGGGTAGCTAGGTCTGCCAGTAGCCTGGGGCTCGCCTAGGTCAGCCGGGTAGCTAGGCCTGCCAGTAGCCTGGGGCTCGCCTAGGTCAGCCGGGTAGCTAGGCCTGCCAGTAGCCTGGGGCTCGCCTAGGTCAGCCAATTGCCAATCCAGGGCATGTCCACCAAAACCAGTAATTAATTAAGAGCCTCTTGTGTCCAAGATGATCACATGATGAACTGTTGTATAACGAGTTGACACAGGTCTGGTCCTGATTCTGACAACCTTCAGACGCATGTGTACCACGAGAAAAGCTATTTCAATAGACGTCGTGCGAGGACTGTCCTCCTCATCATGTGTCATAGGGAAAACTAGCCTATAAAGCCATAAATCTTACATCTGTGTTAACCTTTAAAGTTTTTAAAACATTTACCTGTCGCTGTGAACAGGATTCGAACCTGTGCAGGGAAACCCCATTGGATTTCGAGTCCAACGCCTTAACCTCTCGGCCATCACAGCAGGTACTATGGATGTGTGCTGTTTTCTTTCAATATGCTAATCTTTCAGGTGTTTCAGCCGACATTTAAATGGCTGCCATGCTTGCTAAATGCTAAATGCTTGGGTGATGACATCATCAGCAGGCGCCCACGGGCTCCTTTGGAGCCCTCTATCTCCCCAACCATTAAAGATAGAAAGAAAAAATATGTTTCATATTTCTACAAGATTACATTAAGACGCCATATCCACAGGAATAGGCTCCAAACCCACAGGAAGAGTCTTGAGGCCACGGATAGCGGCGAGTCCTGTATGCTGTACATAGCAGTGATAAAGAGATGCATGATATGGATCAATAAATATAATTTCTATCTATCAAAATCAGCGAGGAACCATGACGCAGAGAGATAACAAGACAGACTTATTAATCGAAGATTAGCAGGTATGTATTGTTGGACATCTTGCCCAAGGACACTTGAAGAGGCGCTCTGACCTGCTTCTCCATGGCTGTTGAAGAGGTGATGTTTTCCCCACCAGGTCAACAGATCAATAACACTTTATTTCCAAGAAATCTTTATCTTGAGATAAGTTTTATTAACTTTAAAACCTCGTATGAAAACCAACTCGCGCAGAATCAAACAGAGAATTCCCTGGATTATTTCCACATAAACCTTAGTGACCTAGATCAGGAAAATAACCACTAGGCACTGCTGATATTCGAACTCAGGATCTCCTGTTTACTAGACAGGTGCATTAACCAGCTAAGCCACAGCGCCAACACATTGACTGTGCAAGCATTGAAACTGAGGAAAAATTTATCACAGGTATGTACCGCACTTAGCCTCCTCTAGGGGGCTTGGAGTCCATTCCCGTGGATAATTTACGTGTTAACCCAAACGTTATAAGGACTTGTATATGCAATTTTTGGGTTCTGCGTCTGCGTGTAAGGTCAAAAAACTTTGATAGAAATATGGAATGTAGTATGGAATTCAGAGGAGCCGACATGAGGTCCAGATCCTGGTCCATGGACTAGTTAGTACACCTAGATAAATTTCACTTAAAGACCAAATCACGTAGAATCAAGGAGGAGCCAATTCCCTACTTTTTTTCCACGTAAGCCTTAGTGACCTAGATCAGGAAAATAATCACTAGGCCCTGCTGAGATTCGAACTCAGGATCTCCTGTTTATGAAACAGGTGCTTTAACCAACTAAGCCACAGCACCGTCACATTGACTATATAAGCATCGAAACTGAGGAAAAATTTATCACAGGTATGTACCGCACTTAGCCTCCTCTAGGGGGCTGGGAGTCCATTCCTCTGAATATGGGGATCTTACTGTAGTTTAGTGAAATATAATACACATCTTCGAAAACTATCTCAGAGGTAGTGCTGGGAGTGGATTTCAGGACCTCCTGTTTACTGGACCGGTGCTTTATCCCAAGAAGCAAAAGCACCTTATAGGTCTTGGTGTTGATTATGTATTGTTTATATTTTTCCTCAGTTTCAATGCTTACACATTCAGTATGTCGGTGCTGTGGCTTAGTTGGTTAAAGCGCCTGTCTAGTAAACAGGAGATCCTGAGTTCGACTCTCAGCAGTGCCTCATTTGACTTTTCTTATTGTTAATTTTCGTATAAATGTAGAGGGAAAAAAAATATTTAAACTGTATCAGCACAAGGTGTAAAAGGAAGAAAACGTAAAATGTATAGGTGTGAATATTTCCCGCGTGCACTATATATACATACAGTATATATTTATACAGACATAAATATTTAAACGTAAGAGGGGCATGTTGATGATGAATGAATAAATAATAAACAAATAAATAATTAATAAATAAGTTGAATTTTGCAGTAAGTCTTCTTCATGCGCCGTTTCTGGTTTAATGATCTATGCCAGTGCCTCGAAGCACCAGATCAATTATCACCTGGGTGGCAGACGGCAAACAACCTGCTCTCACACACATATATATATTATTATTCTTTATTTATATAGCGCCAGCATATTCCGCCGCACTGAGCAATGAACACAATATAGACAGGGTTACTGTCAAGTCAAACTGCAGAGGTACAGAATGGTCAGCTAAGGAACAAGCAAGTGGGATAATAAAATGACTGTAATTCAGTTTATGTAATTGAAATCTGCAAGAGTCTGTGAGAACTACTTGTCCCTGCATGCAATTCAGCTCCAGTTAGGGTCAGCCAGTCAGAGCAGAGGTCAGGCTTCCCAGCAGCCTTAGAGACAGAGCTGTGGAGGAAGGGAGGGGCCATCTGAGAGCTCCATGCCATGCCATGAGGCAGGCAACCTGGAAATGACAAAGTGCACAGATTTACAAGCATCTTCAAATCCTGGAGTGGCAGCCGGTGAGCTAAAAGACTATTTTCACAGTCATATGTAGGAAAGGATTGTGTCACAGTCATGTACAGAAAACGAATTGAGCCAGTTTAGTGATAAATGCAGTCTGTCAACTTTTAGATCTATTTCATGCTCAGTGTGAGGAGATTTCACGTGCAGTTTTTATATTAGCTCAGTTCATGTCTGTTTTCTTTAAGTTAAAACATATTTTGGCAGTAATGATATTCTAGAAGTGTGTGCTAGTGAATGTATATGAAACTGGCACAGAAGTAATGATTAACAAGCTTTATGTGCAATGTATTTATACAATTTCTGTTTCTTTCTGTTAAAGGTTTTTCATCTTTAAGTCATCACTTTAATTTCATCACTTTAATGTAGCTAATCGCTATTCATCACCAAATCGCTTTAATTCAGCTACAAATCACTTTAATTCACCTTTAATTCATCTTTTAATTCACCCACTCAACTATTCACCTAATCATCTATTCATCACCTATTTCACTATTCAACTACTCATCTATTCACCTAATCAATCTACAGCTACTATATTTACTACCCAACTTACTGAAATTAAACTTAAATGAAAGTGAATGAAGAGTGGATTCCAGTTATTATTTCCAGTGTCGATGTTTGAATTTCCTTTCAAGTGGGAAAATTGTGCAGAAAACCAGAAAGCTTGACAGTTACAATACATTGAGACTGAACAACATTTGATAAACCAATGCAGGTGGAAACGAGAGCCCTATTCCCATGGGAACCTACAATCTAGAAGGGAATAGTATCTCAGAAGTGAGTACACCCCTCACAGTTTTGTAAATATTTTATTACTGTATATCTTTTCATGTGGCAACACCGAAGAAATGACACTTTGTTACAATGTAAAGTAGTGAGTGTACAGCTTGTATAACTGTAAATTTACTGTCCCTCAAAATAACTCAACACACACAGCCATTAATGTCTAAACCGCTGCCAACAAAAGTGACTACACCCCTAAGGGAAAATCTCCAAATTGGGCCCAATTAGCCATTTCCCCTCCCCGGTGTCATGTGACTCGTTAGTGTTACAAGGTCTCAGGTGTGAATGGTGAGCAGGTGTGTTAAATTTGGTGTTATCGCACTCTCATACTGGTCACTGGAAGTTCAACATGGCTCCTCATGACAAAGAACTCTGAGGATCTGAAAAAAGAATTGATGCTCTACATAAAGATGGCCGAGGCTATAAGAAGATTACCAAGACTCTGAAACTGAGCTGCAGCACGGTGGCCAAGACTCTGAAACTGAGCTGCAGCACGGTGGCCAAGACTCTGAAACTGAGCTGCAGCACATGGCCAAGACCCTGAAACTGAACTGCAGCACGGTGGCCAGGACCCTGAAATTGAGCTGCAGCACGGTGGCCAAGACCCTGAAACTGAGCTGCAGCGCGGTGGCCAAGACCCTGAATCTGAGCTGCAGCACGGTGGCCAAGATCATACAGCAGTTTAACAGGACAGGTTCCACTCAGAAACAGGCCGTGCCATGGAAGTTGATTGCAGGTGCTCAGTGTCATTTCCTGAGGTTGTCTTTGGGAAATAGACATATGAGTGCTGCCAGCATTGCTGCAGAGGTTGAAGGGGTGGGGGGGGGGTCAGCCTGTCAGTGCTCAGACCATACGCCGCACACTGCATCAAATTGGTCTGCATGGCTGTCGTCCCAGAAGGAAGCCTCTTCTAAAGATGATGCACAACAAAGTCCGCAAACAGTTTGCTGAAGACAAGCAGACTAAGGACATGGATTACTGGAACAAGTGGCGTAACTAGAAACCCGAGGGACCCGGTGCAAGAATCTATGAAGGGGCCCCCTCCCCCCCAAAAAAATTATATTTTTACTTTTTTTTCTTGCAATATAAAAATATAGTATTGCCCCCAGCTCACATGGATATATTGCCCCAGCTCACACGGATATATTGCCCCAGCTCACACGGATATATTGCCCCAGCTCACATGGATATATATATATTGCCCCCAGCTCACATGGATATATATATTGCCTCCAGCTCCTATGGAAATATATATTGCCCCTACCTCACATGGATATATTTGCCCCAGCTCACATGGGTATATTGCCCACATCTCACATGGATATATTGCCCCAGCTCACATGGATATATTTGCCCCAGCTCACATGGATATATATATTGCCTCCAGCTCACATGGATATTTATTTATTTATTTATAAAGGATTTTACCAGGAAGGATACATTGAGATTTCTCTCATTTTCAAGTACATCCAGCTCACATGGGTATATTGCCCAAGCTCACGTGGGTATATTGCCCCAGCTCACATGGATATATATATTGCCCCCAAGCTCACATGGATATATTTGCCCCAGCTCACATGGCTATATATATTGCCCCCAGCTCACATGGGTATATTGTCCCCAGCTCACATGGATATATTTGTCGCCAGCTGACATGGGTATATTTCCCCCAGCTGACATGGATATATTGCCCCAGCTCACATGGATATATATATTGCCCCTAGCTCACATGGATATATTGCCCCAGCTCACATGGGTATATTGCCCCCAGCTCACATGGATATATTTGCCCCAGCTCACATGGATATATATATTGCCTCCAGCTCACATGGATATTTATTTATTTATAAAGGATTTTACCAGGAAGGATACATTGAGATTTCTCTCATTTTCAAGTACGTCAAGCTCACATGGGTATATTGCCCCAGCTCACATGGGTATATTGCCCCAGCTCACATGGATATATATATTGCCCCCAGCTCACATGAATATATTTGCCCCAGCTCACATGGATATATATATTGCCCCCAGCTCACATGGATATATTGCCCGCAGCTCACATGGATATATTTGTCCCCAGCTGACATGGGTATATTTCCCCCAGCTGACATGATTATATTGCCCCAGCTCACATGGATATATATTGCCCCAGCTCACATGGGTATATTTGCCCCTAGCTCACATGGATATATATATTGCCCCCAGTTCACATGGATATATATTGCCCCCAGCTCACATGGGTATATTGCCCCCAGCTCACATGGATATATATTGCCCCCAGCTCACATGGATATATATTTGCCCCCAGCTCACATGGATATATTTGCCCCAAGTTCACATGGGTATATTGCCCCAGCTCACACATTGGATATATTGCCCCAGCTCACACATTGGATATATTGCCCCCAGCTCACACATTGGATATATTGCCCCCAGCTCACACATGGATATATTGCCCGAGCTCACACATTGGATATATTGCCCCAGCTCACACATTGGATATATTGCCCCAGCTCACATGGATGTATTTGCTCCCCCACTCACATGGATGTATTTGCCCCAGCTCACATGGATGTATTTGCCCCCTGCTCACATGGATATATTTACCCCCAGCTCACATGGATATATTTGCCCCCTTAGCACTCACCTCTGCGGCCATTCTTCCTACGAGTGGCCGCCAGCATGCAGCTTGGCCGCTCGCTGAGAACCACCTAACCAGCGCAGCTGCGTTCTCGCGAGATCATGGAGTTCACGTTAACTCCGCAATCTCATGTCCTGGTCAGGTGACTCCCATCCCAGGCGAGCAGCCAAGATGCAAGCCGGCGGCAACTCGTAGGGAGAGGAACGGCCGACGGCGCTGCTCCCAGATTCCGGCGCTGATTGCCGGAATATGGTGGCTGCCTGGGCCCCCCTCCAATGGCAGAATGGCGTGTGTGTCGGCAACCAGATGCGGAGTACAAAGACAAGTGTGTCTTAGCTACAGTCAAGCATGGTGGTGGGAGTGTCATGGTCTGGGGCTGTTGGCACTGGGGAGCTACAGTTCAATGAGGGAACCATGAATGCCAACATGTCCTGTGACATACTGAAGCAGAGCATGATCCCCTCCCTTTGGAGACTGGGACGCAGGGCAGTATTCAAACATGTCAATGACCCCAAACACACCTCCAAGACGACCAGCTAAAGAAGCTGAGGGTAAAGGTGATAGACTGGCCATGCATGTCTCCAGACCTAAACCCTATTGAGCATGTGTGGGGCATCCTCAAACGGAAGACGGAGGAGCGCATGGTCTCTAACATCCACCAGCTCCGTGATGTCGTCATGAAGGAGTGGAAGAGGACTCTAGTGGCAACCTGTGAAGATGTGGTGAACTCCATGACCAAAAGGGTTAAGGTAATGGCGGCCACACAAAATATTGACACTTTGGGCCCAATTTGGACATTTTCACTTAGGGGTGCATCCCTTTTGTTGGCAGTGGTTTCGACATTAATGGCTGTGTGTGTTGAGTTATTTTGAGGGACAGTAAATATACTCTGTTACACAAGCTGTACACTCACTACTTTACACTGAAACAAAGTGTCATTTCTTCAGAGTTGTCACATGAAAAGATATAAAACATTTACAAAAATGTGACGCATGTACTCACTTCTGTCAGATACAGTATATACAGTCAGGTCCATATATATTTGGACACAGGCACAATCTTCATACTTTTGGCTCTGTGTGCCACCAGAATAAAATTAAAACGAAACAACCCAGATGAATTTGAAGCGCAGACTTTCAGCTTTAATTCAAGGTTTTGAACATAAATATCAAGTTCAAACTTTAGGATCTGCAACTATTTTTATACACAGTCTGTGCTTAAGGCCCCTTTCACACCTAAGCGTTTTAAAGCGCGTTCCTGTGCGCTATAAAAAGCATGAACAGGGAAATCCCATGATTTCCTATGGGACCCGTTCACACCTGGGCATTTCAAAGCGCGCAGGAACGCGCTTTAAAACGTCCTACGCTAAAAGAAGTACGGGAGCTTCTTTGGGGCGTACTGCAGGGCGTTCACGGCCATAGACATGGACGTGAACGCACTGCAATGCGCGTTCGCGCGTTTGTAACGATTGCGCAATACGGGCGTCAAAAAACACTTAGGTGTGAACCCAGCCTAAAGGGACACTCTGCTACACTACTCTGAGCCAACGAGGAGGAGCTGCACCTGGTGAGGGACAAAAGGTAAGTAAAAAATAATAATATATATAAAGGTTTATTATTGCAGAAGCCATTTGCACATCACAGCTATTCAAAGACTTGCATCACAGAGCTCCTGTGCTAAATTCCCAATATGCAGCAAGGAACTCTGGGTAAGACATGCAAATGACATCTGTAACACTTTGTCATCAGCATCTGCTCAATTATTAAAATCTTTTTATGAGAAAAGGTAACTCTGTTTTTTAATAGTGTCCCTTTAAGTGAATGAGGATATCAAAGGCTAAGATAGTGACCATGGGCATCTTCAAAGGTTTAAAATCCAGGGGGAAAAGTCCCAGGTCTGAATGAACATCTCTTCAGATGAAAATCTCTCTTTTAAATCTTTCCTATCAGGCAGGATCCGAGAAAGCTTCAACCGGAAAGACGCTGATCTCTCCAGCTTCTTTCACCACGCAACTGTATACTCTCCCTTTATATGGTCAATGATCATGGTCAACTGCCGTGACGTAAGAAGATTGTTTGTTTATAAAGACTGACTATCCTACGGATAAAGAAAAGGGCAGCGGGATGCAGTGCAGGGCGTAATTTTATGTACAATTAGAGCTCCGTAAAAATGTTGGCAGCGGTGGGATTTGAACCCATGCCTCCAGAGAGACTGGAGCCTAAATCCAGCGCCTTAGACCGCTCGGCCACGCCACCTGAATGTAGGTATGGCTTGCTGACTTCTTTTTAGAAGAAAGCTGAGGTGATCCATTCACAAGATACCTTCATTATGGAGTCTATTCACAAAGCTTTGTATATCGGCGTACTTTGGCGATTCCATTTTGTCTGCAATATGGTGAATTTACTATTTAGCGAACGGTCACCGTATTTTGTCGAAATTAGAATCGCCGAAGTAGACGGGTAAAATTATTTATTTTTTTAAAAGACATAAAATTTGTTGCATTAAAACCTATGGGATTTGTTTGTTTAAACCTGTCAAATTGAAGCACTGAAAATCAGGTAATTTCACCAAAATTTCGGTACAATTCGGCGTTCTGTGAATAGACGAATCAAAAGTTCTCTATGGGACGATGTCAGTGTCGCTGAATTGCATCGTATTTCCCTGTCAATTCGCCTGCATTTGATGAACTGGCAGCTTTGTAAATAGATGAATTGCCACAAAATTGCACTTAGTGAAATTCATTGTATGGTGCAATTCGGCGGCAAATACCGATGTTAGTGAGTAACCCTCTACATCTCCCAATAGACTGGCTGAACCTCATGGGAAATGTAATTCCAAAACATCTGTTGGACCAAGGTTTCTGATGGCTGACACACACTGTTTAACAACTCCACACTACACAGGAATTACAAATGTAATGTTAGGATATTGTCACCAAACCATGACTCTTACCGATTTCTTCACGACACATTAACTGGTGTCAAAGACAAAAAATCTGCATATTGCTTCCTTTGTTCGTAGGACATGCCACCTGTTCCGTGTCAACGTCAGTAAAGACAAAGAGCTTCAACATAAAAGAGAATTTGACCCCGACGTGATTTGAACACGCAACCTTCTGATCTGGAGTCAGACGCGCTACCGTTGCGCCACGAGGTCGATTCTCAAGAGTGTTGTCAGGAAAAAAGCCTTTGATTTTATCAATTAGCATTGATTGAGAGATAAGGATTAAAAACCACAGCGAAGCATCAGGGAGATTATGCAAACCTTTATTTGCACTTGAGTATTTTTACCCCACAAAGTCCGCTCATATAAGTATTGCTGCAAAACCATGTTTCTTTGATTGAATCTTTTATTTTACATTTAGAGATAAGGATTTCAAACCACAGAGCAGCATCTGGAAGGCTACATTAACCTTTACTTGTACTTGAATTTCTGCACACCGCGAGGTCCATTCATGCAAGTAGTGCTGCAAACACAACCTTTGTTGATAAATTTAGAGATAAGGATTTCAAACACACAGAGCAGCATCAGGTTAATTACATAAACCGTGTGAATTTAGAGATAAGGTTTTTAAACAATGGTGAAGCATTATGATGATCACACAAACCTTGTGAATTTAGAGATAGGTATTTCTAACCACTGAGCAGCACCAGAAAGGTTAAGTAAGATTTATTTTCACGTTCCCCTTTGTGCTAAAACTGCTGCGATCATAAAGAAACCTTCAGGGTTATTCAAAGAGATTCGAATTGCTGGTGAACGGTAACCGAATGCTGAAAATCAGCGTACAGTTACCTCTCTTGGCCATTCGGCTATTCAGAGAGCAGGCAGTTCGCCAAATGTTGGCGAATTGCCTGCACATACGGTGCCTGTTCGGTGCCTGTTCGAGGGCAGTGAATCCCCATAGAGAAGCAATGCTTTGGCTATTCAGAGAACACAAAACCAGCAGTGAAAAGTTGCCGAATTGCCCTGCTGTTCAGTGGTTTCATTCGACAGGTTTATTCCAGAGAATCTCATAGGCTTCAATGTTAAAAATATTCTGGTTTTAATTCAATATCTAATAAATCGTTTATTATAATATTCTGCAGTAAAAAGTCTCATTTTTAGATTTTTTAGGATCTTTTAGGCATTTTTTGCAAACATTTTTTTTCCTTTTTTTTAATAGTTTTTTCTGTATCCGCCCTTTTTTTTATCATTCCCTGGATCTCATATGTAAATTTCAGACATTTTCGATCGGTGGTTTCTTTGCAAACAGCGTTTCACTTTTCAAACATTCAAGCGAACTGTTTTTTTTTTTTCACTCCATTCATCTGCGGTGTGGGGTTTTACCGGCGGCTGCTCTGTGCTCTGATCGGCGGCTGCTGGGATTTCTCCAGCATGTTCGGCGGGGTTAATCCAGATGTTTCGCGGGTTTCGGTGTGCGTTCACCGGGTTTTGCGGTACAACCCGGCTTGTAACTTTCTTTATTTTTCCTGGCTAAAGATGCCCAATTGATTGATAAATTTTTCTTATGAGATGAAACGGAAGATGCTTTCTTCATAATAAGAGAGCCCACGCCTCAGAGACTGGAGCCTTAATCCAGCACCTACTACCTGATCGCATATGTTGATTATGTGTTGGAAAATAGAGAGCTCCAAAACATTTGTTGCTCAGCGCTGACATACACATTGTATAACCAAGTGAACACTCCAACAGAATTACAAATTTACCATTAGCACATCATCACCACACCACGAGTCTTAACCGATTTCTTCACGACACCCTAACTGGTGTCAAAGACATAAAACAGGTATCGCTCCCTACGCTGAACTTGTAGATAAATGGTTGATTGGATCAGCAGAAGAGAAAAAAAGGAGTTTAAAGATTAACTTTTACTAAAACAACACTTAAAATACATATATTGAAAAACGCATACAGAAGTAGTTATACACTAGACCAGGGCTCAAAACTTAAAGTCCCGAGCTACTAGCCAGGCCTTAAGAGTTACTCGCCACTAGTTGCCCCACCTAACCCCTTATCCTGCCCTGCCTCTGCATTCGTACTCGCCCTCATGTAATTTCCACTCGCCAAAGGCGAGCAGGTGAGTGGAAATTTTGAGGCCTGCACTAGACCACGCCCTTTTTTTCTGTTTTTTTTGAAGTGGTGTCATTGACTTCTTCCTCTTCAGGCACCTTCATCAGATGCACTTCATGATGTTAATCTGTGTTGTTTTATGGGCCTATGATCTGTCCTCTGTTTGTTTACTTTTCTTGACCATACTATTCCACTGTTAGTATTTTGGACACCCATCCTAAAGCCCCCCCACTTCCCCTTCTGCTTGACTCTTTAGTGTTCAGTTCTATGATTTTGCTCAGTTTAGCTTCTGGACCTGAAGAGGAGAGGTATACTCTCTAAAGCAGTGTTTCCAAACCTGTCCTCTGGACCCTCAACCAGGTGATGCGTGCCCGCCGTGGCCCCTCGGCGCCCGGCAGCATCATCCTCGCTGTCTGGGCGCCGAGTGAAGAGGGAAATCCAGGCGGTCACGTGAGATGCTGGGGGGCAGAGCCCGGCGTGATGTTGCAGACCCGCCGGGTTTAAAAACAAGGGCAATGCATTCTCACATTGCCCTAACGTGGTTAACATCCCTTTAGAGCTGCTCTGTTGTATTGTGGTATTTCTGGTTCTGACATATTGGCAAACGGCTTCTGACTATTCTGGTTCTGACATATTGGCAAACGGCTTCTGACTATTCTGGTTTATGACATATTGGCACTGTACCTTGACCTTACCTTGCTGCGAGTTATCTATTCATAGGGAGATATATTATAGACCGACCACTTCTAAGGATCGGAGGGAAAGGATAGGGTGCTGCGTGCAAGGATCATACCTCCTCCTGGTGGGGATCGTATCACCAGGCCAGAGTTTGCAGAACACCTTGGGGAAATGCAGACTGAATCCTGCAATCCTTGAGTAGCAAATCTTATCAACTGTGCTGCCCTTCAGATATCTGGCAAACGTGGCGTGTCAGCGGGTCCTGAGGACAGGTTTGGGAAACAATGCTCTAAAGCTTGTCTTCTAAATGTAAGTTAGTCCAGTCAAAAGAGGTATCACTATGAACTGCTATACTCTGGTGATATAGGCATCTGGAATAAGGCTACTGGGTCTAGAGATGTGCATTCGTTTCGGAAAAATTCGGAATTTGGAACGAAGTTTGATAATTCGTATTCGGAAGTACTTCTGAATAACGAATCGATACGAATTCGAAGTAAACGGTATATAACGAATTTATTTCGTTTTACACTGTGTCATCATCATAAAAGAAAAATTTGAATAACTGATATCAACTATCGAATTTGAAATGAACTATCAAATTGATATCAACTATCGAATTGATCTTAACTTACAATACAAGTAATAGCAAAGGACTTTATGAAACAAATTAATTTGTTTCACTGTTTAATTTGACTCAAATACTAAATCTGTGACACAGCTTAAAATTTAACCCTAGCTTTTCTTTTAACAGCAAAATTTGATTAATTGGGGTTTCATCTAGTGATCCAAAATTCTATTTGATATCAACTATCGAATTGATTTATGAAATTTGAATCAATTCGAAATTTCAAATCATTCCAAAACGAAACAAAATACGAAACAAAATTAGTTCCGAAATTCCGAAAACGAAATGATTTAAAAACGTAACGAAACAAAACTAAACAAAACAAATTTTTCAGCCATGCACATCCCTAGTCTGGGTCCATACTTGTGCGATTGTCCGTTGTTGTCCGTCAACGTCTGACCAATCCCACACCATGGAGGAGATTCAGTCCTCGTCCATGGCCTCCGACTTGCATTGGACGACTTCAGACGACTTTGTGTGACTACAACAGACTAGCGAGCTTTCCTATTTGAATGGGATTTGTTGGACGAAGTCAGACGATCTTGAAAAATTTTCATTAAAAAAAGATGAATTGTGTAGTTAAACCGCCGTGTCTCAGCAGGGATATTGGCCCAGTAAGAAGTGATTCAGACAGGCGAATCCCTGTCCCACATTGGCCTCGTCATCCACCAGCAAGCCTGCAGCAGACGTAGACAGCCCGCTTCCTAAATCTTCGTTCACAAAAGTCAAGCCAGAGACACACAGTCTTCTATGGGGCAATGTTGGCAGCGGCGAATTACAGCGAACTGTGGCAAAATTGCACTGTATTTTGCTGTCAATTCTCCAGTATTTGGCAAACTGATACCTTAGTGAATAGACGAATCGTGCCAAAATTGCACCTAGTGGTGAAACTCACCGTCCTGTGCAATTAGGGGCCAATTCAGACATTAGTGAATAACCTCTTAAATTTGTTAGGGATAACTGTCACAATCAATCACAACGAGGGCACCTTGCACTCGCCTAGGAGAGGCCCTGGTACATAGTATTGTCTGCATATTGGGGCTTTCCTGAGTATACAATCTAGGCCAGAGACCCTGCACGGTAAACAGCAGCACTACTCTGAAAGACCGGTATTTAGAGGTAGCCGGATCTGCCCTAAGGAAAAGAATACAGCAGTGCCGTACAGAGTCTAAGGAACTACAGTCGAGACAGGAATATGCATAAGTACATATTTCAACGGTACAGACAAGGAGCATCCAAATAGCAAAGTCAAGAAAAATCCAGGAGTCAAAAACCAGAACGTATACCTCATACAGAAGCCAGGGATCCAGAACCGGTAGTCAGCCAGGCAAAAGGTTCAGAACCAGGTAATCAGTCAGATATATAACATCACCCGACAAAGGAGAAATACTAGAACTATAAACATATTAATGACTAGACATGAACTAGAACCTGGACTAACTAAAGAAACAGCAGACAGATAAGGAGACAACACCAAAGAAATAAGGTAAACAAGAAAACACAAACTGAAACAGAATAAACAGTAGGGAGCTATCAGGAGCAAACACTCAGCAGGAATCAGGAACTGAAAGTGAACCAAAATGCAAGAGCAATGGGATATGGGCCCATTGCAATATATAGGGAAGTGATCAGCCCACATCACCAGCAGGAGAGCTAACGAGGAAGCCACTTAACCCCTGAGCTGCAATCCAGGGAAAGCAACACACAGAACCATAAGGGAAACACAGGAATAAAGAATACAGAGGGCAGGAGGACAGGGCTGGAACGGGGAAACGTGACAATAACATGATGTCTCTGACTGGAGATGATAGCCTCAAAGAAATGTTTGGAGGGCCAACATAAACAGCTTCCTTCTGACTTGATCAGTATCAGTACTGTCCAATAGACAAAAGTTCATTCATTAAAAGAAAAAATACTACGGGATGCCTGATGAGTCGGAGGCGGAACGCGTTTCGCAAGCACGCTGTATTTTATTGCTCGGACCATGGAATATATAATTGGGATAGATTCTTCCCCATGTGAACCATTAATTGGATGGATTGCTAACGGTAACAAACCACCTACTCATAACATTTATAAGGACAATTTTGAGTTAACTCCTTCACTGCCGAGTACTTTTTGTTGCAAAAAAAATAATATCATAACATTTATGTCAAACCTGGGATGCAAAGTTAACAATTAACCCCTTAAGGGCCGCTGACGTACCCTGTACGTCCTGTCCTCGGGTGTCTCCCTTAGACCCGCGGACGTACAGGGTATGTCAGCGGCGTCTAATCCCCCTCCCGCCCGATACTCACCTCCCTCGCTGAATCCCACGGCGATCTGGCAGGGAGGAAGCCTGCCCATGTGATTTACATGGGCAGGCGAGGCTGATGACATCGCCACGCTGCGTGGTGACGTCATCAGCAGGCGTCCCCATGCATTTCAATGGAGGGGAGGGGGGGCTCCTTCGGAGCCCTCTATCTCCACAACCATTGAAGCTAGGGAGATGCCGTTTGCACTGCTGGAGAGGGGAGAGCCTCCCCTTTTCAGCGGTGTATGGCATTAACAGTTTCGCCGCCGGATCACGTTGCGGCGCCAATTGGCGCCAAAACGCGATTCAAACCTGGAGGGGGGCTGACATCTTGGATGTCAGCCAAGCCTCCAGGTTCCCCCCACCCACTGACAACCTCACCATATGTGTGAGGATGTCAGTGGGCCAGTTAACCATCTAGCTGCCATGTAGAGATAAGGGGATCCTAAGGATCCCCATATCTCCCGATCCATGGCAGCTAGATGGTCATATTTGACATCATTTGAAAGGCCTGATTATGGCCTTTCCAATGATACCAAACATGACCAGGTTTGGTTTTAAAGAAAAATAAAAAATAAAAATTAAATAAAAAAAAAAAAAAAAATTAAATAAAATAAAAAAATGTTTTTTTTTAAAAGTTTTTTTTGTCTGGGGGAAGTTTAATTAAATAGGACCTAGGCTGTCATCTAAAAATAATTAGCACAAAATGGTCAGAATGAGCGCAGTGCACATAGGTGAACTGTCTCAGCAGTGAAGGGGTTAAAAAGCAAACGCATGTAAAAATTGGGTATTTCTAGTCTCGGGACAAAATTTTGAACCTATTTAGCCGGGGTCGTTTTGGGTGGTTGTAGATTTTGGGGATTAAATTACGAAAAAGTGTGTTTTTACCATTTTTTTCCTCATATTTCATATTTTTTTTTATAGTAAATTATTCGATATGATGGAAATAATGGTATTTCTAGAAAGTCCATTTAATGGCGGGAAAAACGGTGTATAATATGTGTGAGTTGAATAAACGAGTAAGAGGAAAATTTGACCTAAACACTAACAGCGCAGAAACGTAAAAACAGCAGCGGTCACTAAAGGACGGATTTGTGTAAAACCGCCCGGTCACTAAGGGGTTAAATATCGAGTAAAACAGAAATTTTGCAAACGTCTTTTAAAATTTCGTTGGTCTTTAATTCAAAAGTATACAATGGCCCGTACGGGGATCGAACCCGCGACCTTGGCGTTATTAGCACCACGCTCTAGCCAACTGAGCTAACCGGCCATTTCATACTTCTCACCTTATAACTCTATTTTGTAAAACATTGACCGGGTGGGAACTGGCCGAGTTATTATAGCATGACTGCATCACATCCAAGCTTTTTCTAGGAACACGTAATTTAGTGATTTTGTAGAAAACAATATTCTAAATTAATTTCCTCAGAGATTGAATGAAATTTAAAAAAAGGTTACAGTTCTTGCTTTGCTTTAGGTTTGTGCACCGATTTTTTTTTTCGGTTCGATTCGGTTCGATTTTTTTCGGATTTTTAAACTTTTTGTTTCGACCGATTTTCTGTTTCGATTCGACCGATTTTCTGTTTCGATTCGGTTCGGCTCGATTCGTTTTTCGTGTACTTTTTTTTTCGGAATATCGACCATTTTTCGTAGTTTCGCGTCACTTAGCTAGTTTTTTGTATCGACTTTTCGTGATTTCGGAAATTTTATTTTTTCGGAATTGTACATGTTTTCGGAATTTCGACCATTTTTCGTATTTTCGTGTCACTTAGCTCGTTTTTTGTATCGACTTTTCGTAAGTTCGGAAATTTTCGTTTTTTCGGAACGCCTGTTCTCCTCGTTTCAAAGCAATAAATTTCGATTTGACACATTTCAAGTCCATTCGGAAATTCGGAAAATATTTCGTTTCGGCTCGGAAAACTTTTCGGATCTGCCATTTTCGGATCTAAAAATTTTCGGAAATTCGGCCTCATCCAAAAACACGAATCGGGAAATTTCGTGAAAATTCCGAAACCCGAAACGCACATCCCTACTTTGCTTAATGTTGCATTGAAATAAATCGAAAAGCAATCACTTTCAGGGTTATTCAAAGAGATCCGAATTGTTTGCGAAAGGTAACCGAACAGTGAAATTCAGCATACGGTTACCTTTCCTTTATTCAGAGAGCAGGCAGTTCGCCAAATCCTCCTCCAGAGAACAAAAACCAGCAGTGAAAAGTTGCCAAAATGCCCTGCACCACCCCGAACAGGTGGTTTCATTCGGCAGGTTTATTCAGGAGAATCCCATAGGCTTCAATGTTAAAAATATTCCCGTTTTAATCCAATATGTGATAAACCGTTTATTTTATTCTGCTGTAAAAAGTCTCTTTATTTATAGAATTTTTAGGATCTTTTAGACATTTTTCAGGATTTTTTGGTGAAAATCTTTGTGTTTTTTTTTAAAATCGTCTTTTCTTTTTTCTGTAACAGCCCTTTTTATTATCATTCATTGGATCTTTATATGTAAATTTCAGACATTTTCGTTCAGTAGTTTCTTTGCAAACAGCGTTTCACTTTTCAAACATTCAAGCAAACTGTTTTTTTTCTCACTCCATTCGTCTGGTGTCGGGTTTTTCTGGCAGCTGCTCTGTGCTGTGATCGGCGGCTGCTCGGATTTCTCCGATGTGTTCGGCGGGGTTATTCCAGAGGTTTTTGCAGGTTTCGGTGTGCATTCGCCGGGTTTTGCGGCGAGTGTTCGGCGGGTTTTCCCTGCACTACGACGACCCTGTGGTGCTGCTGAATACACCGTAGGGTCGCCGAAATGGGAATCGCCAAATCGCACCTAATTGAAGAGGACGAAAAGTCAACAAACGTGCGGTGATTTTTCGATTCACTTTGAATTACCCTGTAAATTCACTGGACTATGGTAGAGAAAGGGTTAAGAAACTGGGACAACAGTGGATAGTCCCATTGCTTTACTGAATTTACACTTCGTAGGAAATGTTTTTTTTCCAGTGTATGAGTTATTTTTACAAAGAGCACTGTGAGGTTTTTTTATATTGATTTATATACTTTTTTTTATGATTTTATTAACTTTTTATTAGGATAATAAATGTTATGTTGTAATAATCCAGTCGCTCCATCTCAACCTTTTTTTCATGCATGTTTTTCAGACTTAAAATATTAGCTACAGTGTAGCGGTCTTGCGCGGCTCACGTGTCGTGCGTTGACAGCAGGAAAATTCAGCCTCTGCTCGATGTGTGCCGTTACATGCTGCAGAGTGATACACAGTATATCAACCTTTTGTGACACAATGTCATATATACAGGAAAATATTCACACACTTTGTGATTAACGATCTTGATTTTTTTAACATATAAGACTAAAATAATAAAAAGGGTCTATACACAAAGCACTGGCATTGCGTGTCATTTCGGTGCTTTGTGTTTGGGCAGATTTGGAGACTCCATTTTGCAGAAAACACATCAAATTCACTATTTTGTGAACGATCACCATATTTTGCCGAAATTGGAGTTGCTGAAAAATGCCGATAACTGCCGAATACAGATGCGTTTTATAGAAAGACGAATACGCTTTGTGGTCTTCATCAACAGCAACTCATGGTTTCGAAGACTCGGGAGGAAAAACGAAGAACCACGGGGTGTGTAATAACGCTTATACAGCTTTGGTGACTCTACTGAACTGTGAGCTGCTGTGTGATATGAGGATCTCGAAGGGATGATAAAGGCCACCACGTATGGAACATTAACTCCACCCAGAAGCAGAGACCGATAGGGATGTCCCAATCACGGTTTTCGATCCAGGTGATTTGTTACTTGGAAACAGCCAATACAAAGTTCTTATCGGACACCGTATGCCCAGTAGCGGATCGGTGGTGCGCTAGCGAGAGGGAACTCCGGGGCCTCTGCACTGACTTGTAGCGTCTTCCCAGCCTCCTCCACGACCAGCAAGCAGGCAGGGAAGACTCTGCGAGCCAATACAGACGCTCCGGCATTCTCACTGCCTTATGTTCCTAGGACTTGGTGGTCAGATCAGGTTGGTAAAGCCAGATATCGGCCCAATCCCAGCCATAGGAATTGAAGTGAGACGGGCCAAAAAAAAAAAAAGGACACGCGTCCATTGGGTTCAGCCTTTCACACATCACCTACTGCTGTGGATTCAAAAGAGGTAAAAAAACACAGTCTGAAGAGTTCACCAATATGCAACACTAGGAAAAAAATCCTTTTTGACCACGGATGGCGTCAGATTTCTCCTTGGATCAAGAAGCTTTTACCCACATATTAAATATTATAACCCTTAATATTCTGTGTCTGCAGGAAGTCATCCAGTCGTTTTTTAAAAGTCTGTACAGTCTCTGACCCAACCACCTCAACAGGCAGAGAATTCCACTCACTGACCCAACCACCTCAACAGGCAGAGAATTCCACAGCTTTATTGTTCTCACCACGAAAAAAAAAAACCTTTGCTATATTTCAGGCTGAATTTCCTTTCCACGTGAGCGCTGATCGATTCCTGGATATGGGACCTGAGAGCCATTGGCTAGAGGATAATGTGATATAACTGGTAGAGGGGTAACGTGGTGGGTGTAAAGGGGGGTAAATAAGGGTTAATATTTAACCCATCTCTTCCCTCCTCTTTTAATACCAGAGTATCACTTTAAATGGGGAGAATCCCTGCAAAATGATATTGAAACATACATAGTTGGGTTTAAGGAATGGATCGAAGTCATTTTAAGACACACAAACCACATGTTCCGTCCTCCATACTCGATTTTAAATCCCCATTAGACACATTGAAATATACATGACTCTTACCCACCAACGACGCAATTACAGCATCTATACAGACACCAAATATCCCATAATCCAATATACATAGACGGGGCCTGGAGCAGATTAATAGAAACTTGCAGGTTTTCAAGGGGAAATTTCCACCACTCTTCTAATGTCCTCTAACCAGAGCCGACAAAGAAGGTCCTGAAAGACCATTACACGTTCTTCCTGAAATTTCGGATTTGCTTTCAGTCCCGTTGGAGAAAACATCTGCTCTGGATTAATTTCTGTAACACATATAGGAATCGCTGCACCATCACACATCTCCAGGGACTTTATGGAGAAGCTCAAATCACCAGATTTTCGGTGATGGAAAAAGAGACAATCAGCTTATGCAGTCCATAGCATCGAGCTCCATCTTTGCGGTCCCCAGAACTTTCAAGGAAAGGAAAAACGGTCTGAAAACTCTCATTTTATTTATTGGGTGGTAAGGAGAGGTGTAGGACTCGAGCAGAGGAAGAGGAACACCTGAGGAACAGGGCATGGGTGCAGGATGCAAGACTCTTCAACCGGCTCGGGCGGAGAAGAAAGGGAGGTTTCGGATAAAGGAGTCCAGTTTAGTTTTGAAAAGTTCGCTTTGGATGGGTTCACTCATGGAACAGAGAGAGTTCTTCACCACGTATTCTACGTATATCTACAGAAGAGAAAAGAGGAGACTTCAAGGGACATGCCTGGAAAATCTTCAATCAATACAACCACATGTTAGGCGGCGGAACACTCATCTAGAAGTGACTGCAAGACCCTGACACATGACCAGCTCATTAGAGTGAAAGCCAGGAAGTGTAATTCTCAGGTTTTTCCATTGACAGGGCTTCGGGTTAGAGTTGCAAAACTCCTTCCCATGGATGTTGGACATGGCTTTACCAAGTACGTTGTATTGTTTAAAACCTGCCTTCAATTTCATCTACAGAAGTCCAGAGTGGCCATTTCTTTGTCACTTGTTAGCGAGAGAACATTCGACTTTTTCTGGCGTGGTCGAAAAAAACCAAACAAACAAACTTCAGCTTTATTGGAATTCTTTCATAAAAATTCAGCTCCATCAGAAACATTTTCATAGGCCCCGAATCACAGTGTTTGTTAGAAACTAGGGTTAGGGCTGGAGTTAAGGTAAATGGGATACGGCCAACCCTAACCCTAAAAAAAAAAACACTGCAATGTGGGAGCAATCGAAATGTTTCGGATGGAGCAGAATTTTTTTTATTCGAATTTGATTTCAGTGGAATTTTGTTCCTGAAAAACACTCCCAATACATCAGGAGACAAACATGGTTATTCAAAGAGCTCCGAATTGTGGCTGAAAAGGGAACTGAATGCTGAAATTCAGGGTTCGGTTACCTTTCCTGGTCATTCGGCTATTCAGAGAGCAGGCAGTTCAGCAAATGTTGGCGAATTGCCTGCACATACGGTGCCTGTTCGAGGGCAGTGAATCCCCATAGAGAAGCAATGCTTCGTCTATTCAGAGAACAAAACCAGCTATGAAAAGTTGCCGAATTGCCCTGCTGTTCGGTGGTTTCATGCGACAGGTTTATTCAGGCAAATCCCATAGGCTTCAATGTTAAAAATATTCCCGTTTTAATTCAATATCTAATAAACCGTGTAATATTCTGCAGTAAAAAGGTCTCTTTATAGATTTTTTAGGCATTTTTCTGTGAATTTTTTTAACCCCTTAGTGACCGGGAGGTTTTACACAAATCCGTCCTTTAGTGACCGCTGCTGTTTTTACGTTTCTGCGCTGTTAGTGTTTAGGCCAAATTTTCCTATTACTCGTTTATTCAACCCACACATATTATACACCCTTTTTCCCGCCATTAAATGGACTTTATTTCCATCCTATCGAATAATTAACAATTAAAAAAAAAAAAAAAATGTGCAAAAAAGAAAAAAAAAAAAAAAACATTTTTTTTCGTAATTGAATCCCCAAAATCTACAACCACCAAAAAAGACCCCGGCTAAATAGTTTCAAAACTTTGTCCCGAGAATAGAAATACCCAATTTTTTACTTTTTAACCCCTTCACTGCTGAGCCAGTTCACCCATGTGCACTAACTAAACCCCCCCCCAAAGAAAAAAAAATATTTTGTAAAGTATTACAAGTAAATTTGCACCGAATCACGATCCGGCAGCAAAACCGTTAATGCAGTACACCTCTGAAAAGGTGAGACTCTACCCCTTTGCAGCTGTGCAACTTCTTCAATGGTTGGGGAGATAGAGGGCTCCAAAAGGAGCCCCCCCTCCATTGATTTCAATGGGGGTGCCTGCTAATGATGTCACCATGCAGCGTGGTGACGTCATCAAGCTCGCCGGCCCATCTAGATCACGGGGGCAGGCTTCCTCCCTGCCAGATTTGCGAGGGATCCAGCGAGGGAGGTAAGTATCGGGCGGGAGGGAGGTTAGGCGCCACTGACGTACTATGTATGTCCGCGGGTCTAAGGGAGACCCGTGGGCAGGACATACATAGTAAGTCAGCGGTCCCTAAAAGGGGTTAATCTTTTTTTCTTTTTTCTGTAACAGCCCTTTTTATTATCATGCATTGGATCTTTATATGTAAATTTCAGACAATTTCGCTCTGTAGTTTCTTTGCAAACAGCGTTTCACTTTTCAAACATTCATGCGTACTTTTTTTTTTTTTTTTTCACTCCATTCGTCTGCGGTGTCGGCTCTGCGCTGTCATCGGCTCCTGCTCAGGTTTCTCCAGTGTGTTCAGCAGGGCTAATCCAGATGTTTTTGCGGGTTTCATTGCGTTCGCCGGTTTTTGCTGTGAATGTTCGTCGGGTTTGTGACGGCTTTTTCCTGCACTACGACGACCCTGTGGTGCTTGCTGAATACACCGCAGAGTCGCCGAAATGGGATCGCCAAATCGCACCAAATTGAAGAGAACGAAAAGTCACCGAACGTGCGGTGGTGACTGATTCTTTGAATAACCCTGAATTTTTTTCCCCTGACGTAGTCGAAAAATAAGTAGTTTGAGAAAAAACTATTAAGATAAATTACCAAAAAAAACACGACTGTAAAATAATTATCTTTTAATTCCTTGTATCGTAAGCACATATCAAAGCTTCCCTTAGTTAACATGCCCCTTTAGCTCAGTTTAAAATGCTTGCTCGCAATATTCTCTTTAAACTACAAACAAGCTACAGTCCAGACAGGCCCCCCCCTTCTAGTTACTGGGCAGAAGAAGAAAAAAAATATATATATATCTCTTAGTCCTGTCAAGGTATAATCATATATGTGAATGGGTTTTGTGGGTTCAAATATGGTAATTATCTGGAGATGGAGAAAATTCTATTTGCTTGTAAACGTGAGATTTTTTGTATGTCCAATCTTCTATAAAAGAGCTGATCTAACAAAGGAATACCAGATATTTGAAGAACAAAATTTGTGTGTGATATCTTCATTTATCTCCGCTAGCGTAACGCGGCGCAATGCCTTACATGATGAAAAAACAAATCTGACTTGCATGTATTGGTAAATATGAATATTAAATCAAATTTTTAACAATGGCTGTATTTGCCCGTATTTGCTTATAGATCAGAATTAAAGGCTTTTTATAAATCTGTAGTGAGAAGAGGTTTGTGAGGGTCCTGAGGATGGGAAACGGCACTAGTGGCCTGCACTACGGTGGGGCCGCTCAGGTCAAGGTTTTAGCTCAATATTGCCATTACAGGACAACTGATCCATATGCAAATCAGTCACCATCACCCAGAAAGGGCGGCCAGTACTGAAATGCCAAGGACGCATCCCTGCATGAGAGGTGCAGCAACCCCCGATGATCATTTCAGCCCCGTTAGGCCTTGTCAGGAAGGTATAGCAGACACCCCTCTAGGCACATCGAGCAAGGGGTCCACGTCTGGATCACCGTGTAAACTTCTAGTGAGAAAAAGAGGTTTGTGAGGGTCCTGTAGGCGGCAAGATGGAGATCTGATGGTTCACTTTGCCGGTTTTCCCCTAAGTCATTAATTTGCAGCATATTTTAAGCAATATGTCTTCTACATCTAATGTGCTGAAAGGGTGGCTCGACATGTACAAATAGCAAAAGAATTGGTCTCTACTCACCGTGCTGTATATCTGGTGCATGATCTCACGAATGCTGCCCACGCTGAGGTCCGTGTTCATGACCATCTTCAGGCCGCTCGGTGTCTCGTAATAATGTAGCTTGTACTTGCTGGTCTGGTAGGAGAGGAAGCCATCTTTCCTGTGGACACTTAGTTAAGGAACGTCACGCTCGGGTTTTTTCTGTCTCATCGCCATTAAAGGCCGTCTACTCTTAAAATTATTTATAAAGCACCAGCTCTTCAACGTCTCAGCTTTATAAACTTGGCTCTTACTGCATTTCCCACCCCAAGAGGACCACGGTGCGCCCCGACGTAGGTAAAGGATACATATCCACTGGACTCATCTTGCTCACAAAAGAACGGATGGAGAAGAGCATCCCGTACATGAGCTTGTATTCCTGGTGGAAAGGCAGACGAAGAGAGTAAGGAGATGGAGAAACAACGAGAAGAACATCCAACGTACAAAATCATGAAGGTGCTTCATTGGGAGTCAGGGAGAAGATAGAAAGCAAAACACAGAGGTCTGTTCACCAATGGTCGAGTTGGTGAATACAGGATATTCTAGCAGAGTTGCCATCACTTGGTGTTGACCCCATTGCGGTCAAACACCAAGCTTGGATAATTCCGCCGACATGCATGAAGATAGAGGACCATCCGTATTATTAGTTGACCAAGGTCATGATAAGCAAATGCAGCTCATCTTCAACTGACCCCCCCCCCCGGCCAACAGAACCCAACATGCTAAGGCTTGGACAATGGAGAGGAGAACGAGAAGTGGTGGGAAGAGCCAACAGTCTTGGGAGGAAAAAAAAAAAAGAGGATGACAAGCAGGCATGGACACTCACATGATAAGCGTGTAACAGTCAGAGGAGCAAAAGGAAGGAGAATTAGAACAACAATATGAAGCTAAAAAGGCTTAATTTAAGAGATAAGAGAGTCAGGTTCTGACTCCGCTGTAAACTTCTCAGAACCGTCAAAGTCTCAAGATGGTAACGTTACACCAGCTCTGGTTAAGTGGACACTTGGAATCCAGCCCAAAAAAATATATAAAATGCACAACTCCCAAGCAGAGACTTCGAATCCTTTGTCAAACCTGATGAAAAATTGACCATTTTACAAATAACAAGCCCACTCTGTGAAGGCACCTGTCATGCCCTGCTCTGCGGCCCGCTCACGGTCCCGGCCGCCATGTTGGGACACATAGTATACTCACCCGAGGTCCCTCGTTGGCACGCCACTCCACACTCTCTGCCCGCAAGTTGGAGGAGAGAGCTTGAGGTTCGCCCCACGTCGCCGACAGGAGCCGAATGCTGAGAAACCAAGCGGGCGCGATCGCATATCTCCCTAAGTAACAAAACTCCTGGTACTCTGGCCTCTGCTGGTCGATTAAGGGTACTGCATGACACCTGTTCTGGAGATCCTCGTATTCCTCCCATTAACCTATTAAGTACTCATGTATCCCAACTCCACCTACGACTCCCAGGTGAACGGTGTTCCTATGATCCTCTGAACCCTATTTAAACGTGCCGCCTATCTCAGTTCATTAACCAGGTTACACTGTGGCCTCACCGCTCCAGTCTTCCAAGATAATCTGTTCTCTGATCTCCTGCCCATCGACCCGGATTGCCTCAACGACAACACTACCTTCTCCTGCCCATCGACCCGGATTGCTTCAACGACCACGCTACCTTCTCCTGCCCATTGACCCGGATTGCTTCAACGACCACGCTACCTTCTCCTGCCCGTCGACCCGGATTGCTTCAACGACCACGCTACCTTCTCCTGCCCGTCGACCCGGATTGCTTCAACGACCACGCTACCTTCTCCTGCCCATCGACCCGGATTGCTTCAACGACCACGCTACCTTCTCCTGCCCATCGACCCGGATTGCCTCAACGACCACGCTACCTTCTCCTGCCCATCGACCCGGATTGCTTCAACGACCACGCAACCTTCTCCTGCCCATCGACCCAGGTCGTCTGCAACATCCACCTTTTGTTACCACTTATTGTTCTGGACTTTGTATTTGCTTCTATTACTCTAAACCGGAGTTATTGCTGAATTATCTCTTGATCTCCTTTCTTCGTCGGCTTGCCATTGGGTTTCAAACACACAACACTAACAGGGTCCCCAGCTCCTGCATCACAGCACCAGTGAGATAAAACTCACCCGGGACTCATTTTAAGCTTGCAGTGGAACGTTCTCTCGTCTACTCTCCGCAACTCCTGGTTCCATAAATGACACCAGTGAAAAGGATTAAAAAAAATAAATAAGAAATTGCCCCAAGACGAGTCTCCCACCCCTGTGTCCCGGTGTAGATTTAGTATGAGTTAAATACCGCACGCGGTTAAAGTCTGAGTGCGTCATCGCTGGGATCCGACTCCACGACAGAAGAGACGAAAGTGTAGACACAAAACACCAAGAGAAAAAAAACAACAAATCTTTATTCCGGCACAGTGGAACTGGGCGACGTTTAGACCCAACAAGAGGATCTTTAAAATCGAGCCTTGGTGAAGATCAACTTGTTGGATTGACACGTTGCCCGGGCCCACTGCGCTGGAAATTAGGTTTTCTTCTCCTGCTGTTCTGGCGTTGCGTGTCTAGACATTCGTCTCTTCTGTTGTGGAGTCGGGATCCCAGTGATGAAGCACCCAGGCATTAACCGCGTGCGGTAACCCATACTATATACACATCAGGACACAGAGGTGGGTGACTTCTCTTATGGCAATGTTTTTAATTCTCCGTTCCCAGTGATGTCATTCAACGAAACAGGAATTGCAGAGAGTAGACAAGAGTACGTTACACTCCAAGCTGAAAAAGATGACAACTTCCCCATTGACCATGAACGTGCAGTTCCCCTATCGATTATTCCCAGTTCAGTGAATAAGTGTGTCTGTGACTGCTATGTGCGTCTCTCTGCGATCTTTACCACCCGCCCTACGAAAGGAAGTCACCTCGTCCTTTGAGATTCCAGCCTGCTTCCGTCGATTCCACTCGCCGTAGTGAAGGCAGATGCCATTCCGGTCAAAGATATAGAAGTTGTGGATGGTCATCTGGAAGGAGAAAGGAAGACGGAGAAGGTGAACAGATGGCTGTGAGGAGGTCGGTCATGGCAGACAGCATTTTCTCACGATAAGCATCCACCGTGGCCTCTGAGGTCTACGTCGCATCTCGGGACCCTACGAGTAGGGATGCACTGAAATTTCGGCCACCAAAAATTAAAATCGGCTGAAAATGGAGCAAGTGCTATGGATCTTGAGTGCATAAAGTGCGTAAGTCTGGAGCGAGGCACAATTCATGCCGCGCAGCCAAGAAAATTACGTAGAAAACAAACACTACCCCCGTGGGACGATCAGCAGAGGTTTATGGGAGCTAATGTCCCTACACCACACACCGACCAGCACAAGAAGATTCAGGGGAGTCAGCTTAAAGCAGCATGGGGCGTGCTGATTGGCTGAAACGCTTCCTGCTCTGGGGAGAGCTCACTGCAGAAGCTGCAAAGCATGAGGATTGCATCAGACGCAGCGGCTAATAAACTAGGCAGTGCTTCCTCACCTTAGAGCAGGGCTCAGCCGCCTTGGCCCTCCTGATGTTCTGGAACTACATTTCCCTTGCGTCTCCACAAACCTAATGAGTGGCTGAGCATTTTGGGACATGTAGTTCCAAAACGTCTAAAAGGCCATGGCTGCTGCTTCAACAGTGTATATCTGAATGAGGTCTCCCTGCAGTGCATTATGGGGCGGGCCTGAAGCACGGAGCGTCTGTCCTCTGAACTCACACAGGGCCCCGTGTTATTGTGACAGGCCCATTCCCGGGCTTCATACTCACCCTGACCCAGAACCAAACACACCACCCCTACCGTGCCGGAGACAACGCCCACCTACTTCCGGCCGGAAGCCGCGCCTTATTGGCAGCCCCCCCCCCGTCCGCCATGTTTGAATCTGGCAAGCTTTTGGCATCTATTTAGTTCTCGTCTGACCGTGAGATTCGTTCAAAGCCGCCACGTGATGTGGCCTCGGGCGCTGGATGCTTTGCCTTCCTGTTCCTGTTACCCGTTAAATAATGAGAATTCCCGGTATGGTCAGGTGAGAGTCTAGGCGTGTCAGTAGGAGACACTAAATGTGGGGCTCAGATTGCCTGGAGAAATGGGCGGGTTATGGTGGCCAGCTGCCATCTTTGTACTCCCTGGCTTCATATATTCAGGCATTGAGTGTACCAATATGACGAACAAAAGGTGCCCTGGGAGGAGGAGCAATAGGGCAGAACAAGCCCGCATCGCGCCCGTCTCCATGGTGATACCGTTAGGATCTTGGCCGCTGGGAGATGACGTCACGAGGCGGCCTGTGCAGCGGGTTTCAAAGAGGAAGACGTTTGGATATAATGTATGCAGGTTCCGGGGACAGAGCAGCACTGGCGGTGAGTGTGTGGGCTGAGGGCATGCCCTGCTGGGTACAGGGCACACTGTGTGCTACAGCCACGGCACTGCTGGGTACAGGGCACACTGCTGCAGCCACGGCGCTGCTGGGTACAGGGCATGGCGTGCCACAGCCACGGCGCTGCTGGGTACAGGGCATGGCGTGCCACAGCCACGTGCTGCTGGGTACAGGGCATGGCGTGCTACAGCCACGTGCTGCTGGGTACAGGGCATGGCGTGCCACAGCCACGTGCTGCTGGGTACAGGGCATGGCGTGCTACAGCCACGTGCTGCTGGGTACAGGGCATGGCGTGCTACAGCCACGTGCTGCTGGGTACAGGGCATGGCGTGCCACAGCCACGGCGCTGCTGGGTACAGGGCATGGCGTGCTACAGCCACGGCGCTACTGGGTACAGGGCACGGCGTGCTACAGCCACGGTGCTGCTGGGTACAGGGCATGGCGTGCTACAGCCACGTGCTGCTGGGTACAGGGCATGGCGTGCTACAGCCACGTGCTGCTGGGTACAGGGCATGGCGTGCTACAGCCACGTGCTGCTGGGTACAGGGCATGGCGTGCTACAGCCACGGCGCTGCTGGGTACAGGCCAGGTATGCTGTGCTTCAGCCATGGCACTGCTGGGTACATGACCTCCACATCTATCTCTGCTGTCCCATTGCTCCAGGATCAAACGTCTGTTATTGTCCCTGTGTGCTTCTGAGTGCTGATCATAACTCCTCTCTTCTCTTTTAGCCCCAAACAATCGGCACCCGTTTGTTTAAATGGCCCTCCCGTTCTCTCTCCAAGACTACTCCATTCTCAGTGGCATAGAGCCCCTTCCGCTCTCGTCTCCTCCTTCTCCTCACCAAAACGTCCTTCCCTCTCCTGCTGCCTATTCCCCATCTTCTCCCTCCCTGAGGCGAGCGGCCACGTCCGAGGTGACCAGCCAGCTGTACGCTTCCCTGAGGCGTAGCCAAGAGTTAGACGAGGAGGTCCTCAGAGACTCCATAAAAGGGGAAGAAACGTTGAACCAAGGTGATACGATGACATCCGAGGTGGACGATCTCGTGGAGGAGACCTCAAAAAGATTGAATGAGAGCACAGAGACGTCCAGCACCAAGGTTAGTACTCGCCATGTTCTTCTAGATGTGAGCCTTGCTCCTCACTGGTTCGTCTGGCCAATGAGGCCCTGTCTTCAGAAACTGCCTTACGCCATGTGGAAATATCGGGCGTAGTTTGGATTGATCATATTTTATTGCGTATTCCCTCTCCCTCCTGTAGCTGGAGATGTCCTTGAGGACTCTTTCTATCCCTGACATAGAACACGATCTGTAAAGGAACGTCCTCTCCAGGTCAGGTCTTAACTGGTGAATACTGTGGACCATGTAGGCATATGGAGATTTGGAATGAACTGTTCAACCATATTGAAATTAAATGTGTCCAAGAAGGCGTTTGAAGTCCTCCTCCTTCTGTCTTGTTCTCCTTTTCATGCTTCTCCTCCATTTATTATGGGAAACCAAAGAGGACCGGGTTCTTGGGTTGGACCATGAAGGAGCTTCATTGCATGGATGACATCACAAGCCAACGTTTTCACTTTTAAAAAGTGAACTTGAAAAAGGCTCCTGCCTGAGCCGACACGTTGTGATGGCATCCATGCAATAAAGCTCCTTCATGGTCCATTCTGAGTGCCCAGGCCTCTTTGTTTTCTATGTAATGTCAGGGTTTGAGCCATCCTGGTCTTGGTGGCACCAGTGACTTGGACCTTTTGCTAGTTGAGGGCTGCTCCTCCTCTTTTGCTTTGGATATTCTCCTCCATGATCAGTCTAGGCCGGTGGTGACTGCCTTTTGGCTCCTCAGAGGTTTTAGAAGGACACGTTCCTCAAGTCTGAGCATGACAGAACGTTTAGCTCTGAAACGCCTCTGCATGTAACTGAGGTCCATCACTGGTTGAATTATTTGCTCTGTCTCCTTCAACCCTGTCACTTTCCAAGTTGTCCTCTGCTAACAAGTGTCTAATCCCTGCAGGAGTCCCAGTTCATCACGCAGATGGAGTCCTTGAGGTATCACCTACAGAACACACTGAGCTTGAACAAGCTTCGGACGGTGTACGGTGAGTACGAGGTGAGGCCTGACGGGACGTGCAGCAGGTCCCCCGCTCCTCTGAGACCCCCAGCCACTCGCCGGGGGAATTCAAATTTTTGATGAAGATAGCAATGATAAAAAATGCCTTAACGAGCTTAATTTTTGCTGTTTTGGGCTGAATTTTTTTAGTCAATTTTGTTCGATGAACGATTCGGTGATATTAACCCCTTCGCTGCTGAGTTTTCCATAAATCCACAGGCAGGGCCCAGTGGATTTATGGAAAACGAATCTGCATCATGCATACATTAAGACTGTGCTTCAAACATAGAATCAAATCTTAAAAGCACATTTTCAAGCGTGTGTGTTCTGTGACGGAGCGATAGCGCCATCTACTGGCCAAATAGCGCTATGACCTCTCCATAGCACAGCCCGGGATCTGTTTTCGTAAGGAATGCGAGCTGTTTTTGGCAATTTGGGCATCCTGCTCCCCATGCTAAAACCTTGGAGGCACATTCTCGAGGTCATGTTTGCAAAAGAACCCAAGATTCCTTTGGCATTGCTCCAGGATTGAGTCGCCAGCAGGTGCCTTACAGATCGAGTATACTCTGTCTTGGTATGGAAGAGGTTAAAAGGGGCATTCTGGGAAAAGCGATTTTTCTCATGTCCGAAAGACACGTTGTTTGACCTGGGACCGTACGTGCTGATGCCTTCCAAAGACCATAAACCTGTGGTCTGGTCAGCGCCCAGACAATCATTGTGCCAGCTGACAGCCTCCCCATGCCGACATACCTCCTCCTCGCACACCGATTGGCTGGCTGGGTGCTGAGCAGAGCTTTGGGTTATTTAGTTTTTTTTGGAGGGCTAAACTCCAGCTTCCAACAGCACATGGATTACTTTGGACAGTCACCGTCTACGCCGGAGAATGGGCTTTTTTGTAGAGGAGGTGAGGGGAATACCTGAGTGAAGTATTGGGGTGCGTGGGGGGAGGGGGCTGTGAGGTGAGATGGAGCAAGAAATGTAGTTCATGTGAAGCTTTGATGGGTGGAGTAGTGGGTGGGGAGTATTCAGGAAGTAGAAGCTGAAGACACACCCCTAGCTGAGGGGCGTTGCCGGAGAAGATGAAATGACAGAGTTTAAAGCAAGAAAATAAACATTTATTTTATTTTACACCTTTTTTTTAAAACTTTTTTTATTGATTTTATTGTAGTTTGTCGAATAGGTATAAAAGTGTTTAAATGTCAATTAAAAATAAAAAAAAATATATATATATATATATATATATATATATATATATAATATATATTTTTCTCCCTTTTAATCCATTCACAGAGCACCGGCGGGTCAGTGAAATGCCCTGATGATTTGCGGTGGGTCAGTTCGACCGGTTTAAACAGGAGAATCCCATAGGATTCAATGTAAAAAATAATGATTTTATTTCTTTTCAGTTTCATTAACCCCTTAAGGACGCGCGGGTGGCGCTTTTTAATGGGTGACTTTCGCCGGCAAGGTGTACAGGTACACCACGTCGACAGCTGCCGTTGCGCAGCACCGATTTCCAATCCGACGCGCACGTCATTGGCTGCAGGGGACGGTTTGATTTCAGGCCATCCCTGTGCAGCCAATGACGTGAGTCGGTGTGCGCAGGCTGCGGGGAGGGGCCAAAGCGGCCCCATTGAAGACAGTGGGGTGTACATGTACGCCCTGTGTTTTCAAAGCCCGCCAGGACCGGCATATAACGTCCTGTGGCGGGAAGGGGTTAAAAAGCTTTATTTTTCATAAGCTCTTGAGCAGGGTCCTCCCTCCTGCTGTTCTGTGTAACTTGTTCGGTCTCACCCATTGTACAGCGCTACGAAACTTGTTGGTGCTTTATAAATACCTGTACCTGAGGTGGAATGCGGCAGCAACCAAAACCTGTTTATTTCTTTTCTCTCTCAGACACGGTGCTGGATAAAAGAGAAGACGAACATAGCGACGCTACAAGCACATTGCTGAAGTAAGTTGTGTGTGTGTGTGTGTGGTGGATAGGCTCGCCAGGTCCGCCATGTTTTCCAGGGCACACATAATGTATTCATGCCGATGGGCAGGGCATGAAAAATGCAACCCCCGCAGCACGTATAATCCATATGCTGCAGGTAAGGAATCCCAGGTGACCTGTCTTGATTTCCTCCTGCAGCATATGAATTATACAGGTTGCAGGGCAGCACGTTCCCCTGTGCTCCCCCTCTGCAGGAAAACATGGCCAACCTGGCAACTCTAATCGTGGCTCTGCTGCTTCGTGTAAGCAGGGGTCACATTAATCCAGGGATGTTAATTCCCCGCCGACGTTGATGGCGTGCAATTCCCAGAATTCCTTCAATGCAATAGCTGGTCAGAGAATCATGGGAGTTGTAGTTCAGAAACACCTGGGAGGGGCAGAGTTTGACAGCTCTGCATTAACGCTTTCTCCACCACTTGCATTAACTCAATTTTCAAAAAGCACCTTTTGAAATGCCGGCGATTGGCTTTGATCTGGGCATATTCGGGGGGGGATGCGCGTAAGTGGGCTCCAGAATATGTCCCTAGAGTTCCAGTAGATCGTACGTGACCGCACGGGGAGGTGTCGGAGTCTGCTTCTGGGGTTTGCGGTAGTCCTGACTGCATTACTGTGCAGATATTACGGTGCGGATGTCGATGCCTACATTTCCCTAAACTCTTTCAATGCAACAGTTCACCAGCGAATCATGGGAGTTGTAGTTCTGAAGCATCTGACAGGCCAGAGTTTGTGATTCCAGCTGTAGACTGCGTGCAGGTTTGCGTCTTTGTGGTGATGATGGGGTTAATGGAAGGGGGGTTTTTCCCTATAACTGTCGCTCCCTGACTGCATCACGATTCTTCTACATGAAAAAGCCTGGCACGTTGAGCTTCAGGTTTCTCCTTGCTTCCTGTTCCTGACTCGCTCTGTAAGATGATCTCAATGTCTTGCACTCTCCTCCTTGACACAAGACAGCAGAACCTCCTCCCGCTGCCTGCAAAGCAGGACCATATGGATCACGGAGCAGATGCTGAGGAAACAGGACTATGTTCCCACTGCTAAAATGCTTCTTTTACCAGCCTGGATTTATTAAGATTTATTAAACAGTTATATGGTTGTTGTTTTTTGTCTGTCTGACCTGGTGCACCGGAGCCTGAATACCTCAGCGGCTTCATCAGCCTGGTGTATGTGACATGTCATACATGGACAAAGAAGAAACCTGTCACGTGCTAGCATAGATAATACATGGGGAGGGGCTCCTCACTGCCACCAGTTACCTGCATTAGACGATACCCTGGGGCGACTGAAAGCCAAGCTGTAACGATCGTGCGAGGCTCGGTAATTCCCGTGGTGCCACATACAGCCGCCACACCTAGACCTTGTCATTTGTTTCTGTAATTTATAAAAGCGCCAACATATTCCACAGCACTGTACAACGTGTAGGAAAAAACCATAAGGATTTAAAAAAAAAAAAATCAGTTTGAGGCATTAAGGACGATGGGAAAAGAGCTCAAAAGCTTGCAATCTGAGGAGAGGGGGGGACACAGGGTTATTCAGAGAGGGCCAGAATTCCACCAAACAGGGAATTTTCCCATACGGTGACATTTCGGGGCCATTCGGCTGTTCAGAGAGCAGGCAGTTTGCCAAAATTTTGGCGAATTGCCACCAAGTACGGTGCCTGTTTGGCGGCAGTGAACCCCCCCCCCCCCCCGATAAACAATGGTTCGTCTATTCAGAGACACCGAACAGCAGCGAAATGTCAGTGAAATGCCCTTTCTGTTCAGTGGTTTCATTCGGCAGGTTTATTCAGGCGAATCCCATAGGCTTCAATGATAAAAATATTCCCGTTTTAATCCAATATCTAATAAAGCATTTATTATTTTAATCTGCAACAAAAAGTCTTTTTTTTTTTTTTTCCCATGATGATTCTATTATTTTTTAAATAGCGTAACGGCCCTTTTTATTCTCATTCATTGGATCGTATATGTAAAGTCCAAACAGCTTTTAAAAGCTCCACCACCATTCGTCGGCTTGTTGGCGCTATGTTTGGCGGATCTTCAGCTTTTTTTCAGATGTGTTCGGCAGCAGATCGTCGGGTACGTTTGCTGGGTTTTCTGCAGCATTTCTGATCAATCCGATATTCTAAATATAAATCTATATATATATATATATAAATTATTTTTTTTTTCCTCGGATCCATCCGGTCTCTTTCCCTGCATTTCGGGGACCCTGCAGTAAATGCTGAACTCACGGCAGGGTCAGGGAATTTGATTCCTCAAGGGAACGAGAGAGCCGCGGGCATTTTTGGTGCTCTCTGAATAACCCCTCCAGAGGTCAGGGTGGGGTTCCAAGCCGCTCTTTGGTTTTTTTTTTGCCTCCCTTTCTGCTCAGGCGGCTCGTGCACGAATAACATGCGTATATTTATTTATCCTATATAGCAAACACAAAATTCTGTTGTCATAAATCTATCGCAGAACCCCAAATACAAGCAGTTACCAGCTGGTCCGCTCGGTGCAGAGGGGCGCAGGATCTGGCGCCACCTTGTCATCACTCAACTACAAAGTAACATGTTTAAAGGGACACTGCGCAACCTGACCACTTTAGCTTTTTAAGACACCTGGGTGTATAGACCCGTCCTCCCCACCCTCCCACAGGACTGTTCTGGTGTGATCACTGGGTGAAGTGGAGGAGTTTCCTCTGCTCAACCCAGCGTTGCCAGCAGCCAGGATTTTGCGTTTCCCATCTGCCAGTCACCAGATAAGTCGCCCCAGCTGTACCTACACAAGTTCCGTAGGAAATGGATCGGAGCAGCACACAATCGCAGGTCCGATCTGTCGGCTTCCTCCCTGGCAGCCGCTGGTGTTGCATACTGACGTGTCGCGTGCAGTGACCTACTGCCGGGAAATTCCCATTCTCCCTCCAGCGCTCTGCCATCTCACGGCCTGGAAGCACAACCTTCCATGGAGACCCATGGACTACAGGAGGGGATACTCGCGGAGGCGGTACCGCTAGTATCACTGAGGGTAGCGCTGTGCTCCGGGGCGAGGTGCTGAGACTGCGCCTGATGTTACGGGAAACCTGCAGGCGCAAGGCTTCCCGTTAGTGTACCCATTTTAGCAGGAACTACGGAATAGTGCCCTCAGTTTAAAGGGGTAAACCAACGTGTGGGCAGCGCCAGGGCATATGCTGCCAACTAAACCATGGCTGTCACCTCTTTTAATGACACGTACTTTAAGCGGTCGCGCTGATGGTTTTAGCTTAAGCCCTTTTAAATCCAGTCTGGGTAAAAGAAGCGTTTTGGCAACTGAAAGGATTTACTGAATCTAAAGCCAGCCCGCAAGGAGTTAATTTTAATCGTCCTGCGAGCTAAAGCTCTGTGTAACAGGCACTGCCCGCGCCGGGGGGGGGGGGGGGGGATTATACGGAGGCTGAGAGGGAGCAGGATAGAGATCAGCTTACAGCGGGATAGAGGCAGATGGAGCGCTGCAATGTAAAACACAGAACTAGCAGCATATGCCGTATTATTCAGTGAAATATGGGGGAAAAGTCCTTTTATTTTGCCAAATTTCTAGACTATTTAGAGAATCGTGATGCAGTTTGTTTACAATTAAACACAGAGATGTGTCTGACTGCTATACAGTGTGTGTGTGCGACACCCCGGGTACACACTCGTTGACACCCTGTGTATGCCTATAGGGCCCGTGTAATTTTCATGGCACAGTGACGTGTGGTTTGTATGTTGGAAGGTTTGGATGGTCACTGTATCTTGTCGCCATCTTTCCCTCTCACAGCCAGCGTCCTGTGCGCCCCGCGTCACCTCTGTCCCTGTCCGGCCTGGAGGCTCTCTTTCCACATTACTCCACACTGTATAACACGGCGCCCTCGCTCCCGGACCTGCAGCTGAGAGACGCCCTGGAGAGGGAGACCACGCGACGCAAGGTACTACCATCCTTACGGCTCCTGCCGGGCGCCCTCTGCCCTGTGCCGGCGGCTCCTGCAGCGTCATACAGCGCGGTGTCAGTCGTGTCCCGTGTATACGTTACGATGGATATATATTCCACATCATAACACAGCACCCTGGTAATCTGTCAGATTTAATCACATGCCGCGTGCAGTGCTGCCGGATCTGCGCGTGTTATTACAATAGTATTTTACGGATTACAAGGCCCCCCCCCCTTTAAATATTCAGGCATGTTTCCTGCACGTGTGCCGCGCACAGCCCGCCGGATGATCCGGAGTCCCTGGAAGTGCTGCCATGTTTTTCTGCCGCCGGTAATGTGCCCGGCAGCATCAGATGTTCCCTTCGTGCTTGTAATCGTTATATAATCTGATATTTTGGTGTGTCTGTCCTGCGCCCCCCCCCCCCCTCCCGCTCATCCTCTGCCTCTCACAGTCATCTGTCATGACTCGGGATCAGCCGTTAATCCGCTGTGCTGTAATCTCATTACGGCGTCACGTGACGGGAGCTTTAATTAAACCCGTTCAGCTCTTCGCTAATTACAGGGAATCCTGCTACAGGAGGGGGGGGGGGCGTGCGCGCGGTGACGGCAGAGGGCGCTCTCACACCTTCCTGTCGCTCTCTTTCATTCCAGCACCTGGAACGTCACATTCAAAACCTGCAGAATGAAATGCTGGAGCTGCAGCAGCGACTGACTGTGTGTGTGACCGCAGACCGCCGAAAGGACATCATGATCCAGCAGCTGGACCAGGTGACCGGCCGCTGCACCGCGCTATGTGACCGTGCCACAAAAATACGATAAAATGGTTAAATCCTACTCTTTCTGCTCATATTTTTTTTTTTTCTTTTTTTTTTGAAGACATTATTTAATGGGAGGGGGGATCTTCATTTAACAGACTCAGGGCTCTTACATTCTCTGCGCAAATTCGTACACGCAGCGCAATTTATTCTTTTTGCACGCAACGTTAACGCGTATAAATTAACGCTGGTATTACGATCCGAGCGCATCTTTTCATCTGTCTAAAAATGTCACGCGTAAAAAATAGGCGCGCAAATTAATGCTGTGCGCAGAAATCGGCGGGCAATCAGAATTAAGAACCACAATTGTCTCCTGTTCAGTTTTTGCGCCTGTCAAAGTCAATCTGTGTATATATGCTGCAGCAATAATAAAAACAGGCACAACCTCTCCATTTTATTGTTTGGGTATGTGTAGAATGTGTAACTATACTGTGCTGTAGTTTTTTTCCGTGGCGGTGTTTTTCGTTTCGGCCAGAACGTTCAGATTTGCAGTTACCACCAGTTTTTCAAAGACGTTAAAATTATGCGCTCAAAACGCCGTTCATAAAAATTTGTGCATCGATTTCTAATACCATCCACGTACCAGCGCACGAACGCATTTGCGCTCACAATGTTAAGTATGGGATGCGCGCACAAACTTTTGCTCGCGCAGGGTAACTCATTTTAGACGTTAACACGCATTGTTTGCGCGAATGTCATAATTTCGATGTTCAGCGCGAAGGGGTTTTTCCCTTCGCGTTAATGCGTTTTTGCGCGAAGAATGTAATAGAGCCCTTGGTGTTTTTATTGTCGGGTCCTTGTTGGTCTCCCGGTGAGAACACCCAGCACATGTCACCTACACATGTCTCTAGACTCGCAGTAGCCAACCTGTAAGCAGGGGCGGACTGACCATTAGGGAAATGGGGCACTGCCCGAGGGGCCTCCAGAGCCGCAGTAAGTGGGTGATGGCGGTCGCAGTGGCTATTTTATGATTTTTAAATCCAGTCTGTAAAACATCAATGCGCATGTAGGTGAGGCTTACATGTGGCCGGCTCAATGTGGTGGCCCCATGATCTTCTATTGTCCGTGGGTCCTTAGAGTTTTCAGCCTGCCCGTGATCGCAAACACACCATAAATACAGGCGGAGCGAAATCGCCGGAGAACACCTTTACAAGAAGAAAGTTACATCACATATTGCCTTAAACACGTAGGGGTTGTGCGGGAGATGTTCTGTACCCCAAGGTCCCCGTCCCGGTCACTGCTCCAAGCTGCATGGAGCAGCAGGAGCTTAATGATCTTCGCAGGTGCTGTTATTCACTGCTCGGGTCCATAGGAATGCATGCAGTGACGGGCAGGATCCAGCGTGAAGGACGCAGGAGAACTTTTTGCTCTCTGTCCTTTCATCTGTGGCGAGAGGAGGCAGCGGATCCTGCTCTCCTGTCCACTGAGTAATGGGAGGGTGTGCTTTACACAAGGGCTTTCAAACTCACGGCCCCCCCCGAAGTCCATGCCTACAATTCCCATAACTCTTTGAATGCAACAGATGGCCGGGGCACCATGGGTGGCTTAGTACAGAAACGTACTGCTTTACATGTTTTAATAATTTATTTGAATATTGACGGGGTTATTCAGAGTAGGGATGCACCATACCACTTTTTTTAAGACTGAGTACCGATACTTTTTAAAAGTACTCACCGATACCGAGTACCGATACTTTTATTTTAGGTCATGTGACGCTTTTCAATAAGAACAGACCTCGTATAAAAATGCCCCCAGCTCACATGTATATATCCCCCCGAGATCTATATATGCAGAATACCCCCAGCTCACATGGATTTGCCCCATCTTGAACATGTGGAAGCTGGGGGTATTCATGTGGCATGAAAAGCACGCGGCCAGCGTTCCCCTCCGGTGCGCCGCATACTCACCCATCCTGAAGGTCCGGTCGCATGGCAGTGATGCGATAACATGGCCGCCGGGCGCATCTGTGACGCTGCCTCTAGCCGAGAGGCAGCGTCACAGGAGCGGCCACGTGATCGCATCACTGCCATGCGACCGGACCTTCAGGATGGGTGAGTATGCGGCGCACCGGAGGGGAATGCTGGCCGCGTGCTTTTCATGCACGAGGCCAGCTTCCCCAGCACCGCGGCTACCGGCAAGCCGGGCCAGTGCCGGCTTCCGGTATCGGCGGGATGTATTGGGCCGTTTGCACGTGTACCAATTACTCATGCAAACGGCACTAATTCAGAGAGCACCAAATTGCACCGACCAGTGAATTTCCCCGTGCGGTGACGTTTTGTGGCCTTTCGACTATTCAGAAAGCAGGCAGTTCGCCAAATTGGCGAATTGCCAGCGAAATACGGTGATTTTTGGCCGTGAAATTACCCATTGCTTCTCTATGGTTGATTTATTCAGAGACCCCTAACAGCAGTGAAATGTCAGTGAAGTGCCCTGATGTTCGGTGGTTTCATTCGTCAGGTTTAATCAGGCGAATCCCATAGGCTTCAATGTTTAAAATATCCCTGGTTTTATTCAATATCTAATAAACCGTTTATTCTTTTAATTTGCAGCAAAAAGTCTGGCTTTTATTTTATTTACGGGGTGTATTATATATAGTTTTTTTTTTTCTGCAACAGACCTTTTTATTAGTCATAGGACCTCATATTATTCTCAGGCATTTTCATGCAGTAGGTTTTTTTTCTCTCTCTTCCGGCAGGTTTTTGAAACGTTTTTTTTTTATTTTCGTTCAGCGGGTCGATTCGCCGAACTTTGGGGGACCTGCGGTTAATGCTGAGGTTGGCGAATCAAACTCGTGGAAGTGCGGGGAATGGGAGAGCACCCAATTGTTGGTGACATTTGGGTGCTCTCTGAATATCCCCGTCAGGGATTCTGAAATCTCATTCACAGTATATATATATATATTCTTTACATCTGCCAGGAGAATTCCAAGCGACTCAAAACATCCCATTCTCCAGGGACTCATTGATTCATTCCCTTTCTCAGAGCGCTATTCGCTTAGCGGTGTGGTTTATGGTTTCCCTCCTCTTTCTCAGACGCTGGCGGTGGTTGTCGGTGGCTGGAAGCAGCAGGAGAAGAAGACGGAGGAGATGATGTCTCGGCTACAAGACGAGAAACAAGAGGCTGAGCAGGCCAGACTCAGAGACCAGGAGGTCAGAGCTCAGGATATGTCACTCTATGTCATGTGTATGTGTGTATAAATCTTCTCACATCCCGCTCTTTTAACCCCTCAGGTGCTGGTGGAGGTGCGGCAGGAGCTGGCACAGGCAGTAGATGCTCTGGCTAAAGCTGAACAGGCAGCGGCTGAGGAGAAGAGGGACCTGCAGAGCATGGTAACGACCAGGACCTCCTCCTGATAAACATCGAACTGTCAGACTGACCCTTTAACTTCAGAAAACCCCACCGATTAGATGGTATAGATTGGCGTTTCCCATGATGCTCTGTCAGCCACTTCAAGCTTAACGTGCATCATATGAAATGTAGCTGTGAAACCTCTACATGGAGGAGTTTGCCGGTTCCCCGCTTGCCTCCTTACCCTGCTTTAGAGCCAGGAACATGTCACCATGTCTTCCAGTCACTCTGGACTGATCCTAACCAATAGCAAACTCCTCTTTCCTCCTAAAAACAGGTCGATGAGAAGGCATCGCTGGCCGCTCGACTCCGGGCGGAGCGAGAGATGGAGGAAAGGGCGTGGGCGGAAGGAAAGAGGGAGCTGGAGACCCTGAGACTCCAAATGCAGGAGCAGCAGAGTGACCAGGAAGAGAGAGAGAAGGAGCTGCAGGAAGAGTGCGAGAGACTGCAGGAGGAGAAGAGACGAGACGTCGATAGCGAGAGGGTGAGTGCGCACCGTGCTATAAGTAAAAAAAATGAGAACTAACGTGTGTGTTATCGTACAAATGCCAGCACAGACAGCTAGAGCTCAGCATGGCTTCATGGATTGCATCTTCAACCCTTTTTTAGGGACCAAACCTCTTTAGTTTTGTGCTGCATTAAGTGTCCACACACTGACCAAATATGACCTCACTGCGAGGTGCGACTCAACGCAGGGCGGCCATACTCCAACAACTCCAAAGAGGGAGCGACCGCTCACCACAGGGACAATCAGGAGCCTTTATTCAGGTCATAAGTCACAGAACGTGTCGGCCCCAAACTGGAGCCTTTTTCTAGTGACTTGAGAAAGTCTCTGCGTAAATCCTCCTGCTTGGACCAGTGTTTGATTGGCCGTTCTGTTTTTTTTCTTCTGGTGCATTTAAGAACAGCACCATTTTTGATGTTCCAGCTCACATCTGCTTTCCTCCTGGAATGCTGGCTGCTGAGAGCGCTCAGAGAGGCAGAATGATGCATGCGCGCTGGCATCATCTGTCAAAATCCCATCTGCTGAGTTACAGCTCTGTGGTCGGAGGAAACATCTGTGCATCACACAGCTCTCTCGAACCGGCCTGGGTAGGGGGAGAGCACTACCACCCAAACTGGGGGGGGGGGGGGCAATCAATGCACTGTGGCCACTTTAATAAGCTGAAGTGGTCAGGGTGTGTAGTGTCCCTTTTAAGCTCCATTACTCTTCTGATCCTTTTGGGAAAGCCAATCCAGGAGGTAGACGCCACATTCTTGGTGTAGAAGTTCCCTTGATGCTTCGCCAGTGCCTGAGCGGGCAATGCATTATGGGATTTTTATTATAGCAGCCAGCATGGGTAACCCTGTCCCTCTGCTTCCATCGCTTCATCCCCCGGGAGGCCGATCGATTCCATTCCATTTGTTTGCTGGAAATGTCAGGGTTGCAGTGACGTGCCTCCATCCGGCTGTCATCTTGCTATTTGCTTTTTATTTTTTTATTAAGTAATCTTGTCTCTACCGTTCTTGTATTCCTGACCTTCATGGGCCGCGCCCCTCTTCCTCCCGCAGGTTCTGGCACAGCAGGGATCTCAGAAGTGCCAGGAGTTGCAGCAGGCCCTGGCATCGCTGCAGGGTGACATTGTGCGTCTGGAGCACGACATGCAGACACTGCACCGGGAGCGAGACACACTACACATGGAGCTCAACCTCCAAAAGGTGATCGCGAAGCACAACGGTTTACTGTTACTTTCCTTTTTTTTTTTTTACATTATTAGAATCCATTGTTTTTTTATTAATAATCAGTTGTTTATGATTATATTTTATAATAATAATAATGTGAAAAGTAACAGGTGTGCATTAAAGTGACACCACCACGAACAGAAGCTGTAACTTGTGCATTACAAACCCACAGTATAAAACACCTTATAAAAAACATTGCTAATAAAACACACGCTGCTACTGTTTGTTTTTCTTTGTTTGAAGTAATTGCAGGTAAAAATGAAAGAAAAAAAAAAAGGTTTAGGTTTTTATCTCCTGTTTCCATTTTGTGGGTTTTTCTCATGATGCAATCTTTACCAGGGTACTGGCCCTTTAAATGAAATCCATAGGGCGCTGGAAGAAGAGAACCACTTCACACCCACAAAAACAAATCTAGAAAAAGGGGGAAAAAAGTAATTATATCTTATTGTATTTGTGACCATTTATTTGGTCTCGGGTTGTACTTATTGGTTGGATTCTTCACCCTAGGTATAATAGGTTCACCATATATGATTGGTGGCTATATATTTTAGCTATAATTATTAGCACCCGAGCAATCACCATTCAGTATTGCTATAATAGCTACTAGCTTTACCACTATATATCTCTAATTCATCCTCACACCGCTGTGTTGTATACGTTGTTTTTAATGTTGGTATTTGGGAGTGTCTCTTTGTAAATTAATTAAAGGCATTGGTGCCGTTGTTTGTTGCCGCTCCCAGATAAATCGGTGACTGTCCCATGGTGGCCAGTTCACTGGAGAATATTTTTTTGTTGGTGTGTGTCATATTTTTAGGTTTAGTCCTAGTCAGGGAGTGTTATCCCCAAAGTTTCACCTCTGGTGGGGATAAGTGATTGTTGACCAAGGTTGTCTCACCTTGGTTGTTCTTGTTTATTTTTTCTATATATAATCTTTTATTTTTTTCACTTTTTTTTTTAATTTGTTTTTGTGGCTGTGAAGCGGTTCTCTTCTTCCAGCCCCCTATGGATTTCATTTACTCCAGTTACTCGTGTTTGTGGGTTTTTTTACTCTTCTTATCCATTCTGTTCTATTTAGAAACAAAATAATATTAATAAATAAAAACTAATTTACTATCCATCTAGACGCCAGCTTTTACCACAGTCCCATCTGCCGGCCCTTTACCGTACCCCTCTGGCAGCGGTTATAACTGTAACAAATAAACCCGTTGCCCCCCCAGGCTCGCGGCGAGTCGGAGAGGATGCGGCTGGAGAGCGAGCACAGAATCCGCCTGGAGGAGGCCGTCACGGAGAAAATGAGCTCGGCTCACGAGGAGAGCGCGAGGCACCTGTGCGCAGTGAGAGAGCAGCACCGGTATGAGCAGGCGGGCAGGGCGGTTGTTGGTCATAAATCTTATTTAATAGTATTAAACTCCTTGATGTTTGTCGCTTCCTCTTGAAGGAAGCAGCTGTTGGAGCTCACCTCGCAGCACGAGAGGGAACTGTCCGACCAGCTGTCAGAGTTCAAGGCAGAATTACAGGAACGAGAGAAACGCCACAAAGACACCGTCATGGAGTACGAGATGAAGTGAGTATTGTGGTCGGAGGTCCCTTTCCTATCGCTCTACAGTGAAAGATCGAGGACGCCATATTGATGACGACGGATCAAGGTGGCTAGAGTGTAACCGTCCTGCTCTTCTGGGGACTAGAAGCTGGCAGAGTTCCGTTACACATTGTGGTTCATTGAGGCTTTTCCCTCTTGATATAAGCCGGCCTGTGCTTGTTTTTGTGTGGGGCGCTCTACTAGTGTAGTGACTAATGTTCCTTTCCCTCTCCCATGGCCCGTCCGGTCCTCTCTCTCCATCCCAGACTGTCTGTGTCAGAAGATCGATCGCGAGAGCTGTCTGCGGCTCTCCGTCGGTTAGAATCAGAGCGTGCAGAAATGCTGACGCAGCTACAGGACGTCATGAAGAGCCATTGGAGCCAGGCCCTCCGCGTGCTTACCGCCAAGGTGAGAATGTGAGTGGACGGACACTAAACCCCTCACAATGGATGTCGTGTGGCGGCATGACTACTAAGTTCCTGTCTACGGAATCCTTAGTCCAATGCTGTTGATATCTCACCTTGTTACTTTCTCCTGTCAGTCTCACCCTCCTTCTCCATTTTCCAGACTTCATCCGATAGCTGGGATTTCTTCCAATCACAGGCTGCACCCTTCCAGGCCACAACACAACGAGAAGCGTTGCCAAGATGGCAGCCTGGCCCGTCAATGGAAAGCGACAGCCAAGAGGAGACCAAGGAACAAGCCGTTCAAAGTGTGGGGGAAGACCGGGAGTCTGGAAGCTCACATTTAGTGACCAGTAACCTTCTCAGGAACAGCAGCAGTCACTCAGAGTTGGGAAGTAGCCAACATGGGGACAGCCAAAGCCAATATTTAAAAGCGAGTGCTGGCGAAAGCCAACTGATGACTGGTAGGAGCCAGGAGAATGAGTGCGGTAGGTCAGACACCACAGAGCACAATCAGACGATGGTAAACCGAAGTCGGTATCTGATTGGGAGCAGCCCGTCGAAAGATTCAAGCTTCCAGTTCTTGGGTGGCGACCACATCCGAAGCCGAACCGTGTCTCTTAATAGCGGAGAGGGACAGCAGACGCTAACTAGAAGCCAATCGGTGTTTGATAGTAGCCCATACAAATCTCACATCCGCAAACTCCCCACGGATGAAAGTAAAACGTCGATAATGAGCGATTGCGACGTCCAGGTTGCCACCACAAGGAAACCCTTTGGCGAAACTCCTACGCGCTCCTTATTCAACTCCGGGCAACCCATCACTAGCGTAGGGTTCATCCGGCCAAACATCTTCGACGCGGAATACTCGGCAAGGATTCTCCAACCTCTAAGCTTCACAGATATGGGTGGCTTTGAAGCCAATCGATCACTCAGAGCGTCCAGTCGTCAATCTGTGGCAAGTGACAGTCACCCGACCAGCTACCCAGCGATCCCGAAGACTTACCATAGCCTCCTTAAGGAGAATCCCTTTAATCCTCTAGTGGACTTCGATCTGTCCGCTAAGGTCAGTGGACAGCTCGGAAGGGTCAGTCCCCCAGTAGCCTCCGATTATAACTGGGCCTCCCAACACCGTGAGCAAGGTCCCAGCTTAAAGCAACATGTCCCAGCTCCGCATCCAAGGATGGTCTATGAGCATCGAGAGGAGATAAGCCACCAGGCTACCGACACAGAAGAGGACTTCTATCCCATGCAAATGGAGGAGCTGAGCCACAGTTTTAGTAGCCACATGGGCTTTTACCCTCTGGAACCTATTCCCGATGGAGCAACCCCTGGTAAGAATCCTTCTCTTAGTCGTAACACATGGATTTTTAAATGTTAATAGTTCTATGTCACATGTGGGGTTTATAGAGAAATCATTTTTTACACGGAGGGAGAGTTAACTAGGGATAGACCGATATCATTTATTCAGATCCGATTATCAGCAGCCTGTGTGGCCGATATTTGGTGGCGACGTCACAAATCTGCTATAAACTGTGTTTAAACTTTAAATATTAAACTGAATAAATGAAGTGGACACGGTGCAATAAGTAATATATTTTTAGACCGCATGGCCATGTCTAGAATCAGTGGAAGGACTAGACTCTGGCCTTCGTAATGATACCTCACATGGACATGTAGGACAGGGGTCAACAACCTTGGCTCTCCGGATGGTACCAGAGATACAGGGGTCCAAAATATCGGTAATATCGGCAAATAAATGGCCGATAATCGGTCTATTCTTGGTGTAAACCGCCTGCACACATTTGGTTTGTGCACACCAGATTATGGGCACTAACCTTAGCGTCCAGCTGTGTAACGCATGCCCCCCTGTATTACCGTCCTGAAGCTAAACCCGTAAGAAATCACTTGACAGTGCTTGCACGAGTTTACTCCACTTTGCGCTCCCCGTGTTAAGTATAGGATGCGCAATCAGTAATTAGCATTTCGATAATTAAGGTACTACAAAGTGCCGGCGCTCATTACGGCAGGGGCGCGCAAGGCAAAATTTTAGCGACACCTAAAAGCTGCCGCTGACTGAGTCCGCTTTTGCAAAATCCTGTAACACCCCCCCCCCCCCCCCCGCAATAAATCCCATACTCTCATCCCAGGGCGAGAACGGTGGGCTGATCTGCTGCTTCTTGTCCCCGGAAGCAGAGTGAGACTGGGGACAAATAGTTCCCAGTCTCCCTCCGCTGCTCTACACGATCTCGTGGCCCGGAAGCGCAAGCCTCCATGGCATCCTATGGGCTCCAGGAGGTGATACTCACGTTGGCGCTACCGGCAATATCCCAGCGGTTAACGCTGCGTTCCAGGGCAAAGCAGCGTGGTAGCGCCTGCCCCAGAATATCGCTGTAAAATAGAGACGCTACGGGGAAACCTGCAGGCGTAGAGATTGCCCGTTAGCATCCCATTTTAGCGCGAGGAAGGTAATAGCGCTCTATGAGTATAAACTGCTTTTGCTGCGTTTTTATTGGTCACTGAACTCAGAAAGGTGTCCACCAGGATTGTCCTGAACCAAAAGATGCTTTTTTTAAAATTTAAAACGGCAACATCCTCTGATATTTTAATTTTCATAAAGGTATTTGCACGCGGCCGGGCCGCAGGGTGTTCAGCTGGATCACCTGTCGGTGGGATGAGTGAGACAGGTGCCGCCATCTTGGAATGAAATCTCTCACTCTTCCTTTGTACGTCGACCGCTGCTATAATAAACAAAAAGTGGGCCCTAGAGAGCATCCAGTTACAGCAGCCAATCAGATTCTGCGATGTGCAGAGTCTCTCCCAGCATTCCACTGCTGTGTCCAAATTTACCGTGATTACGATGTGTCCTCCTGGGACACAGATGGGAAATCCTCGCTGGAAGACAATAAAGCATGCTCACAAACGATATACGTCAGCTGATAAGTAGAGGTTGGATCTGGAGGGGGAGGTCAGGGGACTCGTTTAACTAGGAATAAATTAGGAGAAGACTCGTTCAATTGATTTGGGGGAAATTCAAAAAATCTCCAGAATGTTCCTCAAACGATGCAACGTTGATGGTGGTTCCACCTCGTTCCTTCATCTTTGGAAGTAAAGGAACGTCTCTCCTATATAAATAAAAAGTCCACCTCGATACAGCCAACGCACAATGTTTCATGAGCGCGCTCAGAGAGAGAGCCACGACGTGAAGTGTGGCCGTCAGGCCCTGGCGCACACTAGGCGAGCTCCAGTGTTTTCTGCAGGCGACAGCGAGTTTAGTTTGCTTGGGATGGCAGTGAGGAGGTTAATTTTCCGAGTCGTTGAGGGTCATTACTTATTTAATGATGGATAGCAGGGGGGCTGCACTAATGAGCAGGAGAGCGAGTGATGACAGCAAGGGGCATGATATTCTGTCAGTGGGGGGCCAGATCAAGAGCATCCTGTCCCTTCACGCTCTGCCTTTCCTCTCCGTCAGCCTCCAGGACTACGCCCCAAATCTCTCCGGAGCGCCCGTTCCAAGAGCCGCCGTCGACGACGTGTGGAAGATCGGGCTCTCGCAGCATGGACGCCCCCCAGAACCAGAGCTCCAACCCAGAACAAGTGTCCCCAAATCCCCTGCTTCAATACTACATCCGAATGGTGAGCCTTTACCTCCAGCTTCAAGCATTTCATTCACACGATGTGAGGGCCTCAGCTTTACGATCCTGTGCCACCAGTCACCATATAGCCTATGAATCCATTGAGGACAGCTGAGGGGATGAGATTTAAAGGGACCCTCTAGGCAACATGACCACCTTCCAATGTCCCTGACCAGTATGACGGCTGGTCTAAGCAGTCATTCAACAGCCTTCCTGGGCCCAGAATTACAACCCCCCCCCCCCCAGGTCCAAATTCCCCACCCAGGCCCCTGCTGCCATCTCCAGGAAGCTGGATGGGACGTGGGCCAGCAGCGCTCAGCTCTTGGTCCTTGTGGTGGCTGTATATACACTATGGGGACTTGGATCATGCTGAAAAGGAGTCCACAAATGTCTGCACACAGTCCTTGCCCGGTCACTGGGTAACCCCCTCCCCCCCCCATAGCATAAATCGACATTCAGTGGGTGGGAACAGATCCTTTCAATCTGAGGACCATCCCTTACCCCACTGAGCACGTACCCATGTTTTGTACATGTACAGGTCTATTCAAAGAAAGGTGAAACTCAGGAGAAGAGAACAATCTAGATCAAATAGCCGAATTGGAAAGTGAGATAAATGGGAGAATGTTTCTGGTTTGGCTATTTTGATCTTGAATTTCCACTTCTCCAGTCATTCTCCTGAGTTTCGCCTTTCTTTGAGTAGACCTGTCTATTGAGAGAGGTTTGATTTGATGTTCTTCTCGATCAGTTGTTAGATCGAACGCCAGGAGATCCCTTCAACGACGAACTGGAAGGAAAGTCCTCAGACTCTCACCCAGGTAGGAGGACCTCATGTTGTACCTGAAATATCCGTGTCCTTCTGGGATCCCCCCACCCCCATGTTCAATGTGAGATGGAGTAACAATGGTTTTATGATGAGTTCATCCATCTGCAGGCAGTGATTGTTCGTGGTGACCATCTCCAAAAGATGGCTTCTCCTTCAATGGGGGGAGATTAACACTTCTTCTGTGGCTTTAAGAGGGTTAGGAAGGAATTCGTGATTTCAGAGAGTTACAAGGTCTACGAGTGAGAAGGAACGTTCAAGCCGGTGCCGGCAGAGGACCCAATGGAGCCTCTGGAAATCCCAATCTACATCTCGGATTCAGATTCTGGTCTGGAAAGTGTAGAGACGATACAGATGTCACCCTTCCACTGGCTTTGAAACACCGGTGTCCTGGAGATGTAGTTGTTCCAAACACCGCTAGACCACTTCGACTGGAACACGGGTGTGATCTGCACCAAGTAAGCTCAGCAGAAGCCATGGTGGAAAGAAAGGTGTGGCAGTTCCCTAAACAGAGAATTCGCCATCGTTTCACCATACTTGATCTGCCGGAGTTCAGTGACAGAATGTGGTTAGTGCAAAACCTCTTAAATGTCAAAACGTCATCAAAAGAAGTACAGGTCTTCTTCAGAGAGTGGCAGGGTCTTCAAAGAAGATGAAGTCGGCTCATTCACTCAGATTGTCCCTGTGCTATTTCCATTGCATTTTTTGGTTCTATGGCATAAAGGGACACTCTATTAAAAGACCAAGCTGCCTTTTTTTGCCCTAAAATAATTGGGCAGATCCCGGTGACAGCCTCTGCCCAATTATCTTTTTACATTTTTTATTTTGGTGATTTTATTCACCTTTTCGTCCCTCTCCACGCGCTGCTCCTCCTCTTCGCTCAAGGACGCCCGAACTAAGAAGTCCCTGAGGCTTTCCTGTCCGAGGCTTTCCTGTCCAGTCTGTGCTCTTACACAACCTTGCGTAGCATATGAACCGCAAATTGCACAGCGCCGCAGGACTTAGGAAAGTCTCGTAGCGCCTGCGTAGAGCGATGGGACGAAGCTACACGCGCATTAGGGTGGCCAGGTCGGCCATGTTTTCCTGGACACGCATAATTCGTGCTGATGGGCAGTGCATGAAAAATGCCACCCCGCAGCATGTAGAATCCATACGCTGCAGGTAAGAAATCCCAGGTGACCTGCCTTGATTCCCCCCCCCCCGCAGTATGAGTTATACATGTTGCGGGGCAGCACTTTTCCCTGTGCTCCCCTCTGCATGAAACGGTAATATGTATCCAGGAAAACATGGTCGACCTGACAACACTAACGCGCATGCACCGATCCATCGCTGCCTCTCCTGAGAACGTTTGCTAAAGCGATTGGTCTCAGAGGGTGACGTCGGCCGCTCTCTGTGTGACATCACTAGTGACCGATCTGGTGACCGGCAGCCGGGAGGTTCAAAAATCCTGGCTGCTGCAGACGTTGGATGGGATGGAGGAAACTCCTCCTCTTCACCCAGCGATATCTACAGATTGGGGTAGCTAGGTGAGAGGGGGGAGATAGAGGGGCACTCCTCACACCCTGACCACTTTATAACTGTATCGTGTTCCTTTTAACCCGGAGCGTCAGAAACCCCGGAGCCAGTCGCACGTTGGGTGTTCATTTTCCCTGACTCTTTAATTTTGGGATCGATTTGCATAAATCTTTATAGTGACGTTCGCCTGACTCCTAAAAAGACAACGGTTGGCTCTTGATGGCGTTATCGTTTTATTCTTCCTTTTTCAGGGGTAATGAGTGCTTCTCGGCTCCGTTCTTCTCCCGATGCAGTCATGGCCGAGGTGTTGCAGAGCCGGGCCGCCCAGCAGGCAAGGTTAGTATGGCGTTCTGTCGTCCTGAACACACCCTTGCTCCACCAACCACTCTTCGGTCAAACTTCCCGCCTGACGTACGTTTCCGTTCTCCTCCATGTCTTCACAGGACTGACGACAACCCTAGAAGGAACCTGGTTTCGAAAGTTCCTGGTGCTGTAAAGAAAGAGGTAATCGGTTACTGACCCCCCGAGGCGCCTATAAAACCAAATGGTCGTCGCTCTGCTGCGCTCCTCCTCTAATGGCCTCTTACTCCTTCAGGTAATCTCTTCTCAGCATCGTCCGGCCCAATCTAAAGTCATGAAGAGAGTGTCTGCTCGAGGTGGTCGTCCCGGTGTCTGGAAGTAGGATGGTGGACGTGGTGGAAGATATGGTTATGGCGTCAATGGAACTCATGATAAAAAAAACACTGTTCATGCATAACCGGGGCTGTATAGCTCTAGCATGTGAGAATGGATCCTAATGGTCTGTGCCATCCAGCGGGCGGTGCGTGCCAGTGATCCCTTCACCTTTTAATCTATAAATCTAGATCACAAATGATGCCGTGGATCTCCACTAGATCGTGATTCGCTTATTAATCGTGTGTTATTAATTATGAGACTCTGATGACAACAATAGGAAACGGATTCTTCCCAAAAAGCCGCACGTGCTCGCCCCCTGCCCAAACCTGTGTATACCGGCTCTATTATGGGAGTATTGCCGGGACGTAAATTCGGGGTTTGTAAAATTTGTAATTTATTTTTTTATTTATTTTTTATAAAAAGTCAAAATTGTGCCAAAACATTTTTTATGTAATAAAAACTTTGACTTATTACATTGTGTTCTTTGTATTTGAACTCTGCTTCCAAACGTGTACATAGCTGTGTGTCAGGGTGAGCAGTCTGTCACTCTGCCCCTCTGTATAACACACACAGCTATCTGTCACTCTGCCCCTCTGTATAACACACACAGCTATCTGTCACTCTGCTCCTCTGTATAACACACACAGCTATCTGTCACTCTGCTCCTCTGTATAACACACACAGCTATCTGTCACTCTGCTCCTCTGTATAACACACACAGCTATCTCACTCTGCTCCTCTGTATAACACACACAGCTATCTGTCACTCTGCTCCTCTATATAACACGCACAGCTATCTGTCACTCTGCTCCTCTGTATAACACACACAGCTATCTGTCACTCTGCTCCTCTATATAACACGCACAGCTATCTGTCACTCTGCTCCTCTGTATAACACACACAGCTATCTGTCACTCTGCTCCTCTGTATAACACACACAGCTATCTGTCACTCTGCTCCTCTGTATAACACACACAGCTATCTGTCACTCTGCTCCTCTGTATAACACACAGCTATCTGTCACTCTGCTCCTCTGTATAACACACACAGCTATCTGTCACTCTGCTCCTCTGTATAACACACACAGCTATGTCTGGCTCTGCTCACATCACATTGTAGACCCCATATACAATCCCAGCAAGAGGTGACCTAATCTTCACCCACCTCCTGAGCAGAATCTGAGCTAATCAGCTTAATGAGAGGGGGAGGGATGGAGGGGGGGGAGTGAGGGAGACCAGGAGGTGAATAGGTAAGAGTATGAGATAGTGGAGAGAAGGAATTCTGCAAAAGAAGCCGGAGCCGGAGGCGTTGCGAGACACGTACAGCTAGCTACAAAGAAAAGTTTGGAGTGGTTGCTGAAGAATGAGAATTTGCGATCTTACACAAGGATGAGATATGTGCGAATTTACATCAGCCAAGAAGAAGAGCGAAGGATGAGTTGGATAGAGCTGAGCGAACTACGCAAGATTAGGGAAACGGGTCAGAACTTTAGGAGAACAAACGTGGAAGGCTATAGGACACCAGTTAACAGCGTCTACCGGACAATGAGAAGACTATGGTGACTGTGTAGAAGGAGAAGAGCTTAGGAGGAGGAGAACGGAAAGCAGGGGAGAGTATAGGACGTTAAGTAGGCGAGAGAAGAAGAAAAAGCAGATTAAAGATCAGGATTAGGGTCCTCTGCTCTGTACTCCACCTTGCTGCTGTTTACAGATCTCCGGGATTCCTCTAGGAATCTTCCGTTTCGTTTGCCGAACCAGTAGAAAGGGTTCCGAATCTGAAAATCGGTTGCCAAATTGACCAAAGAATCGCACAGGTGAGTAGTTGACTTCCGTTACAATTTACCTTTCTTTAAAGACTGTAACGAGTGTGTAGTCTGTAGTGGTGCCTTGACAGTCGATATCGGAAATGGGAAATTGTGCTAGATCCAAGGTTGGAGAAGACACCACCGTAGTAGAGGTCTTTTTTAGATAAAGGACCAGCCACATCCGTCCATGTTAATTACCAAAAATCTCTCCATTAGTTTTATTAATAGATGGGCCTCTGGTCTACCTCCCTAATGGAGAAATCTTCCTTCCTTGTGATTTTTAAATGTCCTCTTGCTCAATTCCAATTCGATCTCCTAAAACCACCATCCCTGTAGAGGCCTTCAATTCGACTAGGGCACTTGATGCATATGTGTCGATACGAAGGGATCCCACAGGTTTGGGGCCACTTAATTAAAAGCGTTGACTTAACATCCATAAACGAAGAAGTGCCAAATTTACTAGAGTGACTTCCAACTGGCCAAAACATTGTAGAATGAATGCTTAAACCAGTTCTTACAGGGTCTTCTCATGGACACGTTCTTAACAGGTTATGCTGATTAGATCATTTTGGCAAAACGTTGCTCTGTGAACTTCATAGGAGAACATAACCTTAGTCGTGTGAGGATTTATCAAACCAGCCACGCGGTGGAAAGGTCATTTATTATGACCTCTGTATAATCTTTGCTTATCAGCATTTCCAACAAATGGTCAACCTTCTCCATTGTCCAAATGGTCTACTAATGGTAAATATGCAGACCTGGTTATTTACTGGTTGTAGTTGAACAAGATTACTCAATGAACCCATTGTAAATTTTGGATTTCTCTAACTTTTCTCCATGCTAACATTGTTCACTGTTTTGTCTTCTTGCTCTCGATTTTGCTCCTGGGACTCGTCTCGATATAAATCTATCCACCTTAGCTATGGCGGCCTCGCTTCAATGAAATTTGGCTTCCTACGAAGACCATGCATCGTTCAAGCTCCTTACTCTACCTTTCACACCACCCTAGGTGGACCTCATCACCTCTCCTCTTTCTCTTTCTACTCCTTGCACCGAGCAAAGTTTGGACCGCCACCTTCAGGATTGGCATTGTGGGACCTTGGACTTGTGACCCTTTCTTGTCTAAAGCCTTCCCTGAAGTTGCTGCCCAGCTGGCACTTTCGGACTTAAACAGTGATAAATCCCTAATCTCAGGCCTTTGGTTTGATCACATTCTCCTGACGGAAGGATGTTCTGCTCCTCGTTCTCTTGCGGCCTTTGCTCTCATGGAACATTCAGTCGCTGCCTTCATTGGCCCAGCCAATCCAGGATACTGTTCTGCTGCAAGCCTACTGGCAAAAGCCTGGAACAAACCAATGGTTTCATGGTCCTGTCTAGGGGTTCTGAGCCCACTGCCACATCCAGTCCACGTGCTCTATACCGTATTAAGTTTCTTTCGTTGGGCGGGAGTAGCAATAGTCATTGGACCCCAAGAACTTTGGGCTGGAGCAGGAAGGGAGTTGGTTGATGCACTGAGTAGCTGGGGACTACCTGTTGGACCCATAGTTACCATGGAGGTTGGTCCTGAAGGTGCAAGGGAGGCCCTGAAGAGGCTAAAAAGAAGGCGAAGAGTGAGAGGTAAGACATTACACATGTATGTTTACGCAGTCGTTTTTCATAATCTTCATTGATGTCCTGTTCAGTGACCTCTCTTCTGCCCATTTCATGCTTGTTTTTTTGGTTTCCAATACCATCAGCTATCTCTTTTTATGTTTCTTGTTTAGTAGTCGTAATGTGCATGAAATCCGTTTTAATTGGTGGTGAGGATCAACGTCACCTACTAGAAGTAGCCCATGACCTGCGTATGACAGATGGCTCCTTGGTCTTCATTCCTTATGACACTCTGCTCTATAGTCTTCCATCTGATCAACATTTCCCAATATTGAGCAACAACACCAAGCTCCAACAAGCATACGATGCAGTCCTTACTATCACTGTTTCGTCTCCACACGGGAACTTTTATGACTTGTTCAAAAGGGCAAGAGATAATCGCGAGGTGCCTCAAAACATTGACCCAAAGGAGGTACGGTGCCTTTACTAGATGCCTTCTTCATATGTCTGGTAACTTTGAACTGGGTTTGAGCCCTCATCTATTCTTTTATGTATAACTAGGTGTCTCCGCTGTTCGCTACGATCTACAACTCCATCTACCTCCTGGCTTTTGCTGTAGATAGATCATACAAACCAGGGCAACGAGTTACCGCCACGTCCATTGCTCGTCATATTCCAAACATACGTCATGAGGGATTTGGGTTTCCCATTTCTCAGGACGAAGATGGGGACTCTGACATTCCTTATGTTATCCTGGACACAGACGGGAAGAGTGGACATCTCAAGCCAGTTTATAAAGTCCAACCAGCAAGAGGGGAACTCAACTATATAGGAGAAATTCATTTTCCCTATGGCTATCGTCCTGGAACTGACTCTGACTGCTGGTTTGATCGAAGTTCAATCTGCATCGGTGGTGAGTGAACCATGTTTACATTGATGTTCATTTGCTGTTATCCTATAACAATTTAGTCTGCATATACTTGTAACTGATGCTGGGTTTCCATTTAAGTTTCCTGCCATTTAAGTTGGTTTAACTGGATCGAATCCCACTTCTAACACCAGTTCTTTCATATGACTCATACACTATAAATGTGATTTAATAGGCATACAGAGGAAAGCCTTCAAGAAGTGGATATAGTGCCGGAGAGTTAGGGATTGGTCCTCGTGGTCCCGTGTGAAATTAGGATAATACTAAGCTCATCATTTCATGATATACAAATTAATTTAGAGACAGTCTGAAGCTTTAATAGTATTAAAACCCTTAAGGAGTTATTATTGTATATGATGGGATGATTGTCCGTCCATCACAGGTGAATGTAACACAACGTTTCATGCTTAGGGCTCGATTTAAAGGGATACGCTATTGAAAAAATTTGTTCCCTTTTTCTTGCCCTTTAAATATTGGGCAGATACTGCTTGACAGCCTCTGTCCAATTATTTTTTATTTATTTATTTTGGGTGATTTTACCTTTCGTCCCTCGCCGCGCGCAGCTCCTCCCCTTCAGGTCAGGGACTCCCGACCCCTGAAGTTTTTCTGCACAATTTGTGCATCTACGTAACTTGCGTAGCATAGGAACCGCAAATTGCACAACACTAAGGAACACACACACTTTACGCAGGGCCGGATTAACATAGGGGCTGATGGAGCAGCAGCTCCAGGCCCATGCCTCAGAATAGGCCCAGAGAAAGCATAACTAGGTCTCCATTGATGGGCATTTGGACCCGTGTATCTCCAACCCATAGCAGCTAAAGAGACTTGTGAGTTATCACTGGAAAGGCCACAGCAATGAAGTGCACTGGGGGGGGGGCTTTGGAACCCTGCATCACTACTCTTTACACCTCATAAGGTCAACTGAGGAGTCCTTTGGACAGGTCAGAGCCTGGCTTTTGCATTGATACCAAACGTGACCATGTAAAATCTGAAAGGAAAGAAAGAAGAAATAAAGCCACTTTATTTTTAGTTTCAAAGCGATGGCACTGTCCATTTGTCACGTATAAAATGAGCAATACCACTGCCGTTACTGCCCTGCCTTCGCATTTCCCACTCTGGGAGCAAGGTTAGATATACCTGTATCTGCCTGGTTAGATATACCCGTATCTGCCTGGTTAGATATACCCGTATCTGCCTGGTTAGATATAACTGTATCTGCCTGGTTAGATATACCTGTGTCTGCCTGGTTAGATGTACCTGTGTCTGCCTGGTTAGATGTACCTGTGTCTGCCTGGTTAGATATACCTGTGTCTGCCTGGTTAGATGTACCTGTGTCTGCCTGGTTAGATGTACCTGTGTCTGCCTGGTTAGATGTACCTGTATCTGCCTGGTTAGATGTACCTGTAGCTGCCTGGTTAGATGTACCTGTATCTGCCTGGTTAGATGTACCTGTATCTGCCTGGTTAGATGTACCTGTATCTGCCTGGTTAGATGTACCCGTATCTGCCTGGTTAGATATACCCGTATCTGCCTGGTTAGATATACCCGTATCTGCCTGGTTAGATATACCCGTATCTGCCTGGTTAGATATACCCGTATCTGCCTGGTTAGATATACCCGTATCTGCCTGGTTAGATATACCCGTATCTGCCTGGTTAGATATACCCGTATCTGCCTGGTTAGATATACCCGTATCTGCCTGGTTAGATATACCTGTATCTGTCTGGTTAGATATACCTGTATCTGTCTGGTTAGATATACCCGTATCTACCTGGTTAGATATACCTGTATCTGCCTGGTTAGATATACCCGTATCTGCAATATTAAATAACCTAAAACACATTTTCATTTCAGTAAATTCCAAAAGGTGTCGCGTCAGAAGCTTATTTTTTTTTCCTTCATCACAAAACGTAATTGTTTTGAAATAAACGAGAGCTGGCACTTGGTCATTGCACTGTAACAAGCTGATACGGTGATTGGAGTGTCCCATTTATTATCCAGTTCTTGCATAATGTCATAGAGCTGAAAATGGAAAGGTGCTTCCACCATTTATAACACCGACGGCTGAGCCGGCAATAGGAGTATAGGAGCCGCTAATGGAGAAATCTGTCGCAAACCATTATCCTCTCCCTTTTAGCGACCTTGGTATGTGAGCCGCTATCGACTCGTAATGAACGGAAGCCGCTAACAGATGCTGCTTGTACCATCTCTTGGCGTTCGTAGGAATCCATGGAGACCAAAAAGAGCCTGAGATCATGTGTACACAGGGCAGCCATCATATATAATGAGGCCCCTTATAAAACCACTGGTCGGGGACCCCTACCCTCAGCTGCCTGTTTCAATAAACTCATTCAAAATGTAGCATTTTGCCCCCTCTTCTGCTTACCGTAATTGGCATGGAGTGGGCTCAATCCCTTGTGGTCCACCAGGGGGATAATGCATTCATTCTGCACCTCTACCTGGTGCAGACCATACTAATCCTCCTTCAGTGATGAGTGGGAGCGCTCCTACCGGAAACAAATGCCTCGGCCCACCGGGAAATTCGTTGGTATCTTGGTAGTCATTTTTAAACCAGTTTATTGAGTTGGCATCATTATTTCATTGATATTTTAACCTTAATTTTTGGGCCTTCCCTCATACACTGATCACTTAAACATTGGTCAGCAACCTTTGCCTCCCAGGAGTCCTGGAACTACATCTCCCATGATGCTCAACTGCTCGACAGGTGGGCACAGACTCGTTGTGAAATGTAGTTCCAAAACATTTGGAGTGCCAAGGTTGCCAACTCCTTTTCTTTTCAGTGAACGTTCACTTTCCCTGCGCCATCATCCAACATTGTGGGCGGAGCTTGCGTAGGTTTATGACGCAGCGATCAGGAGCGAGCAGAGGGACGGCCTGGAGGACGGCTCTTTGCTCACAGCTGTCACTGTCAGTCTCTTCCAGTGGTCGCTGGCTGACGGCAAAATGTGAGATTTCGGTGGGCCACATCTACAGTATAGGGAGTGATTTGATGGCCACCATGAGGTCCGGCCAGAATAAGAAGACGTGGTAATGTGAGAAAGGCCTGACAGCAAGTGATTTCTTAAAGAGATGTACACAACATCACATTTTTCAAACGTTTTTACCCGAAGGAATCCTTCTATCACAAACCAGACATGCGCCGGTATCTCCCACCTCTTATCTGGCTGGCATTGTTTGGGGACACGTCCTCTGTTTCTGTTACGTTGTCCTTCGGTGAGAAACTGTTTTAGGTACAAGGGTTCAACAAAACCAAACTTTATCCCTCTGATCCATGCGGTACACACAGTGTACAAATGCATAAACTACTTAATGACTATAATCTTTGTGTAGGTGACGCCTGGCAAAAGATCATAATCGGTATTGTTACTGTCATGTACTTCTCGTGTTTGTCTTTCTGTTTCCCTTGATTCTTGATCTCTCCCACCAACACGGTATTTCATTCAAGTCCACCAGAACACATAGGGAAGTATTACAAAGCTGGCGCTAACTTAACCAGTCATTATAGTCTATGGAGTTGTTAAGTTTGCAACAGCTCTGGTTAAGTTAGCACCAACATTGCAATATTGCCCGTAATGTTTACTGCTCCTTAACAATTCTTAGTAGGTCTGCGTTTGTCAATTGCTCAACCTCAGTGGCGTCACTAGGTTTGGTGTCACCCGGTGCGGTGACTCATGGTGTCACCCCCCCCCCCGAGTTTTACAGTTTCTCTTTTTAACTATTACTCATAAATCAGTACTCCCATATACCACTGAATGCTCATACACAAAGCACATTACTGTGAGTTTTATTGCTGTGGAGCTCTGTGATATGCTCATACACACACTACCGAGTTTTATTGGTATAGTCCATTGCGGCCATCCGGTTGAGAATTTTCCTTTTTACCTGCACGAAGGTACATCATACCACATTCACCTGGTTATGTTTATTTTCTTTCTGAATACGGAGATGTTGTGTATGCAGCTGCCCCGCAAACACACCTTCATAAACTTACTACATTGTGTAACTCACTCTGCCGCTTTGTGCTACAATGTAACTACATAACCCACCATTGTGACATGTTAAAAGAGCTAAACTGGCTGTCGCTGGAGTCTAAACACATGCTTCATCTTTCCATCCTGGTGTTTAAGAGCTTTTCTGGGAAGCTACCACCCTAACTGAATAGGCTGCTTCCCCCAGCAGTTCCCTCTATAACCTCCGATCCAGGACCTGTAACTTACTTGCAATACTACAGTACAAAAAGAAAGTGGTTCCATCCTCATTTTCCTACAGAGCACCACAATTATGGAATAACCTCCCAGACACCATCAAATCTTCCCCCAGTCTAAAGTCACTTAAGAGCTCCCTATTAACATACCTCAGTACAGAATGCACCTGTAAACATGTAACACAGTGACTATACACAGAATGCACCTGTAAACATGTAACATTGACTATATACAGAATGCGCCTGTAAACATGTAACATTGACTATATAAGAATGCACCTGTAAACATGTAACATAGTGACCTATATACAGAATGCACCTGTAAATATGTAACATAGTGACTATATACAGAATGCACCTGTAAACATGTAACATAGTGACTATATACAGAATGCACCTGTAAACATGTAACATAGTGACTATACAGAATGCACCTGTAAACATGTAACATAGTGACTATATACAAAATGCACCTGTAAACATGTAACATAGTGACTATATACAGAATGCACCTGTAAACATGTAACATAGTGACTATATACAGAATGCACCTGTAAACATGTAACATAGTGACTATATACAGAATGCACCTGTAAACATGTAACATAGTGACTATATACAGAATGCACCTGTAAACATGTAACATAGTGACTATATACAGAATGCACCTGTAAACATGTAACATAGTGACTATATACAGAATGCACCTGTAAACATGTAACATAGTGACTATATACAGAATGCTCCTGTAACATGTAACATAGTGACTATATACAGAATGCACCTGTAAACATGTAACATAGTGACTATATACAGAATGCTCCTGTAACATGTAACATAGTGACTATATACAGAATGCACCTGTAAACATGTAACATGGAGACTATATACAGAATGTGCCTGTAAACATGTAACACAGTGACTATATACAGAATGCGCCTGTAAACATGTAACACAGTGACTATATACAGAATGTGCCTGTAAACATGTAACATAGTGACTATATACAGAATGCGCCTGTAAACATGTAACACAGTGACTATATACAGAATGTGCCTGTAAACATGTAACACAGTGACTATATACAGAATGCACCTGTAAACATGTAACACAGGGACTATATACAGAATGCACCTGTAAACATGTAACACAGGGACTATATTTCCTACATATTTATTTTATGTGTTAATCTGTATATTTGTTTTTGTTTTTAATATCTTGCATTTTATTACTTTGTGTTTCTGTAACAATTCAATGTTCTTGAACCCAGGACATAATGAAAACCAGAGAAATCTCAATGTATCCTTCCTGGTAAAATCCTTTGCAAATAAATACCTGAGTAAACAGAGCCCAAATGCAGGGGACACACAGCAAACAGGCAGGTTGGTGTGGAAACTCGGGTGAATTTAGTTACAAACAGGTGATACGTGTCCGGCAGGTGTAGGATACAAATAAGGTAAAGACATACATACAGTACTGTGCAAAGGTTTTAGGCCACGCGGTGAAACGTGCGTCTGGTTACAGTTATGCCTGTTTGGATCCCTGAGACTTTTCCTTAAGTTGCTGCTTTGTTGCTGTTTTTGGATGAGTTATTATGCTTGTCTCTAGGTCGGGTGTGTGCGTGTGGAAGCACATATGAGGGAGGGCCAGCACAGAAATTAACAGCGACAGGGAAAGTGATTGCTTGATGCAAGTGGGGGACATATGGATATTTATTTTGCGATGAACTGTCACTTTCAAGACAGAACGACACCTGCGTCTGTACTTGAACGTGGCTCTGGGACTTCAGACTGTTCTCCTGCTAAATGTCACACAACTGTGTATGATGTCACGGGGCTGCAACCGACTGCTCTACTTAGATAAACAAAGCAATTGTTTTGTATCACACCAGCCGTCCCAAATGTCAAGAAACTATTTTTTAAAAAAAAATAAATTATGACTTTTTATGTGAATCTGTCTGGGATAAATCCAATTTTCTTCCTAAAATATTTCACAGATTACATTGGAGTTTCTAAACTGATCGCCGATGACAAGATATTAAACCACTGTGATAGCGATTCCTCATTGTGATGGTCACTCTGGTTCTTGTCCATGACCTGAACTGATTAAATAAATGTCTCAAAAGGTGCTGGAAATGTCTCCTCCAGACGACCCTTCCAGTGATCCCTTATGATACAGGCAATAAAGAGACAACCTCCAGCGCTATGTAAAATCAGCCGTACAACAACCAGACAGATATTAACGTTTATCCACCTTGCTGTCTGCATTGCTAAAAAGCCATATTTATAAGATTTATTTATGTAATTAAAAGATACAGAAACAAATGTAATTTTAATTATTTATTTAAAAAAACAACAAAAAAAACATGTCCAAAATAGATGGCTTCCATCGACTCCAGAGGAAGGCGAAAATCCTTGGACATCCTTCTAGTAACGTGTCCAAGGGAAAAAAAATCCTTCCTGACCCCATGTTAAGGCGATCGGCTATACAGAAAACCTGTCTGGCCCTAGAGCGATATTTAAAAGGGAAAGAATCTCTTGGACAAGTAAAATAAAAAACGCTGTCTTCGTCTTTTCCCAGGCTGTAGCGTTAATCTACCGTGCGTGATTTTACTTGCCTATTCTCTTCATTCAACAATCCCGCAGAGTCTTGAGTTCAGAGGGTGTGAGCCGCGTCTAACATACTGTCCTACCTACCATCGTGGTTATTCAAAGAGAATCACGCACGTTCGGTGACTTTTCGTTCTCTTCATGCGGGGCGATTTGGTGATCCCATTTCGGCGACCCTGCGGTGTATTCAGTAAGCACCACAGGGCCGTCGTAGTGCAGGGAAAAGCTGCCACAAACCTGTCCAACACTCACCGCAAAACCCGGCGAACGCTCACCGAAACCTGCAAGAACATCTGGATTAACCCCGCCGAACACGGAGTGAAAAAAAAAACCACAGTACGCTTGACTGTTTGAAATTTGAAATGCTGTTTGCAAAGAAACTACTGAACGAAAATGTCTGAAATTTACATATGAGGTCCAGGGAATGATCATAAAAAGGGCTGTTAAGGAAAAGAGAAAAAAACAATTAAAAAAAAAAAAAAGAATCCCGAAAAATGGCAAAAAGATGCTAAAAATATTGATAAATAAACTTTTTACTGCAGAAAAAATAATAAACGGTTTATTAGATATTATATAAAAACGGGAATATTTTTAACATTGAAGCCTATGGGATTCTCCTGAATAAACCTGTCGAATTAAACCACCGAATGGCAGGGCATTTTGGCAACTTTTCACTGCTGGTTTTTGTTCTCAGAGAAGCAATGCTGCGGCTATTCAATGGGGATTTCACTGCCCTCGAACAGGTACCGAACAGGCACCGTATGTGCAGGCTATTCGCCAGGATTTGGCGAACTGCCTGCTCTCTGAATAGCCGAATGGCCAGGAAAGGTAACTGAATGCTGAATTTCACTGTTTGGTTACCTTTCAGCCACAATTTGGATCTCTTTGAATAACCCTGTATGACATCACATGCCATGACAAGTGGGCGTGGCTTTCCATCCAACATGTTTACAATTCAACAGCACAACAACATTAAATGGAAAACAGAGGCCTCGCTTCGGCTTTTCACTAATGAAACCTTGGCTTAACATTAAGGCCCCGTTCAGGAACGCGCTGTAAAACGCCTAAACACGGAAATCCCATGATTTCCTATGGGGCCCGTTCACACCTGGGCGTTTTACAGCACGTAGGAACGCGTTGTAAAATGTCCTATGCCCAAAGATGTACAGGAGCTTCTTTGGGGCGTATTGCAGCGCCTTCACGGCCATAGACTGCAGCGTTAACGTACTGCAATGCGCCTTTTTACGTTTGCGCGTCAAAAAACGCATGTATCGCGTGCGTCAAAAAACGCGCAGGTGTGAACCCAGTCTAAATCTGGTATGAAAGTTACGTTGTCATATACTATTATTAAGGAACTAGCTGGAAAGCCTGCCCAGAGGGCAGTCTATTGTTAATACTGCCCCAGCTCGTGGATATTTGCCCCCAAGCTCAGACCCCAGATATTTGCTCCCAAGCTCAGACCCCAGATATTTGCCCCCAAGCTCTCATGGATATTTGCCCCCAAGCTCTCATGGATATTTGCCCCCAAGCTCTCATGGATATTTGCCCCCAAGCTCTCATGGATATTTGCCCCCAAGCTCAGACCCCAGACCAGACATGGGGCGGCTGTTCGAATGCTCTTTCGGCATTCGGACAGCCGCCCCTGGAGCTCCGTCTCCGCATACTTACCTTCCCGAGCGGCGAAGGGAAAGTTTCCCCGCTTCCGCTCGTTGAAGGACCCAAGCCGCGGTCACGTGGGACTCCCACGTGACCGCGGCTTGGGTCCTTCAAAGAGCGGAAGCGAGGGAACTTTACCTTCGCCGCTCAGGGGTTGGATGCGCGCGGCAGCCGGGTAGAGGCTGCGAGCGCAGCCTCTACCCGGCTGCTGTGTGCATCTTGTAACCGGCGAGCGCACAGCCGGCTCGTGCCGTGGCGGTTGCATGCGCGCGCAGCCAACCGCCGCTGGTTGCGCGCGCATGCGCAGAGTAGGCTTGGCGACGGACACGCCAAGCCTTACTCTTTTATAGTATTGGATTCATTCGGAAAATGGTAATTCCCTTTTTTTTTTTTTTTTTTTTTTTTTACATGATTACTTCACACAGGGGTCAGTTAACTTGACCCTCCAGATGTTTTGAAACTACATTTCCCATGAGCCTTTACCAACCTAATGAGTGGCTGAGCGTCATGGGAGGTGCAGCCACAAAACATCTGAAGGGCCATGGTTGCCGACCCCAGACTTTAAACAAAGTCAAACATGTCAGATATTAAATTAGATTTTTATTATTTATTAACCCCTTCCCTCATTTCTAACGTTTTGTGCTCAACTTGTTTAAACACCACTTAAAGATATGTTTTATTGTAGGACCTAGACACATTATATATAATCTCTTTTTTTTTTTTCTCTGTCAGATTCATTATATATCATTATATGTATACGTTATGTCCTGTCAGAATGTTATAAGAAAAATTTAAAAAAAAATTATTTGATTTTTTTTTTCCATTCAGATTTCAATCATTTACAGCGTATAAAATTATTTTTTTCACATTTTATCATCCGAGCCTTTGTGGTTATATATTCTATGGGGTACACTTGATAAAAAAAAATGGGATCGTGTTACTGTATTTTTCTGAGAAAATACGCGATTTTAACTAAAACTGAAAAAAACAAAAATTTTCATCAAGGGAAATGAATAGGTGAGTTTGTGCAGCATCATTGTTAACATTATTATTGAAAAAGTAAACCAATAGTGCTACATTATAAACCCCCCCCCCGCAAAAAAACATGACCCTTTTATATATTTTTTTATTATTGTTTTTACATGTGACCTGGTCGTGTTTGGAATCGTTGGAAAGGCCATGCTCTGGCCTTTCCAAAGATATCAAACATGACCCTCTAGCTTTAACTCATCGCAAGATACGGGGGTCCTAAAGGACCACCATATCTCTAACTTGGGGAATCCTGGGATTCCCTTTCATATGTTATCACGCAGGTAAGGGGTTAAGGAAGGAATTGATGGAAAGGTCAGAGTCTGTCCTTTTCAGCGATGCCTTTCTTATTTCTGTAGCCTTTACTGATGGGGAGATAAAACAGTACAAAGGACTCCACCCCTTCAGGCATTCTCCCGGCATGCCGGGGCGGCGCCTGAAAACAACGTCATTGCGTTGCAAGATGTCAGCACACTGGTTGAAGCTCCATTTCGGTGCTAGGTAGGAGCTGAACCGGAGCACCCTGAAGACGTGCGAGGAGTGTCCTCCGTGCACGTGAGTGAAACTGGAGGACCTTCCCCGCACATCCTTCGCGCTCAACTGGTTATGCGCTAACACATTCCACAGCGCTGTACAAAGGCACAATGGGTAAAAATAGGACAATTCATAGAATACACCAAAAAAGGCAAATCGGTGTATTTCACCAAAAGATACAGGAGGGATTGAGGGCCCTATTCCGTGCAATCCTACAATCTAGGTGGGTAGAGGGGTGAGAGACAGGAGGGAGGACTGCAGGTATGAGAATGATGTTAATGCAGAGAGAGATGAGGACGGTTACTGGATAGTTCGAATGACCGAAGACGTGAGCGAAAGGAAGGATCGTCACAACGTCGTCAGCAGTTCTACAAATGTCTGAGGTCGGTGTAGAGTTTGAGGGGGGAATTAGAAGGGGCTCAGTCTTTGACCGGTATTGGAGGCATCACAAAATGAATATATGGAAAGTGTGATTTTATGCAGAGCCGGCAATAAACCGAGGAACCAGCAGATGGCAGTAAATACACACCATTCACTGGCCAAAGCACAGAACCTGTCCTGCGTGCGCTGTAGCTTCGTTCGGTGGCGTTATTTGCAAAATGTACAACCTGGATAGAGAGTCGCCATGTTTTCCAGGACACATATATAGTTTATTCATGCTGATGGGCAGTTCATGTAAAATGCAACCCTGCAGCATGTAGAATCCATACGCAGGAGGTAAGAAATCAAAAAGGAATCCCAGGTGACCTGCCTTGACGTCCTTCCTGCAGCATATGAGTTACTAGCTGGATACTCGTGCTTCACAACGAAACATCAGGCTATGCAGGAGATATTATGTTCACAATCCGTTGGCTTAGTGGTGGTTGGTGATTGAAAGCCCCAACCTTGAGGTAGAGGACATGATGTGGTAATCCTACTGGAATCAAGACCTCAGACAGTTCGGAATCAGTGGTCGTGTTATCACACAGTTCAGAATCAGCGGTCATGCTATCACACAGTTCAGAATCAGCGGTCATGCTATCAGACAGTTCGGAATCAGCAGTCATGCTATCAGACAGTTCGGAATCAGTGGTCATGCTATCACACAGTTCGGAATCAGCAGTCATGCCATCAGACAGTTCAGAATTAGTGGTCGTGCTATCAGACAGTTCGGAATCAGCAGTCATGCTATCACACAGTTCGGAATCCGCAGTCATGCCATCAGACAGTTCGGAATCAGCAGTCATGCCATCAGACAGTTCAGAATCTGTGGTCATGCTATCAGACAGTTCGGAATCAGCGGTCATGCTATCACACAGTTCGGAATCAGCAGTCATGCCATCAGACAGTTCAGAATTAGTGGTCGTGCTATCAGACTGTTCGGAATCAGCGGTCGTGCTATCAGTTATTTTTTGTTGATATTCAACAGAGAAAAAAATAGATGGAGCAGTAGAAGAATGATGACATGTAGCTGTCACACTTTTATCACGCTCTATAGACCTCTAGAATATGGTATGAATGTTTACTGTGGAAATTTAAAGATACAGAGCCCCAAATATCAACCCCTAGCTTACAAAGTGACCTATCTATAAAACTTCAAAATGGGTTAAAAAATAAAATCTCCCATTGCACCACGACGTTCACAGTGCAGATGGGGGATGGGTAGGACACCTCTGCATTGTAAACGTCGTGGTGCAATGGGAGATTTTATTTTTTAACCCATTTTGATGTTTTGCAGCTATGTCACTTACGTCTGCCAGTATGAACGGAGATAACTGCATGTGAGGCAAGTGGAACAGATTTATTTTCAGGTGGGAGGGGAGAGCATAACTCCTTAGCATCAGAGCGTATTAATAACTAATGCTCTGGTCATTTAGAAAAATCCTTTCTTAGTCGGCACCTAGAAGCCGAGAGGAACGTACGTGCTGAATTTCAAGTTTGTAGGCAGTTCTGGAGATATCGTGATTACGGGCGAGCGGCATTTCACTTTTATATATAAATTAGATTCCAGACATTTTTGTTCAGTAGTTTTTTTGAAAACCGCGTTTCACTTTTGACACTTTCAATCGTATTATTTTAGTTTTTGTTGTTCTTAACCGTCTGGCGGCTTGTCGGCTTTTTATTGCGGCTGGTCGGCGCTGTGTCCATCGGCCGTGTTTGGTGGCTTTCCGGCGAGTTGGCTGCGGTGGGCATTCGGCGGCCGTTTCCCTGCACTTTGTGGACCCTGTGGTGAATTTCCCGCAGGGTGGGGAGATGTGATTCCCCGAAGTACGTGGAACCTCAGAACACCGAAATGTCGGCATCATTTTGGTGCTCTGTGAAATAACCCCTTTAGTGTTTTTTTTGTTTTTTTTTGCCGCCCCCTGAAAGTGACGGCCTAGGCCTTGCCTACCCAGGACATACATTGAGATTTCTCTCATTTTCAAGTATCATTCCTGGTAAAAAAAAAAATATATATATAATTTTTTAATATTTTTTTTGTTTTTTAGGGTGTCGCCCTAGGGGTGGTGTCACCCGGTATGGGCTGCACCCCCTTGTAACGCAACTGCTCAACCTTTCACCAGAATTCTTCAATGGGTCATTCCCCAGCCATGATTCTAGGTCTCTTCCCCAAGCCCTGTTCCTAGGTCTCTCACACAATCTTGTTAATGGGTCTCTCCTCCTGAAGAAGTTTCAAGATCTCTTCCCTTAAACAGGTTTATAACTCTCTCTCCAACCATGGATCATAGCCCTCCTCCACCTATACCTTCATCTCGTCGTCAACCTGTTCTCTGGTCTCCTCCGTATTCTGTTCCTTTGTCTCCTCCTCAACCTGTGCCTCCGGTCTCCTCCTCAACCTGTACCTCCGGTCTCCTCCTCAACCTGTACCTCCGGTCTCCTCCTCAACCTGTACCTCCGGTCTCCTCCTCAACCTGTACCTCCGGTCCCCTCCTCAACCTGTACCTCCGGTCCCCTCCTCAACCTGTACCTCCGGTCTCCTCCTCAACCTGTACCTCCGGTCCCCTCCTCAACCTGTACCTCCGGTCCCCTCCTCAACCTGTACCTCCGGTCCCCTCCTCAACCTGTACCTCCGGTCTCCTCCTCAACCTGTACCTCCGGTCCCCTCCTCAACCTGTACCTCCGGTCTCCTCCTCAACCTGTACCTCCGGTCTCCTCCTCAACCTGTACCTCCGGTCCCCTCCTCAACCTGTACCTCCGGTCCCCTCCTCAACCTGTACCTCCGGTCCCCTCCTCAACCTGTACCTCCGGTCCCCTCCTCAACCTGTACCTCCGGTCTCCTCCTCAACCTGTACTCTCCTGCAAGTTGCAACCATGTCCCTAGGTCTCTGCTCCACCACCATTTTTCTCCTGTGGTTTTCCTCATCCTCACAGGTGTTTCTCCAGGATTAGTTTTCTTCACTCTCTCCAGTTCACTGTCTTTTCTTGCCTATAGGTTTCATGGATTCTTCGTAACACACAATGGTTTAAACCTCATGTGTTTCGTCCAGTTACCGCGTCTTTTTCCCAGCCTCTTTCCCCCCCCGCGCCTCTTTTCCCCCCGCGCCTCTTTTCCCCCCGCGCCTCTTTTCCCCCCGCGCCTCTTTTCCCCCCGCGCCTCTTTTCCCCCGCGCCTCTTTTCCCCCGCGCCTCTTTTCCCCCCGCGCCTCTTTTCCCCCCGCCTCTTTTCCCCCCGCGCCTCTTTTCCCCCCGCGCCTCTTTTCCCCCGCGCCTCTTTTCCCCCCGCGCCTCTTTTCCCCCCGCGCCTCTCTCCCCCCGCGCCTCTCTCCCCCCGCGCCTCTCTCCCCCCGCGCCTCCCCCCCGCGCCTCTTTTCCCCCCGCGCCTCTTTTCCCCCCGCGCCTCTTTTCCCCCCGCGCAATTGTCAGTTTACGCTACAGGGAATGCAGCTTCCTTGGGAAAGTAGGTCCAATGTACGCTGGAATCCCTTTCATGGTCAAGCAATGCGTGTATCTTCACTTTCATTATAACGTCGTGTACAGAATTGGTGTCCAACTTAGCCCTCTGGATGTTTTGAAACTACATCTCCCATGATGCTCTGACCTATCGAGTGGCTGGGCTTCAAGGGAGATGTAGTTCTGAAACATCTGGAGGGCCAAGGTTAGACACCACTGGTCTAGAGCACCTGGCTCAGTACGTTCCTCTCGGGTTCTTACACCAATGAATGTGCTGCTTTGTATGATGATGCTAAGGGCGATGTTCATGAACCTCCATCGCTTGCCGCGGCTCCTGTTGTTGTAACATTGGTGTTTCACAAAACGGAAATTCAGAAGCAACAACTCCCTAAATATGCGGATTCTGAAACGTAACAAGCTGATCCATCCAGCGATACAAAGTATCCTATTATACAGTGAATGTTTCTCTTTCTCTAGGAGTGGATCCAACCTTTGTGCTTCTAATCTTCATCCTCATCTCCAGCTTTCTATTGATGGGAACATCTCTCACCTGCTACATCAGGTATGGATCCAACATGCACTGTGCCCCTAATATACAGAAACAGCGGGTATATTCCCTATGGGTATCACTGACGCCCTGCGGTCACTGTGTGTGTGTGTGTATATAGTGGGTATATTCCCTATGGGTATCACTGACGCCCTGCGGTCACTGTGTGTGTATATAGCGGGTATATTAACTATGGGTATCACTGACGCCCTGCAGTCACTGTGTGTGTATACAGCGGGTATATTCCCTATGGGTATCACTGACGCCCTGCGGTCACTGTGTGTGTGTGTGTGTGTGTGTGTGTGTATATAGCGGGTATATTTCCTATGGGTATCACTGACACCCTGCAGTCACTGTGTGTGTGTGTATACAGCGGGTATATTCCCTATGGGTATCACTGACGCCCTGCAGTCACTGTGTGTGTATATAGTGGGTATATTCCCCATGGGTATCACTGCCGCTCTGCAGTCACTGTGTGTGTATATAGAGGGTATATTCCCTATGGGTATCACTGACACCCTGCAGTCACTATGTGTGTATATAGAGGGTATATTCCCTATGGGTATCACTGACGCCCTGCAGTCACTGTGTGTGTATATAGCGGGTATATTCCCTATGGGTATCACTGACGCCCTGCAGTCACTGTGTGTGTATACAGTGGGTATATTCCCTATGGGTATCACTGACACCCTGCAGTCACTGTGTGTGTATATAGCGGGTATATTCCCTATGGGTATCACTGACGTCCTGCGGTCACTGTGTGTGTGTATACAGCGGGTATATTCCCTATGGGTATCACTGCCGCTCTGCAGTCACTGTGTGTGTATATAGCGGGTATATTCCCTATGGGTATCACTGACGCCCTGCAGTCACTGTGTGTGTATATAGCGGGTATATTCCCTATGGGTATCACTGACGCCCTGCAGTCACTGTGTGTGTATATAGCGGGTATATTCCCTATGGGGCTGCCAGATTATATGTATTCGTGTTTTTTGGGGAAGATGTTACGTTTCCCAAGTGCAGCTGCCTGAATTGCACATTTATGTTTCATCACGTCGCCTCGTCACCTGAGAAAGTCCGTCCTGGCTGGGGATTTTTTTTTCTCAGCTTTCTCACGGTAACTGCGGCCCACCCGGCATTTACCCGTTGTACCCACAGACTATTCCCGGCCTGTATGTTTATATGTCAGGCAGATCATTAGTTTCAAGTCATTATGACGTGTGTTTGTGACCCTCAGGAGGAGGATTCAACAGGCAAAACTCCTGAAAGGCCCCAACAAGATTATCCTGACCATGGATGACCTGGCCTTCATTCACACACAGAGCAGGAAGGTGAGTGTGAGGTGAAGGTGGGAGACGGAGCGACAGTGAGAACATGCCACAACAAACACAATGCAGAAGGATGAGAAACGTACGCACAAACTTAAGTGAACATTAAAAAGTTTATCTTCTCAGAAGGTGACCGACGACAGCAAGTCCAGTCTCCTGGGGAGGAGCGTCAGCGACATGAGGACACCTCGGCACTCCATATCTGGGAAAAGCATGGTCACTGTGTCGCCCCACAACACCTGCGTAGGGGTCTATGAGGTAATGGATCCAGTAGGTTCAATATCTAGAGATCATCTTCAGATCATCATCCGCCGTAGGATCTTACAGAGCAGAGATGGCTCTAGGGTCGTTAGGGTCGTTGAGGATTTATCTCAAATTCTAGGGCCCTGCTAGGCAAAAAATGCCGATACCATCCCAACCTATTCATGTTTAAAAGGGTAATCCCTTTCTCAGCGAGGCCTACGTTGACTACCTATTTTTTACTATGGGCAGGATTTTGTTCCGGGACTACCCAGTAGTCTACTGAGCTTCAAATGGAAAGCGGGACCCACTGGGGTCAACAGATAGTGTAATTTATTAGGGTTTTTCAATATACGTTCATGTCGCGGCCGGCCTGTCTGCCGTCTCTGACTGGATGACTGCTTACTTCATAACGTTCATACACTCCTAAACTATTCTCCTGGTCTTCCCTCCCTCTAAATCTAACCCTCCCGCACTGGTCTTCCTTCAGGTGAATGACGCCACCATTACTTCCAACACCACTACGGTCACTACCTAAATCTTCTCACGTACAACTAAAAAACATTGCATGTCCCAGCCCCTTTCTAATGCACGACTCTGCTAAAACACTCATCCAAGCTCTTACTATCTCCCTCCTCGACTACTGTAACCCTCTTCTCTATGGCATTACACAGTCCCAGATTATTCGTCTGTACCTCTCACACCTCACCCTTCTACAGTCTATAATGAACACCTCTACCTCACATCCCGTACCTCTCACACCTCACCTCTCTACAGTCTATAATGAACACCTCTGCCAGACTCCTTTACCTCACGTCCCGTACCTCACACCTCACCCCTCTACAGCCTGCAATGAACGTCTCTGCCAGACACATTCACCTCACATCCCATACCTCTCGCTCCTCTGTAAATCTCTTCAATGGCTCCATTTCTTTTATGTATCAATTCAATATCCCAGTCATACAAAGCTCTCCATAACGGCTGCCCACATCTCCTCTCTTATTATCAGGTATATCCCGTCCCATTCACTTCGCTCTGCCAATGATGTGATGTTATCGTCTCCTCATACCTGCACCCCCAACTTTCTCCTTCAGGATTTTCCAAAGCCACCCACATTCTGTGGATCTCCCTCCCCACCACATTCCACTCCCTCCATCCCTCCAGTCTTACAGAAAAAGGTCTTCACAAATGAATTCTTTCAGAGAGGCCTGTCGGCTCGCTCCATAACCCCCCCCATTGCACCTTTCCTGATCTATTTCCCAACCAGCCCCCATGCACCCCATTACTTCTTCTATCCATTGCTCACGTTCATCCTTACCTTTGCATTATCACCACACACTCTTTTTAGATTGTAAGCTCACTCGAGCAGGGTCCACTCCAGTTCTACTGTTTTGTTAACTTTGTTTTGTCCTTCCCATTGTACAGCGCAGCGGAATACGTTGGTGCTTTATAAATGGTTTTAAATGAATGTCTTTTGTCTTGGGTTTTCAGATCTCTTTGCTCCTTGCCGTATTCAGGTGCAGAGCAGGTCTTCTTTTCCATTCTTCACTACACAGCATATCTTTTTGTTGTTCTGAGGTCGTCCTACCCGGTGTAAATATGGCCGCATTGTATTTGGTGTTGTTGCAGGGGGACTGGGTTTGGCTGAAAAGGTTTCCTGGCGAGAAGCACGGTGAGATCCGACCTGCAACTAGGAATGTCTTCTGCATGGTGAGTGGCAGTGGGCGTTATGGCAGGTGGCGAGCTGCGTCGGCAAATGCATGTAAAGTCATATGGGACAGTTACTGGCCAAAGCGGCCAAGCTGGGAAAACGACAGAGTTGGAATATTTAGTCAATTTTGTGATATATTGTGTTTTTGGATTTTCTAGCTTTTTCCAGACTCTCTCATGTTTTGCACATGAACTCCAGAGTTATCTTTTTCAGGCAATACAAACTTACAAATGTTATTTAATAGCCGTGGAACTTCCAATAATCGCCCTTTGAACATCCATTACTAGCTGTGGAACATCCATTACTAGCTGTGGAACGTTCATTAATCTCCATTGAACAATCCGTGCTGTTTTACTTTACTGTTGTGGTTTGTCTAATCTACAGTATTTAACAGTTAATGAGGTGGAGGAGGGAATATTTAGATAAGGCTGCATGGAGGTTTATTGTGTTCTCCAAGCTACCTGAGATAAGAGAGGGAGCTTAAAAGACTTCTAATCTACCCCTGATGATGTCCTTTGAATACATCCCATACAATACAATGATGTGAGTCGGTGACTGACCCATTCACTCCATTCTATGGCCAAAGCCACAGTGAGGAGCAAGTGATGTAAACTCCCCCCCCCCCCCGTATATTTCCAACACAAAATATCACACAGTGGATGCACCCAGTGACAAATATAGAGGAAAATATCACACAATGGATACACCCAGTGACACTTAGAGGAAAATATCACACAATGGGTGCACCCAGTGACACATAGAGGAAAATATCACACAATGGATGCACCCAGTGACACACAGAGAGGAAAATATTTTCTTAGCTAAACATACAAGAAAAAAAACAAAACCCATGTAAGATATCAGCAACATCAAATAAACACAATACAGACCTTTCATTATATGGTGGATCTGGGCCTTTGACACTTGCGGAGTTGAATTTTAATAAAGGGCTCGGAGGCGAGTTTTGCATCTCTTTTCTTGCTCTTATTCATAGCAGCAAGTATAGAATATATATAAAGGTAACATTAATGGGTTGAAAACACGTTTGAAAAAACATTGGGTGCAGAGAGCCACTCCCATCAACCAATCAGGATCAACTTCCAACGTCCTCTTTTCTTGCTGCTCCTACACCAGATAAGTCGTGTTTTCTTATGCTCCTATTCTGTTTGTGGGATATTGCTTGGCTTAGATATTACATTTGGTTTATTGTATTTCATTTCCATATACAGTGGCAAGAAAAAGTATGTGAACCCTTTGGGATTACGCGGAGTTTTGCATGAATTGGTCATAAAATGTGCTCTGATCTTCATCTAAGTCACAATTTGAAAAACACAGTCTGATTAAAATAATACAACACAAACATTATATGTTTTCATGTGTTTATTGAACAGAACATGTAAGCATTCACGGTGGAAAAAGTATGTGAACCTTTGGACTTAATAACTGGTTGACCCTCCTTTGGCAGCAATAACCTCAACCAAACGTTTCCTGTACTTGCAGATCAGACCGGCACAACGACCTGGAGTAATTTTGGACCACTCCTCTTCACAAAACTGTTTCAGTGTAGCAATATTCTTGGGATGTCTGGTGTAAATCGCTCTCTTAAGGTCATGCCACAGCATTTCAATCGGGTTGAGGTCAGGACTCTGACTGGGCCACTCCAGAAGGCGTATTTTGTTTTGTTGAAGCTATTCTTTTGTTGAATTACTTGTATGCTTTGGATCATGGTCCTGTTGCTTCACCCATCCTCTGCGGAGCTTCAGTTGGCGGACAGATGGTCTTATGTTTTCCTGCAAAATGTCTTGATAAACTCTGGAATTCATTTTTCCATCAATGACAACAATCCGTCCAGGCCCCGAGGCAGCAAAGCAGCCCCAAACCATGATGCTCCCTCCGCCATGTTTTACAGTGGGGATGAGGTTTTGATGTTGGTGTGCTGTGCCTTTTTTTCTCCACACATAGTGTTGTGTGTTTTTTCCAAACAACTCCATTTTGGTTTCATCTGTCCACAGAATATTTTACCAGGGTGGAAAAAGTATGTGAACCCCTAGCCTAATGACTTCTCCAAGAGCTAATTGGAGCCAGGAGTGAGCCAACCTCGAGTCCAATCAGTGTGATATTATTGGATGTGTTGCTGAAAGCTGTCCTGCCCTTTAAAAACACACACACCAGTTTTTGGTTTACTGGTTTCAAGTAGCACTGCCTGATGTGAACCATGCCTCGCAGAAAAGAGCTCTCAGAAGACCTACGATCAAGAATTGTTGACTTGCATGAAGCTGGAAAGGGTTACAAAAGCATCTCCAAAAGCCTTGATGTTCATGTGTCCACGGTAAGAAAGACTGTCTACAAATGGAGAAAGTTCAGCACTGTTGCTACTCTCCCTAGGCGTGGTCGTCCTGTAAAGATGACTGCAAGAGCACAGCGCAGAATGCTTAATGAGGTAAAGAAGAATCCTAGAGTGTCAGCTAAAGACTTACAGAAATCTCTGGCACATGCTAACATTTTTGTTGACACATCTACAATAAGGAAAACATTAAACAAGAATGGAGTACATGGGAGGACACCACGGAGGAAGCCATTGCTGTCCAAAAAGAATATTGCAGCACGTTTGAAGTTTGCAAAAGAGCACCTGGATGTTCCACAGCACTACTGGCAAAATATTCTGTGGACAGATGAAACCAAAATAGTGTTGTGTGTTTTTTCCAAACAACTCAATGTGTGGAGAAAAAAAGGCACCGCACACCAACTGTTCTGTCACTCACAAATTTCTAAGCATTTAGTTTATTAGAGTACTGTTTCTTTAATTGAGCGGCCATTACTGATGCCATGCAGTACAGTTACTTCCTGGTAGAGCCAGATTCAACCAGCATAGCTACCAGTGAGTCAAGCAGAAAGCAAGCTCCACAGTTCTGTTACACAGGCCTTCTGCTTATAAGTCTGTAAGTAGAACCTTCATGTTTTTAGTTATGTATATATTTTTAGCAACTCAAAGCACTGTTAGATTAGTTTAGTAGTGTTTGATTGTCTTCACATTAAGTTAAACTTCTGTTAGCCAGTAATTTACATCTAGGTAGCATGCCTGTCACTTATTTGTGTAGATTTGCATTCCTAGACTAATATATTGCCATAATTCCGTATTTTCCACAGTTTTACAAAGTTTAAAGATCTGAAAAGTAAAGATACAAATAAAGTTCAGTAAAGACTTTTCTTCAATCCTGCTTCCAGATTTTTATTATGTTAGCTGTCTGCCAAGCTTTGTACCTCAGACACACTGCGAGGGCAGAACAGTAAAAAGACTTTATACACAGCAGACCTAATCAAAAGAAAAGTGGATTCTTTCTACACATCTATCTCTAACTTCCTCAAGCATCCTGCAAAGTAGTAATCTGTCTCACCATGCAGCACACAGAACAGCATGCTACTCTAGCCATTCCTCAGCTTTCAGATGCAGAGCAAAGCACACTCAGCACACCAAAGACCAGGTCACGGTGCACAAGCTCCACAGTCTCTAGTAAATCAGATCTGACATCAGCTAGTGCTAAAACTGCCAGGTCCAAACACACTAGTTCAAGACACTCAATCTGCTCCAACCTGTCGACGGCGAGTGCTGCTGCCATCAAGGCACGTGCAAAAGCAGAAAAAGCATATGCAATGGCTGCCTATGCAATACGCGAAGCTGAAATGATAAGAGAACAGGGCTACATAGAGGAACAACAGCATAAGAATGAAGCTGAAACTACTAGAAGAAAAGCAGAGGTAAAAGCATCTCTACATATTCTTCAACACGAGAAAGCAGCTTCAGCAGCAGCAGCAGAAGCTGAAGTTCTCATGAAAGCAGTAGCAGAAGCTGAAGTTCTCATGAAAGCAGTAGCAGAAGCTGAAGTTCTCATGAATGCGGCAGAAGAAGAGTATCAAGAAACATTCCCTGTCATAGAAGAACAGGTGACACCTCTCAGTGCAATTCATCGTACCAGAGAGTATGTTCAGTTACACACAACCGTGTACACCGATCAACAAACTGACAATGCATTAAAACTATCAAAAGCCCCTCTAGCAGACGGCTACCTAGAATCACCTAAAGTCTGCAAAGCCAAAACAGAGTTCCAACACGACAAGCCAAATGTTTACGAACCCAAAGACCAGTTAGCCAGCTCTTCCAGACATCAAATCAATAACGACACGATTCCTACCCAGGCACACACCAATGTGGGCTATAGGAGAGTTATTTACAATGAGGAAAACCCACCATATAACCAGATCAAGCCTGACCTAACAACCCCACCGTCCTATCAGCCACAGCCAAGCCCGGGGTCTGTTCCCAGAGTACGTTCACCTGAGGCAGCTGGAATTTCAGATGTAACGAAGTACCTGATACGCCGTGAAATGGTGAGTTCCGGTCTCCTGAAGTTTGACGACCGTCCTGAAAATTATTGGGCCTGGAAGTCATCTTTCCTTAGCAGCACCCAAGACTTAAACATGACAGACAGAGAAAAACTAGATCTACTCTCTAAATGGCTCGGACCAGAATCTTCCGAACAAGCCAAAAGAATTAGGTCCGTACACGCTCACAACGCAACAACAGGACTCGCTATGGTGTGGCAGAGATTGGAGGAAGGTTATGGATCACCAGAAGTAATTGAAGATGCACTCCTGAAGAAAATTGAAAATTTCCCAAAAGTAACAAACAAAGACAATCAGAAGTTAAGAGAGCTTGGAGACATACTCCTGGAGATGGAATCAGCAAAAAATGGTGGACACCTACCAGGTCTCTCATATCTAGACACTGCACGTGGGGTCAACCCTATAATAGTGAAGCTTCCTTACAACTTGCAAGAAAGATGGGTTACAGCAGCGTCAAAATACAAAGAATGCTATCAAGTGGCATTTCCACCTTTCTCCTTCTTCACTAAGTTCATAACGAACCAAGCGAAAACCCGCAATGACCCAAGCTTTGCCTTTTTGAACCTGGGAAACCTAAACTATAGCAGAACAGAATCACTGCAGCCGAACAGGGAATCCAGGACAACGGTGTCTGTACGGAAGACAGAAGTACCACCTGAGTCTGAATACGTCAACAATAGAATCGCAGAAAAGAAAATTGAAGATCCAGACTATCAGTGTCCGATACACAACAAACCTCATCCTCTGAAAAAATGTCGCGGTTTCAGGATCAAGACAATAGAAGAACGTAAGTCCTATCTTAAAGACCATTACATCTGCTTCAGATGCTGTGCTTCAACTCAACATCTCGCAAAAGATTGTAGGACAGCAATACAATGCAGAGAATGCCACAGTGACAAGCATCTTTCTGCAATGCATCCAGGCCCAGCACCATGGGCAGAGGAGAACGTAACCACCCAAGAAGATCATGGTGGGGAGCAAAAAGAGGACGTAGCACCAGCAATAACGTCAACGGGTACAGAGATCTGCACAAAGACATTTAGTCCTAGATCATGCTCAAAGATATGTTTAGTAAAAGTATATCCTGAAGGTCACAGAGAGAAAACTGTGAGAATGTATGCAGTATTAGATGAGCAGAGCAACAGGTCTTTGGCCAGAACAGAGTTTTTCAACATCTTCAACGATAGTGGAAATCCGGTTTCATATACCTTGAAGACTTGCTCAGGTATTATAGAGACATCAGGGAGAAGAGCAACCAACTATATCATCGAGTCAATAGATGGAAAAACACAGTTGTCCCTCCCAACTCTCATAGAATGCGATACGATACCAGATGATAGATCAGAGATCCCCACGCCCGAAATTGCACGTCGACATCCTCATCTGAGACAAATAGCAGAAAAGATACCAATACTTGACCGAGACTCTGCAATCCTCCTCCTACTTGGAAGAGACATACTGAGAGTACACAAGGTTAGGGAACAGTACAATGGGCTACACAACGCACCATTTGCGCAACGTCTCGACCTTGGATGGGTTATCATTGGTGACGTGTGTCTGGACGGAGTTCACAAGCCAACAAAAGTGAATGTCTACAAAACGAACCTGTTGCAAAATGGACGCACGTCATGTTTGAGCCCTTGTACAAACAACATGCAAATCAAAGAGAGACTAGTCCTCTCGAAGCAACACCAGAAGCATCAGGTCTACATGGCGACTACAGCTTCAACAGAAGATACAGATAGATTAGGGTGCAAGGTGTTCGAAAGAACACAAAGTGATGACAAACAAGCATTATCTGTGGAAGATAACCTCTTCCTTGAGATCATGAGCAAAGAAGTCTTCATAGATGAATCAAACAACTGGGTAGCTCCTTTACCTTTCCGTTTACCACGATGTCACCTCCCGAATAACAGAAGACAAGCAATGAAGTGTCTCCTTTCCATGCAATGCACTCTGAACAGAGTGACTCGCATTAGGAAGTCCACCCATCCAGAACAGTGGCATTACATCAGTACAGATAAAAATCCAGCTGACCACGGGACTAGACCTATAACAGCATCTGCCCTACAACACACTAACTGGTTCTCAGGTCCACCCTTTCTAAACAGGAGAGAGAAAGGAGAGAGTGCTCAGTCAGAGACCTTTGAACTTATAGAACCAGATGATGACAAGGAAATACGACCACAAGTCACAGCGTTAATTACTAAATCTACCGGAGGTAGTCTAGGCACGTACAGGTTTGAAAGATTCTCAAGTTGGAAGTCACTTACTCGAGCAGTAGCAAAACTTATTACTTTAGCCAAATCTTTCTGCAGAGCTACAAACACTGACAAGTGTGGTGACAATCATCTCGTACAAGCTAAAATCAACATTATCAGATGTGTACAACAAGAAGTTTTCAAAGAAGACATCAAGTGTCTTACTAAAAGAGAAGAGCTCCCCAAACATAGTTCACTTAGAAAACTGTACCCTATCTTGGATGAAAACGGAGTCATGAAAATTGGAGGTCGTATGTCAGCAAGTGACATAACTATTGAGGAGAAACATCCCTACATCATACCCAAGAACCATCACCTTTCGTTGCTATTGATAAGACATTATCATGAACAAATTGGTCATCAGGGACGCCACTTCACTGAAGGAGCAGTCCGGTCATCTGGATTCTGGATTATAGGAGGTAAACGACTAATCTCCAATGTAATTCATAAATGTGTAATTTATAGAAAAATTAGAGGAAAACTTGAAGAACAAAAGATGTCAGTCTTACCCATAGATAGACTTACTTCGGAACCACCATTCACGCATGTTGGATTAGATGTCTTTGGTCCTTGGAACGTCTCCTTTCGTCGGACCAGAGGACACAGCACAGGGAGTAAGCGTTGGGCCGTTCTGTTTTCTTGTATGAGCACTAGAGCAGCACACATAGAAGTGATTGAGTCCTTGTCTACGTCAAGCTTCATCAATGCCCTGAGAAGATTTATTTCTATCCGAGGACCCGTAAAGCAACTTCGCTCTGACTGTGGTACGAACTTTGTAGGAGCTTGCAAGGAACTGAAGATTAACACGGAAGGCTCTGAGATGGATACTTACCTTCAAGAACAAGGATGTATTTGGACCTTTAATCCTCCGCATGCATCACATATGGGAGGAGCTTGGGAAAGGATGATCGGAGTCGCTCGTCGTATTCTAGATGCCTTGCTTCTAAAAGCTACCTCTACACGTCTTACACATGAAGTCCTGACCACACTCATGGCTGAAGTCATGGCCATCATGAACGCTCGACCTTTAGTTCCAGAAATGCCAGAAGTATTGACACCCGCGATGCTTCTGACTCTGAAAGTCAAAACAACAACGGCACCTCCTGGAGATTTTGAACTCAAAGATCTTCATACCAAGCAGTGGAAGCAAGTGCAGAGTCTTGCAGACACATTCTGGAGACGATGGAGACAGGAATATTTAGTGACGCTCCAGCCACGCAGGAAATGGCAAGCTGACAAGCCTAACTTACAAGTCGGAGACGTTGTCTTACTGAAAGACACTCAAGTTCATAGAAATGAATGGCCTGTTGGACTTATTATCAAAGTTGTACCTAGTGTTGACAACAAAGTTAGAAAGGTAGAAATTAAAGTCATGAAGAAAGGTACTCCAAAAGTTTATTTTAGGCCTGTTTCTGAAGTTGTCTTACTTCTCAAAAAGGATACATAGTTGTATAATGTTATTATCCAAAGTGGGGAGTGTTCTGTCACTCACAAATTTCTAAGCATTTAGTTTATTAGAGTACTGTTTCTTTAATTGAGCGGCCATTACTGATGCCATGCAGTACAGTTACTTCCTGGTAGAGCCAGATTCAACCAGCATAGCTACCAGTGAGTCAAGCAGAAAGCAAGCTCCACAGTTCTGTTACACAGGCCTTCTGCTTATAAGTCTGTAAGTAGAACCTTCATGTTTTTAGTTATGTATATATTTTTAGCAACTCAAAGCACTGTTAGATTAGTTTAGTAGTGTTTGATTGTCTTCACATTAAGTTAAACTTCTGTTAGCCAGTAATTTACATCTAGGTAGCATGCCTGTCACTTATTTGTGTAGATTTGCATTCCTAGACTAATATATTGCCATAATTCCGTATTTTCCACAGTTTTACAAAGTTTAAAGATCTGAAAAGTAAAGATACAAATAAAGTTCAGTAAAGACTTTTCTTCAATCCTGCTTCCAGATTTTTATTATGTTAGCTGTCTGCCAAGCTTTGTACCTCAGACACACTGCGAGGGCAGAACACCAACATCAAAACCTCATCCCCACTGTAAAACATGGCGGAGGGAGCATCATGGTTTGGGGCTGCTTTGCTGCCTCGGGGCCTGGACGGATTGTTGTCATTGATGGAAAAATGAATTCCAGAGTTTATCAAGACATTTTGCAGGAAAACGTAAGACCATCTGTCTGCCAACTGAAGCTCCGCAGAGGATGGGTGATGCAACAGGACAATGACCCAAAGCATACAAGTAATTCAACAAAAGAATGGCTTCAACAAAACAAAATACACCTTCTGGAGTGGCCCAGTCAGAGTCCTGACCTCAACCCGATTGAAATGCTGTGGCATGACCTTAAGAGAGCGATTCACACCAGACATCCCAAGAATATTGCTACACTGAAACAGTTTTGTGAAGAGGAGTGGTCCAAGATTACTCCAGGTCGTTGTGCCGGTCTGATCTGCAACTACAGGAAACGTTTGGTTGAGGTTATTGCTGCCAAAGGAGGGTCAACCAGTTATTAAGTCCAAAGGTTCACATACTTTTTCCACCCTGCACTGCGAATGTTTACATGTTCTGATCAATAAAAACATGAAAACATATAATGTTTGTGTTGTATTATTTTAAGCCGACTGTGCTTTTCAAATTGTTGTGACTTAGATGAAGATCCGAGCACATTTTATAACCAATTCATGCAAAACTCCAAGTAATCCCAAAGGGTTCACATACTTTTTCTTGCCACTGTATTCCCAAGCGCTGGGGGTGAGCAGGCAAACAGACAATGGAGGCTGTATTGGCACAATATGCTTGTATTGTAGAATCTGGTATACAGCAAACAGTCCTTGCAAAACACAAAAGTACAAGCAATGGCAAGTGGATGGTGGGCCACGTAGTCTCTCTCTCTCTGGATCCTTATGAGGAAAAGCAGGAGCTTTAGGTAACAGTACCTTGAAGGTCTAACTCTAGGAGAGAGCTGAGGGCTGGGAGCCACTTGAGAGTCTCTGGACCCACTGGATAGTGGGCCACGTAGTGGATCTTCCAGCAAGCAACCAGGTCATGCAGACACAGCAAGGATGGAACAATACTGGTATACATGGCAAAGTGAAATAAATCAGGAGACAAGGAAAATAAACAAGCGGGAGCTCTCAGGACCTCTTTAGGAAAGGAAAAACCCAAAATGAAAGAGCAATGGGGAGGAGGGGATGGTCTGCTTTTATGCAGAACCTCAGGTTCAGGCACAGGAGTTAACCCTTAGGTGGGAAGAAGGTAAGGAGAGCAAATGACCCAGGCTGGCCACAACAGGTTCTCAGGGCTGAGGCATTACACTGGTGCCTTTACCAACATCAATAAGGTCAATAAGGTGTCACATTCCCTAAAAAAATGTTTTCCCTAGAGGGCGTGTTTTTGGGAGGGCCAGTAGATCCCGGGGGCGAGTTACCAGCCGTGCGGGCATATCACCCGCCCACTCTATGGCCCCCAATACAACAGAAAACAACCTCAACTTCAAACAGCTTACGCCCAGCCATTCTTTCTGACCCATTCCATGGCGCAGCCCCGGCTTTAGAGGTTATAGAGGAGGCGCCTCCATCAGGCGGCCAACAGGTAGGCCTCAAATTACTGATGGCATCTCAATACAAAGTGTAGGGTCTCTGGAGTATGTTCCATCATCATTGGAAATGACTTACATTAGATGTTTGGGTCTTGAATGCGGTCAAGGCTTTTGTAATGGAGTTTTCTTCCATTCCAGTCGCATGCTCCCCATGCCATTCATCTTTCAGGAGAAGGGAGGTCCGTGGTAGATTCGGAGGTGTTGGAGGTAGTACATGAAGGGGCAATAGAAACAGTCCCTCCGCAATCTCCAGGGTTTGGAAGCAACATTTTCTTGGTAACCAAGAAAGGGGGGCAGCATCATGCGTCCAGTTATAAATTTGAAGGCCCTCAATGTACACGTTACGTTTCAAAATGGAGGGTATACACGTTAAAAGATCTGAAAATTTTGTAAATATTACTCGCCCTTCAAAAGCTGGCAAGTTCACCACAGAAATATAGACGGACTCTTTGTCCTCTAACCAGAATCTATCTTGTGCGTGTTGATGGGCGATGCAATACTCCTCTGCTACTCGCTTCCTATGTTCTTCATGAGAAAGACATCACTTGGGTGTCAACTGTGCAATCAGACGTTCTTGCCCACCCCAGCTGACAGTGCAAACTGTAATAAATTGAAACTATCTGTGTAGGAATGTCATTTTTGCAGATTATGTTCCTAGAAGGTCTTCTTAAGGCTTTTCTTGTCTCCTCAGCTCCGCGAGTTACGCCACGAAAATGTTAACCTGTACCTAGGGTTGTTCCTTGACGTGGGGGTACTCGGTGTTGTGTCGGAGCACTGCTCACGGGGAAGCTTGGAGGACCTCATCCAGAACCAGGACATGAAGCTGGACTGGATGTTCAAGTCCTCACTTTTGCTTGACCTCATCAAGGTGAGACAAGAGGTCAACAAAGGGAATGGAGGGAAATCTATTGAGGACAACATGTCAACAAACGAGGAGCTAGAAAACCTCTCCATTATACTGGAGTATTACCAGGTGGTAGACTATCAACTCGTCTTTTGCCTTCTTTTAGATCAAAAGCAGTAGGTGATGTGCGAAAGGCTGAACCTGATGGACGCAAGTCTTTTTTCAGCCCATGTAATTCTTTTCAGCTTGTTGAGAAACCGGTGGTGTCCCTATGTCAGTGGATCAAACATGGAATGTACAAGACCTGTCCTGTCCTTAAGTGATGCTTCAAAGTTCTATCTTGGAACTATGTTGAACCAAACCTCATGAAGCCAACATAAAGACACTGGTGTAAGATGTCTTCAAAGGGGAGTTATCGTAGATGTCTACACGAGGCAGATTCAGCTTTGTTTGCAAGTACCACACATCTAATAGGTGTAGGGTCTCCTCCCCGCGTACAAGGTCTTCAATATCTTGACTCTTTGAGGTTTGAGAGAGCTGATAGATTTGCTTAACTAGCGAACGATCTACACATAGTATTCATAGATTTACACAATCTGCTAATTTAGGGCTTTTCAGGAGAGCACATTGACAGGCGGTACGTGGAATATAAGCCTACTGCATAAGGATGTGCCTTTTCTTTGCAACCAACAGGGCTTGAAGTTCCTGCACCACCGTGAGATTGCTCACGGGCGTCTCAAGTCACGAAATTGCGTTGTTGACGGAAGATTTGTCCTTAAAGTTACAGACCATGGAATTAACGACCTTTATGATGCCCAGAGGTTGGCTCCGACCGACCCAAGGCCTGAAGGTAGGTTTTTACCATCCATAACCTCCACCCTAATGCACAGTGATTGGGGGAAACAGCACAAAGCACGCGCTCATTCTCATACACTACTGCAAAGACTTGTCTTCTCTTGGTTCTTCTGATTACAGACCTGTTCTGGACAGCTCCTGAGCTGCTCAGAGACCCCCTCCTCAGTCAGAGGGGCACCTACCGGGGAGATGTTTACAGCTTTGCCATTATAACACAGGAGGTCATCATACGAGGCTCCCCGTACTGTATGTTCGAACTGACGGCTGAAGGTAAGAACTACACACTCCTCTCAGTCGTATCTACATTTCATTCTTCTCACAAACACACTCCCACCTTTTAAGGGTCACTCCAAATGTCACTACTTTGGACCCCTCTATCTCCTCATCCAGAAGGGCTAGAAAAACAAGAGAGGCATTGCTGGTAAGGTCACAGTGTGTCCTTTCCAATGATGCCCCTTTTTACCACTTAATTTTGGACGATGTGCTGAGCATGGCCTCTGCTTTCCTGCTAGGGTGTGGAGGACACACACAACGCGTTGTCCTAGTTATGCAATTCGGTGCTGATCGCTCTCTTCTCCCAGAGGGGGCTGACATCCAAGATATCAGCCCTGCCTCCTGGGCCTCCCTGCCCACTGATGTCCTTTAGACCCCTCTATCTCCTAATCCATGGCAGCTAAAGGGTCATGTATGGTGTTGTTGGAAAGGTCAGAGCATGACCAGGTTATAGGTAAAGATAAAATAAAAACGAATAACATTTTATTTTTTTTTAGTTTTTATTCTAATAAAGCACTATTGTTCACTTATCAATTATAACGTGACTAATGATGCTGCACTAATTCACCTTCTCATTTCCCATGATGCCAGCAAGTGTGGAGGTGATGGCACAATGCATTAATACGCATTGGTTCATCGAAAACCTAAACAGCCGCACTGTTGCGAGGAGCATGGGGGGGGTCCATTAGAACCCTGCATCTATGATTTTTACACCGCAAAAGTTCAGGTGAGGTGTCACTGGAAAGGTTACAGTCTGGCCTTTCTAATGTTACCAAATATTACCATGTAAAATATCAACGAAAAACCACAAACCTAAAATATTTTTTTGTTCCAAAGCGATGGCATTGTCCATTTGTCACACATAAAATGAGCAATACCATTGCTTACCCTCTCATTTCCCACACCGTTAGCAAGGTCAGTGTTTTTTAGTAATTTTATTCATAAAACAATGCGCCAAAATACTAGCGAAGAATTAATTTTACAGTTTAGTTAAAACCAGATATTTTCTCAGACAAATACACTAACAGGTTCCCATTTTGACTTTTTATTTAACAAGAGTACCCCATAGAATATATAACCACAAAGGCTCGGATGATAAAATGTGGAAAAAATTATTTTACACGCTGTAAGTGATAGAAATCTGAATGGAAATTATTATTTTTTTTTGTATAGCATTCTGGCAGGACATGACGTAAACCTATAATAATGATATATATATTACGAATCTGTCGAACCTGCTGAAAATAAGGATATATAATGTGTCTGGGTTGTATAATAAAACATGACTTCAAATCGCGTTTAAACATGATGAGCTCAGTACACAGAGGTGAATTGGCTCAGCAGGGAAGGGGGTTAAGACTGATTTCACACCAAAAAAATGCATTATGGCAAAACGACACTACTACTACTGCAGCCCAAAGCACATAATGATTACCGTGACATATTTACAGTGGGGCAACCTGAGATATGCCAGGTCTAATGAATAAGGTCACATTCTCGATGTACCCAACATGAAGAGCACCAGACACCTGGAAGAGCAGGTCCATTCTAGAGGTGTGCAATCGTTTCGTAACGAATCTCAATTCATTACGAATTTCGTTAAATAACGAATTGATTTCATCTGAATTTAAACGAAACGGTATAGAACGAAATTGATTCGTTATACTGTTTGACAAGAGAACCAGTGATTACATGATTCCTGAGCAGGATTTGATCAATTGGGGTTTTATTTAGTGATCTAAAATTCGAATCGATATCGAATCGATTCCAAATTACAGTGTTGGGTGTTTTTTTTTTTTTTTTTTAATGTTCCGAGAAACAAAACGACTCAAAACGTAACGAAATTACAAAAACTAAATTATTTTGGAACAAAACAAGTTTTTCGGACGTGCACACGTCTAGTCCATTCCCCGTGCGAGGCCAATAAAAACTTTCATTAATGAATGTCCGTATTTCTCAACAGAAATAATCCGTAAGGTCCGTCGCCCTCCTCCGCTGTGCCGTCCTTCAGTCTCCTTGGACCAGGCTCCTCCTGAATGCATTCAGTTAATGAAGCAGTGTTGGAGTGAACCTCCCGAGAGGAGACCAAACATTGACCAGATCTTTGACCAGGTAGGCAGAGGTTGTGTATTACCCACACTCTTAATAAAGTTTATAGACTGAGTAAGACATGTCATTATAATTCAGTTAGCGATGCGGCCAGGTCTCTGCTCCAACTTAAGTCGTTAAGGGGACATTCTATAAAAACTAGACTTCCCTCTTCTGTTGCCCTTAAGTAATTGGGCAGATCCTGCTGACAGTCTCCATGATTTTTCTTATTGGGGGTGACTTTACTCACCTTTTGTTCCTCTGAGAGACTCCCGAACTCGGAACTTGCGTAGCGTAGGAACCGCAAACCGTACACCTCTATGGGACTTGCTCACTTTACGTACACGAGTTCCGCAGCACCTGCGCAGAGCGATGGATCGGACCTGCACGCACTTGCACAGATCAGATCCATCGCTGCCTCTCTGAGAACGCTCGCTACTTTAAATGGTATCAGAGGGTGACGTCAGCCACTCTCTGTGTGTGTCCGGCAACTGGGAAATTCAAAATCCCGGCTGCTGGTGATGCTGGGGGGGAAACTCCTCCACTTCATCTAGCTTTTCTGTCTGGCTGGGGGGGGGAAGGGGGCACTCCTCGCATCCGGACCACTTTAAAACTATGAAGTAGTCTAGTTGCAGTAGAACATCCCTTTAAACCATTCCATGGAACATGAGATTGTTGGGTTGAAGGTGACGGGTTGTTGGGTCGAGTTCATCAATGGATAACTCTTTCTCATGTGCCCCAAATCTACAAAGACAAAATCCAAGGTAGAATTTTTTGGCCATTATTCTATTTGTTGAGAAGTTGTAAGGGGGTGATTGCACTCGGGTACGATGCCACAATGCTTCAGAGAGTCGGTAGGCATTGGTTCTCCGGGGATCTAGGGAAGCCACCCTATGAAGACAAGAAAGCAAGCAGGGACTCGGCACGTTTCAGCTGAACACTCAGAGCTTGAGAAAGGCTGAACGTTCAGCCGAAAATAAAATCCGTCAGTGTTTCTGGAGCGCCGGCTTTTTTCTTATTCTGTTTGTTGTCCTCTGCAACAGAATATATATTCCTTCATCTGTCTCTTTGAAAGACACATGTCTCCAGCATGGAAGGCCCTTGGATGCTTCATATGGTTTCTGTGCTTCTTCGTTGGGGTTAGCTCTTGTGTCCTCGTGTAAAAGTATCTTCTGTGCCCATCGTTCTTTCCTAGTTTAAGACTATAAATCGTGGACGGAAAACAAATATTATCGACTCGATGCTGAGGATGTTGGAGCAATATTCCAGCAACTTGGAGGACCTGATACGTGAGCGGACAGAGGAACTGGAGGTAGAGAAGCAGAAGACAGACAAGCTTCTCACACAGATGCTCCCTCCGTAAGTAAATATCGGAAGCGACACCAAGCAAACGTGTAGGTGGTAGACAGGCAAAGAGTCAGAATGACCACTGGTACCTCTTACTGTATGTTGGGTGTCTGAAAAGGAATGTGAAAATGGACTTCAAAAAAAGCAAAAGAGGAACCTGTAGAAACATAGAAAATGTCGGCAGATAAGAACCTTTCGGCCCATCTAGTCTGCCCAATTACATGGATACTTAACCTGGATTTATCTTTTGTTTAGGATAGCCTTATGCCTATCCCATGCCTGCTTAAATTCAATTACTGTTTTGGCCTCTACCACTTCAACTGGAAGACTGTTCCATGTATCCACCACCCTCTCAGTAAAATAATGCTTCCTGATGTTACTTTTAAACCTTTGCCCCTCTAATCTAAGACTATGTCCTCTTGTTTTGCTACTTTGTTTCCTTTTAAATATACTCCCTTCCTCTACCTTGTGGATTCCCTTTACGTATTTAAATGTTTCTATCATATCTCCTCTGTCTCGTCTTTTTTCCAAGCTGTACATGTTAAGATCATTAAGCCTTTCCTGGTAACTTTTCTCCTTCAAGCCGTACACCATTTTAGTAGCCCTTCTCTGAACTCTCTCTAAGATGTCTATATCCTTCTGGAGATACGGTCTCCAGTACTGCACACAGTACTCCAAGTGAGGTCTCACCAGTGCTCTGTACAGTGGCATGAGCACTTCCCTTTTCCTACTGCTAATACCTCTCCCTACACAACCAAGCATTCTGCCAGCATTTCCAAGCATTCTGCCAGCATTCCCTGCTGCTCTAATACATCTAAATCTAATAATGTAGAGTTTGAGGCAAACCACAGCAAGCCTGCAGACACCAGAAAATACCTACGACAGTCTAGGACACTGGTGTCCCATCTTGGCCCTCCAGATGTTTCTCCACTACATCTCCCATGAGGCTCAGCCATTCATTAGGACAACAGAGCCTCATGGGAGATGTAGTTCCGAAACATTTGGAGGGTCATGGTTCGACACCACTGGTCTAGGAGGAGAGAGGAAATCTAAGAAAAAGCAGAGATGGATGTGTAGAGACAGGACAAAAAGCCGTAAGAACAGGGAGTGAAGGTAAAGTTAGAAAAGCGGTGGCATGAATAAAAATGAAAGACCCTAAATTGAGATGATCTAAAACTGGAGGGTTATTATGTACGTTACAGTATAAAGCAGGGCTGTCCTACTCGCAGCCCTACAGATGTAGATGCCTACAATTCCCAGAACTCATCCAATGCAATAGATGGCCAGCGAATCATGGGCGTTGTAGTTCAGAAACATCTGGGGGCCGGAGTTTGACAGCCCTGGAATAGGGTTTGGTGAGATAGCGAGCTGGTAGTCTCAGAGTCTTTATAGTCTATACGTGCTTCATATCCCTCTATATTTCCCCACACTCATTTGCCCGAAATGTCTCTCCATCGACCCTTCCGCTCCTCTTCCTGTTGATCCCCCCTTCTAAGGTCAGTAGCTGAGGCTCTGAAGACGGGAGTTCCAGTGGAACCGGAATATTTTGACCAGGTCACCATCTACTTTAGCGATATTGTAGGGTTCACCACTATCTCCTCTCTCAGCGACCCCATCGAAGTCGTGGACCTCCTCAATGACCTCTATACATTATTCGATGCCATTATCGGTTCCCACGACGTCTACAAGGTGAGACTCTCTTACTTCACTCGTCTCTGATCAACGTCTTCCCTTCACAGGGAAACTCTGAAAAACACAGAGCCCCTTTTTTGTCTTTAAATAATTTGGCAGCCTCTGACAATTAATTTTAATTTTTTTTGTTCTTTTTAGGTGATTTTCCTCACTTTTTGCTCCTCCCCTCGCGCAGCTCCTCCTCTTCGGCTCCGGGATTCCCGAAGCCGGAAGTCCCTGAAGATTTTCTGTGCTCCTGTGCAACTTGTGTAGCATCGACACCACAAATTGTGCAGCGCTACAGGACTCGCAAACTTTACGTACACAAGTTCCCTAGCGCCTGTGCAGAGCAATGGACTGGAGGTGCACGCGCATGCACAGATCTGATCCATCGGCCGCACTCTGTGATGCTGCTCGCTAATGCTGGTGGTCTCGGAGGGTGATGTCACCACGCTTTCTGCGCGCTGACATCATTAGTGACCGGCAGTCAGGTAATTAAAAAATCCCAGCTGCTAGTGACGCTGCGTGGGGTGGAAGAAACTCCTCCACTTCACTCAGTGATACCACCAGATGGGTGGAGCTGGGAGATGGGGGCGCGACTTGACATCCTGACCACTTTATAACTATAACGCGGTCAGGGTGAGTAGAGTGTCCCTTTAAAAGCGAGCGGTGTCTGTATCCTTCTGATTCGCTGTCACACTGCACATAAAACACGGGCGAATCCTTTTGCAGCTCTATCTATGAGGATGTCTGATACTAAACATACAGGTTACTGGTATCTTGGTCGACTCTTTACGCAGATTTTTTTCTGTCTTCCACAGGTGGAGACCATAGGCGATGCCTACATGGTAGCTTCTGGTCTTCCTAAAAGGAATGGGAACCGCCATGCAGCGGAAATTTCCAACATGTCCCTGGACATCCTGAGCTCGGTTGGCTCCTTTAAAATGAGGCACATGCCCGAGGTTCCTGTCAAAATTCGTATCGGGCTTCACTCAGGTGAGGATCAACCGATCAGGATTGGCCGAACAATCGTTTCTTTACCGGGGGTTAAGATAATCTGGTGACACTCTCTTTTACTTTAACCCCTTCACTACCGTGATGGTGTATACACGATCAGCCGTAGAACACACGGCAGCCGTGTTCACACGATACGGGACTGTGCCGCATGATTGCAAATGAACTTTGTTTGATGCAAACAGGTGTAGTTTGCTTTTGGGCTCCAGAAGTTGCCTTCAAAATTTTATCCCTGTGGGCAGAATGCCCAAGGTGCTAAAACGGTTTACAATCGGCTGAAGAATGTCCGGACATATCAGGCTTTCCCCAGCCGACACAGAGACACTGGCTGCAGCGCTAACTGCAGTAACTCCATTTGGCCAGCAGGTGGCGACATCTCCCTTCCACAGTAAGGAATACACAGGGAATATTCCCAAATATATGTAATTAATAAAAAATGATTTCCCAAAAAAAGCTGGTTCCTGACAGTGGATTTTTGGAAAACCCCTTGGTAGTGAAGTGGTTGATTTGAAGGTTGTGCCCCCCCCCCCATTTGATTGTAACGTTATTATTTTAATTCCCATGCTACCATATCTCCCTCATGACCCCGACCCCTTTCTTCACATACGTCTCGTTGTTTTAATACTTTTCTGTCTTTCTCTTCTCTATACGACATCAAACCATTTGACAGGTCCATGTGTAGCTGGCGTGGTGGGGCTCACCATGCCACGATACTGCCTCTTCGGCGACACTGTCAATACCGCGTCCCGCATGGAATCCACTGGACTTCGTAAGCAAACCCACATCTTCCATGTTTTACATTGTCAGGTATCCCATATATTGCCTTATTTTGGGCCTTTTTTCCATCCAGACGAGTCGGTGGAATCTTGGCTTGAGTCTCTGTAGACCCAACCTCCGTTCTACTGTGATTTTTTCTAATGATGGTTAATGAGACATTGACCAAGCATGTCAATCTGTGGGAGGATTACAGATCAGGCTTGCGACTGGATAGTAATTGGACTGACCTCATTATCCGTCTGTGTCTTAGCCATTTTTTTTTTTTTTTTTTTTGGAGAAAGTAATTTTACCAGGAAGGATACATTGAGATTTCTCTCGTTTTCAAGTATGTCCTGGTTGGCGAGTATGTACCGTTACGTGTGGGTTATTCACGAACCATAAGGGGTTATTCAGAAACCATTGACATTTTGGTGCATTCTGGTTCGGCACACTTCGAAAAATGTAGATCAAAAACCTCTTTAGAGCCACGGTTGCTGACCCCTGCTCTAGATCATGACTTAACCCTTTTTTCCCCGCATTGTCTTTCTTCCACCTCCAGCCTATCGCGTTCACGTGAACGTCAGCACGGTCAACATCTTGCGGTCTCTGCAGGAGGGCTACCGGATGGAAGCGAGGGGGAAAACCGAACTAAAGGTAATAGGAGATGAGTCCACCAAAGCCGCATCTGCTGCCGATAGCCATTCTAAGCTCTCTGCTTCTTCCAAATCTCTCTGCGGCCGAAACGATGCACCAAGCATGCACTGACACTGAAGGACCAGCTGGACGTCTCGGCCTCTGATATCCTCTTTGTCACAGCTTCCTAGAGATTTTTACTTCTGTTGTATGAAATAATCATAATTCAGCCGCATTCGCCAGGCTTCAAAATTACGGGTGGCGTCAAGACCGCAGTGTGTTCCATTGACACGCCTGGTCAAAACCAAGCATTAAATGAATCCTAATATGCGTTTTATCACCGATTTTCTGTGTCAGAAATACTAAAAAAAAATAGATATTTTTTTTTCTTCCAGATTTTACATCTGTGTTTATATTTACATGTTTTATTTCCTGTTTTATTTCTTATTAAGCGCTAACTCATCAACATATACAAGCCCGGCACTCTGTCGCTGACCGAGAGAAAGTTGTGGTTGATGTCATCGTATTTGTTTTGGGGTTATTGTTCTGTATCCAGATCTTTAGTAGTTGCTGATTATATCCCGATATAGTAAAGGGACGCTCTACTCATCCTCACCACTTTATAGTTTAAAATGGTCAGCATGTGAGGAGTCCCTCCCCCCCCCCCCAGGGACTATCAGCAGCATCTGCCCAATTATTTAAAGGCAGAAGAAGAGACTCAACAGACTACCCCTCTAACCTCCCTGGCGGTCGAATTATTTTATTTAAAATTTTGTGTCTAAAAGCGTTTCAATTTTTTTGGAAAGGAAATGTGTTGTTTTATATAGTAAGCCTGTATTCTGTAGGAATAACTCACTGAAATCCATGCAAGCAAGCGTCAAGTAAACACACTGAGTCAGAGAAGGTTTGGAACACAAAATAATATTTTATTATCCCAAAAATAATTATCCAAAATAATGGAAATAAATTATATTCAATAATATAATCAAACCAAAACATGCCTCTTTCCTCTGGGTGCCAGGATTCCTGTGCTGATGTACACTCCTTTGCCAATGAAATATACAGGACACAGGGGAACCAAAAATAGAGTATTTAATCTCAAAAAAATCATTTCTAAATGTAATAAGGCTTTGCAATACAAGTTTCACTGGTGGATCTGGGCAAGCACCAGCGAAACTTGTATTGCAAAGCCTTATTACATTTTAGAAATGATTTTTTTTTCCCTTTTTTTATTTCAGTAAAGCTGCTTTGAGAATAAATACTCTTTTTTTTGGTACCCCCGTGTCCTGTATATTTCATTGGCAAAGGAGTGCACATCTGAACAAGAATCCCAGCACCCAAAAAGTTTATTTTACAGTATTTTTTCAGTAATATATATATATATATATATATATATATTTTTTTATACAAATTTGCCGTCTGGTCCCACCCCCTGCGTCGTGTGACTTGCAGGGAGCAGAACCAGGAAGCAAAGTTGTCGGCTGCAGCAATCACACTGCGGTGACTGCGGAGACGGCGAGGGAGCGAAGGATGCGGTGAGTATATACAGCCTGAGTGTTGCTCGGGGTTACCGATCGTGGTAGCGAAGTTTAATCCCGAGTCACACTCGGGAATACCACCAGGCAGGTTAAGGTGAAATGCATATTGTTATGTTGTGATTTTTTTTTGTTGTTATGTAAAAACCCAATAGAGGACCATATTACAAAGTTAACGCTAACGTTAGGGCTTACCTGTGTGAGCGTTAACAGTACCTATGGTTGCCTTAGCGCGGGTGCACCATATTGCATTCCGAGCGCTAAAGGGTTAAACTCATTAGCGATTCGGATCTTGCGCTCTTCAGCGCGAGGTTACTGTACTTTGCGCTCCCCATGTTCAGCATAGGGAGCGCAAAGTGTTAATTAGCGTTAGGATTACAAAGTACTACCGCTAATTAACGTCCTGCTGCGGCTACTGAAAAGTTACTCACAGCTAGGAGCTGCTGCAAACTGATTCCGCTTCTGCGCAATCAAACAGCACCAGCTTAAAAAAAAAAACTCATTCTCATCTCTCAACGGCAGCTCGATCTGCCTCTTCTGGCCACCGGAAGCAGAGTGAGACTGGGGAAATAAAGTCCCCCAGTCTCCCTTCACGACCACTCTGCTGACCTGCCGGATCTCACGCGAGGCGAGATCCTGCATGTCATGTGACCGGCAGTGGAAGCCTCCAATGAAGTCCTAGGGACTCCATGGAGGGGATGCTCGAGGCGGTGCTTAGCGCTGCCTCGTGCATCCTGAGGCTTAGCGCCACGTTACGGGGCAGGCTGCTGGATTATCGACTGCCCTGTAATATGGAGCTGAAACAGAGTTGCTAAGGAGAAACCTGCAGGTTTTCTTCCTTGGCATCCCTGTTTTAACGTGAATTTGGTAATACAGCCCAGTGTGTTCTGGAAATCTGTTATTTCTTTTTACTAATCTTAATTTCACAACTGTTTCTAGGGTAAAGGAGTAGAGGACACGTACTGGTTGGTGGGCAAAGAAGGATTTAATAAACCTCTACCAACACCTCCGGACATAATACCTGGGTAAGCAAGTACTGTGGACTAGGAAAGGTCTCCAACCCAACAACTCTTTCTACATTGATCCCCAAAACATTGTGTTTCTTCTAGAGTTTAATAAACTGTCAAGTATGTGTACCCCAAATGTTAATGCGGATTATCAATATTTTTATACATATGTTAGAAGAAGTCCTGGTGTAAATTCTTCTCAAAACTCAGCTTATATAAAAGAATAAAAAATATATAGTGTAATATCTCCGTTACACCCCATGACCAAAGAATCACTGAGACACTGCACTATATGTGTCTTCTTTTTCTTCTGTATTTTATATAAACTGTGTTTTGATATCGGCAATCTTCATTGGCATTTTCCTGTTGCGTTTGTGCTGTACCTGATTCTCTATATATTTTATTTTTGGGTTCTTTGGGGAAACCCCTGTTGGAGTAGACAGCGGTTGAGGCTATCGTTAGCGGTGTGAGTTTTTATGGGGGCTTCACTATTGCACAATTTTACCCCAAATGTTGTCCATACCTTCCCGTCAGAAAAAGATTAGTTGCATCTGTAATGGCCAACTTCACTTATAAAGGTCGGACTACGGATTGAATATCCCATCTTCCATTCCGCCCAACCCAACAGTGTTCATCTATAAGTGACAAACTCTGCTCAGGAAAGTCTGCACGTGGATCGAGCATCCCAAAACCCATGCTAGCCAACATGTTTTCACTCTTTGTTATGTTTATTTTGTGTCTGTAGGAGCAGTAACCATGGCATAAGTTTGAATGAAATCCCAGAAAGTAGGAGAAAAAAACTGGAGAAAGAGATGGACATTGTCAAAAAGCAGAAGATGAAGTAGGTCCTCAGGAGGCCCTTCGGTTTTATTTTCTTGACGCTCGGAGAAAGATTCCAAATGAATGCTAGAAGGCAACACGTGGTGGTCCAAGGATGTGATAAACCTTGGACTAATCAGTACGAGATTGACTGCTTAAGTCATATCTTAAATTTCGTACCTTCTTCACTCTGTATTTTCTTTAAAACATGAGCTATATGAAGTGAGGAGACACTCAAAGTCTTCTGTCAACGGTCCGATGCTTGACTTGAGTGAAAATTGCCATTTGGCTGTCCTTCTGGATATGTTTCGTCTTCCCGTTGAAGATGATCCTTCTCGTCCTGGAATATTCTATGAGTGTTAAGGAACTCTTTGCCGGTAGTGGAAATAAATCCCTAGAAGTCATCCTCGGAGTTGAAGTTCTTTGACCGACTTGACCAACTCTTATTGGTTATGATGTTGACGGAGAGATGTACAAGTTCCGAATTTCTCAATCGTACACATTTACGGGGACCGTCTGACTTTAGTTCTTGTTGGGAAAACGAAGGTGCAGACCTTTCTGTTACTTGTAGATGAAAATATTTAAAAATTTCAGGAAACCTGTGTATTCCACGTCCTATAAATAATATTTGTTGTTCTCATTTTGCGTAAATGCTTTCAAACCAAGTTTGTTTGGGAAAAAAATAAAAGTGGACTTCTAGTATGCTGGTACCGTAAACTATAAAATCCATGAAATTGTGTAATAGTGTTACTTTTTACCTAAAAAATTCCATAAATTCATGTTTTTCAGGCATTTCGGCGTAACTTCCATTGGCAAAAATCATGCTGTACACCGTTTATATACACAAGTCACTGAAAAAATACAAAAATAAAATGAAAAACCTTCCCTGCCTTCTCCACAAGGATGTTTGTTTGTACTCCCTTTGCAGCAGCTAGGAAGCGGCTCAGCCAAACTGTGCGCGGATTGTGTTGGTTAGGTGAATGCTTGATGTAACAAACAGTCCAGGTTCTTGGAATGTCCCTCTATCCTAGAACTAACCAAAAGGTGTGCCGCGGCACATTAGTGTGTCGGCGGCAGCCTTCTGGTGTCGTGCTGGGGTCGGGCCGGACTGACCTACTGGGATACAGGGAGGAATCCCGGTAGGCTGCTTCATTTTTGTGCCGGCTGTGTTTTTCCCCCTTTTTGTTTTTTTCCAGGCCGCAGCACTGCACTGTGGCCTACCTAGGCCTGGCCACCGGGGGCTGGAGAATCTAAAATGAGGGTCAGTTGGGCCCCCTCTGATGTCAGAGAGGGTGCACTGGATGTCTGCCGCCCATAACCAGTCCTGGCGGAGCCACCACCAACTCGTATTCCCTCACTGCTCTGCTATAGAGGTCTGGGTATACATGTATCCAGGGTCGGTGTCTGGGTATACATGTGTCTGGTATACATGTATATGGGGTTTACATGTATCTGGGGTCTGTGTCTGGGTGTATATATATATATATATAATTACACAAGAAGGGCAGCACACCACCTTAGCTACGCTTTCAGTGCGGGTGCATCTCAAGACAATATGAAACCAGAAAGAGCGCACACCAGACAACATGTTCAAACAGTACAGAAGAAACCACAACAGCAGCTAAATTCATTTAAACACAGATTTTACAGATTTAACTCTTTAAATGCCTACAAACCATTCTTATCCCCTTCAAAATCACTATAGTTCTTAACCCTTTAATGTTGAGCTCTGTTGAAAAATGGTGGAAGTTTTAGTTTGCAATGGATTGGGTAAGCCTGCCAAGAGCGACAATGTTTTCCACCCCTGGCAGGTCCTATCATACTAACCTAATGACTGCTCTTATGGGATAAACTTACTTATTGAGGACCCAGTCCTTTCTGAAGCTCCCTGCAGATCAAGGTTAAATAGAACCTGCGGGTGGAGCACCTGTGACAGGGAGGGGTGCTTGCCCAAGGGTTATCAGCCCTTTTCATACAAAATACACAAGAAGGGCAGCACTCAACCTTGGCTACGCTTTCAGTGCGTGTGCATCATACTGTCTTGAAATGGACCCGCACTGAAAGTGTAGCTAAGGTTGAGTGCTGCCCTTCTTGTGTTTATATATATATATATATATGCTGCCTGTGCTGAAACCCCGCCCACGCCTGTGCACATGAGGATGCTATCTCTGTGTGTGAGAGGAGTGTCTGAGGTAACAGAAAGCCCCGCCCTATTCTCTGTGTGAGAGGAGTGTCTGAGGTAACAGAGCCCCGCCCTATTCTCTGTGTGTGAGAGGAGTGTCTGAGGTAACAGAAAGCCCCGCCCTATTCTCTGTGTGAGAGGAGTGTCTGAGGTAACAGAGCCCCGCCCTATTCTCTGTGTGTGAGAGGAGTGTCTGAGGTAACAGAAAGCCCCGCCCTATTCTCTGTGTGTGAGAGGAGTGTCTGAGGTAACAGAGCCCCGCCCTATTCTCTGTGTGTGAGGGGAGTGTCTGAGGTAACAGAGCCCCGCCCTATTCTCTGTGTGTGAGAGGAGTGGTAACAGAGCCCCGCCCTATTCTCTGTGTGTGAGAGGAGTGTCTGAGGTAACAGAGCCCCGCCCTATTCTCTGTGTGTGAGAGGAGTGTCTGAGGTAACAGAAAGCCCCGCCCTATTCTCTGTGTGAGAGGAGTGTCTGAGGTAACCAAAAGCCCCGCCCTATTCTCTGTGTGTGAGAGGAGTGTCTGAGGTAACAGAAAGCCCCGCCCTATTCTCTGTGTGAGAGGAGTGTCTGAGGTAACAGAGCCCCGCCCTATTCTCTGTGTGAGAGGAGTGTCTGAGGTAACAGAAAGCCCCGCCCTATTCTCTGTGTGTGAGAGGAGTGTCTGAGGTAACAGAGCCCCGCCCTATTCTCTGTGTGAGAGGAGTGTCTGAGGTAACAGAAAGCCCCGCCCTATTCTCTGTGTGTGAGAGGAGTGTCTGAGGTAACAGAGCCCCGCCCTATTCTCTGTGTGTGAGAGGAGTGTCTGAGGTAACAGAAAGCCCCGCCCTATTCTCTGTGTGAGAGGAGTGTCTGAGGTAACCAAAAGCCCCGCCCTATTCTCTGTGTGTGAGAGGAGTGTCTGAGGTAACAGAAAGCCCCGCCCTATTCTCTGTGTGAGAGGAGTGTCTGAGGTAACAGAAAGCCCCGCCCTATTCTCTGTGTGAGAGGAGTGTCTGAGGTAACAGAAAGCCCCGCCCTATTCTCTGTGAGTGAGAGGAGTGTCTGAGGTAACAGAGCCCCGCCTATTCTCTGTGTGTGAGAGGAGTGTCTGAGGTAACGGAAAGCCCCGCCCTATTCTCTGTGTGTGAGAGGAGTGTCTGAGGTAACGGAAAGCCCCGCCCTATTCTCTGTGTGTGAGAGGAGTGTCTGAGGTAAGAGAAAGCCCCGCCCTATTCTCTGTGTGTGAGAGGAGTGTCTGAGGTAACAGAGCCCCGCCCTATTCTCTGTGTGTGAGAGGAGTGTCTGAGGTAACAGCCCCGCCCTATTCTGTGTGTGAGGGGAGTATCTGAGGTAACAGAGCCCCGCCCTATTCTCTGTGTGAGAGGAGTGTCTGAGGTAACAGAGCCCCGCCCTATTCTCTGTGTGTGAGAGGAGTGTCTGAGGTAACAGCCCCGCCCTATTCTCTAACAGCCCCGCCCTATTCTCTGTGTGTGAGAGGAGTGTCTGAGGTAACGGAAAGCCCCGCCCTATTCTGTGTGTGAGAGGAGTGTCTGAGGTAACAGAAAGCCCCGCCCTATTCTCTGTGTGTGAGAGGAGTGTCTGAGGTAACAGAAAGCCCCGCCCTATTCTCTGTGTGTGAGAGGAGTGTCTGAGGTAACGGAAAGCCCCGCCCTATTCTGTATGTGAGAGGAGTGTCTGAGGTAACAGAAAGTCCCGCCCTATTCTCTGTGTGTGAGAGGAGTGTCTGAGGTAACGGAAAGCCCCGCCCTATTCTCTGTGTGTGAGAGGAGTGTCTGAGGTAACGGAAAGCCCCGCCCTATTCTCTGTGTGTGAGAGGAGTGTCTGAGGTAACGGAAAGCCCCGCCCTATTCTCTGTGTGTGAGAGGAGTGTCTGAGGTAACGGAAAGCCCCGCCCTATTCTCTGTGTGTGAGAGGAGTGTCTGAGGTAACGGAAAGCCCCGCCCTATTCTCTGTGTGAGAGGAGTGTCTGAGGTAATGGAAAGCCCCGCCCTATTCTCTGTGTGTGAGAGGAGTGTCTGAGGTAACGGAAAGCCCCGCCCTATTCTGTATGTGAGAGGAGTGTCTGAGGTAACAGAGCCCCGCCCTATTCTCTGTGTGTGAGAGGAGTGTCTGAGGTAACAGAGCCCCGCCCTATTCTCTGTGTGTGAGAGGAGTGTCTGAGGTAACAGAGCCCCGCCCTATTCTCTGTGTGTGAGGGGAGTGTCTGAGGTAACAGAGCCCCGCCCTATTCTCTGTGTGTGAGAGGAGTGTCTGAGGTAACAGAGCCCGCCCTATTCTCTGTGTGTGAGAGGAGTGTCTGAGGTAACAGAGCCCCGCCCTATTCTCTGTGTGTGAGAGGAGTGTCTGAGGTAACAGCCCCGCCCTATTCTCTGTGTGAGAGGAGTGTCTGAGGTAACCGAAAGCCCCGCCCTATTCTCTGTGAGAGAGGAGTGTCTGAGGTAACAGAAAGCCCCGCCCTATTCTCTGTGTGTGAGAGGAGTGTCTGAGGTAACAGAGCCCCGCCCTATTCTCTGTGTGTGAGAGGAGTGTCTGAGGTAACAGAAAGCCCCGCCCTATTCTCTGTGTGTGAGAGGAGTGTCTGAGGTAACGGAAAGCCCCGCCCTATTCTCTGTGTGTGAGAGGAGTGTCTGAGGTAACAGAGCCCCGCCCTATTCTCTGTGTGTGAGAGGAGTGTCTGAGGTAACAGCCCCGCCCTATTCTGTGTGTGAGGGGAGTGTCTGAGGTAACAGAGCCCCGCCCTATTCTCTGTGTGAGAGGAGTGTCTGAGGTAACAGAGCCCCGCCCTATTCTCTGTGTGTGAGAGGAGTGTCTGAGGTAACAGCCCCGCCCTATTCTCTAACAGCCCCGCCCTATTCTCTAACAGCCCCGCCCTATTCTCTGTGTGTGAGAGGAGTGTCTGAGGTAACGGAAAGCCCCGCCCTATTCTGTGTGTGAGAGGAGTGTCTGAGGTAACAGAAAGCCCCGCCCTATTCTCTGTGTGAGAGGAGTGTCTGAGGTAACAGAAAGCCCCGCCCTATTCTCTGTGTGTGAGAGGAGTGTCTGAGGTAACAGAGCCCCGCCCTATTCTCTGTGTGAGAGGAGTGTCTGAGGTAACAGAAAGCCCCGCCCTATTCTCTGTGTGTGAGAGGAGTGTCTGAGGTAACAGAAAGCCCCGCCCTATTCTCTGTGTGTGAGAGGAGTGTCTGAGGTAACAGAGCCCCGCCCTATTCTCTGTGTGAGAGGAGTGTCTGAGGTAACAGAAAGCCCCGCCCTATTCTCTGTGTGTGAGAGGAGTGTCTGAGGTAACAGAAAGCCCCGCCCTATTCTCTGTGTGAGAGGAGTGTCTGAGGTAACAGAAAGCCCCGCCCTATTCTCTGTGTGTGAGAGGAGTGTCTGAGGTAACAGAGCCCCGCCCTATTCTCTGTGTGTGAGAGGAGTGTCTGAGGTAACGGAAAGCCCCGCCCTATTCTCTGTGTGTGAGAGGAGTGTCTGAGGTAACGGAAAGCCCCGCCCTATTCTCTGTGTGTGAGAGGAGTGTCTGAGGTAAGAGAAAGCCCCGCCCTATTCTCTGTGTGTGAGAGGAGTGTCTGAGGTAACAGAGCCCCGCCCTATTCTCTGTGTGTGAGAGGAGTGTCTGAGGTAACAGCCCCGCCCTATTCTGTGTGTGAGGGGAGTGTCTGAGGTAACAGAGCCCCGCCCTATTCTGTGTGTGAGAGGAGTGTCTGAGGTAACAGCCCCGCCCTATTCTCTAACAGCCCCGCCCTATTCTCTGTGTGTGAGAGGAGTGTCTGAGGTAACGGAAAGCCCCGCCTTATTCTGTGTGTGAGAGGAGTGTCTGAGGTAACAGAAAGCCCCGCCCTATTCTCTGTGTGTGAGAGGAGTGTCTGAGGTAACAGAAAGCCCCGCCCTATTCTCTGTGTGTGAGAGGAGTGTCTGAGGTAACGGAAAGCCCCGCCCTATTCTGTGTGTGAGGGGAGTGTCTGAGGTAACAAAGTCCCGCCCTATTCTCTGTGTGTGAGAGGAGTGTCTGAGGTAACGGAAAGCCCCGCCCTATTCTCTGTGTGTGAGAGGAGTGTCTGAGGTAACAGAGCCCCGCCCTATTCTCTGTGTGAGAGGAGTGTCTGAGGTAACAGAAAGCCCCGCCCTATTCTCTGTGTGTGAGAGGAGTGTCTGAGGTAACAGAGCCCCGCCCTATTCTCTGTGTGTGAGAGGAGTGTCTGAGGTAACAGCCCCGCCCTATTCTCTAACAGCCCCGCCCTATTCTCTGTGTGTGAGAGGAGTGTCTGAGGTAACAGAAAGCCCCGCCCTATTCTCTGTGTGTGAGAGGAGTGTCTGAGGTAACGGAAAGCCCCGCCCTATTCTGTATGTGAGAGGAGTGTCTGAGGTAACAGAAAGTCCCGCCCTATTCTCTGTGTGTGAGAGGAGTGTCTGAGGTAATGGAAAGCCCCGCCCTATTCTCTGTGTGTGAGAGGAGTGTCTGAGGTAACGGAAAGCCCCGCCCTATTCTCTGTGTGTGAGAGGAGTGTCTGAGGTAACGGAAAGCCCCGCCCTATTCTCTGTGTGTGAGAGGAGTGTCTGAGGTAACGGAAAGCCCCGCCCTATTCTCTGTGTGTGAGAGGAGTGTCTGAGGTAACGGAAAGCCCCGCCCTATTCTCTGTGTGTGAGAGGAGTGTCTGAGGTAACGGAAAGCCCCGCCCTATTCTCTGTGTGTGAGAGGAGTGTCTGAGGTAACGGAAAGCCCCGCCCTATTCTGTATGTGAGAGGAGTGTCTGAGGTAACAGCAGTCGTATGAGTAACAGAAAGTCCCGCCCTATTCTCTGTGTGTGAGAGGAGTGTCTGAGGTAACGGAAAGCCCCGCCCTATTCTCTGTGTGTGAGAGGAGTGTCTGAGGTAACGGAAAGCCCCGCCCTATTCTCTGTGTGTGAGAGGAGTGTCTGAGGTAACGGAAAGCCCCGCCCTATTCTCTGTGTGTGAGAGGAGTGTCTGAGGTAACGGAAAGCCCCGCCCTATTCTCTGTGTGTGAGAGGAGTGTCTGAGGTAACAGAAAGCCCCGCCCTATTCTGTGTGTGAGAGGAGTGTCTGAGGTAACAGAGCCCCGCCCTATTCTCTGTGTGTGAGAGGAGTGTCTGAGGTAACAGAGCCCCGCCCTATTCTCTGTGTGTGAGGGGAGTGTCTGAGGTAACAGAGCCCCGCCCTATTCTCTGTGTGTGAGAGGAGTGTCTGAGGTAACAGAGCCCCGCCCTATTCTCTGTGTGTGAGAGGAGTGTCTGAGGTAACAGAGCCCCGCCCTATTCTCTGTGTGTGAGAGGAGTGTCTGAGGTAACAGAAAGCCCCGCCCTATTCTCTGTGTGAGAGGAGTGTCTGAGGTAACCGAAAGCCCCGCCCTATTCTCTGTGTGTGAGAGGAGTGTCTGAGGTAACAGAAAGCCCCGCCCTATTCTCTGTGTGTGAGAGGAGTGTCTGAGGTAACAGAGCCCCGCCCTATTCTCTGTGTGTGAGAAGAGTGTCTGAGGTAACAGAAAGCCCCGCCCTATTCTCTGTGTGTGAGAGGAGTGTCTGAGGTAACGGAAAAGCCCCGCCCTTTTCTCTGTGTGTGAGAGGAGTGTCTGAGGTAAGAGAAAGCCCCGCCCTATTCTCTGTGTGTGAGAGGAGTGTCTGAGGTAACGGAGCCCCGCCCTATTCTCTGTGTGTGAGAGGAGTGTCTGAGGTAACAGCCCCGCCCTATTCTGTGTGTGAGGGGAGTGTCTGAGGTAACAGAGCCCCGCCCTATTCTCTGTGTGAGAGGAGTGTCTGAGGTAACAGAGCCCCGCCCTATTCTCTGTGTGTGAGAGGAGTGTCTGAGGTAACAGCCCCGCCCTATTCTCTAACAGCCCCGCCCTATTCTCTAACAGCCCCGCCCTATTCTCTGTGTGTGAGAGGAGTGTCTGAGGTAACGGAAAGCCCCGCCCTATTCTGTGTGTGAGAGGAGTGTCTGAGGTAACAGAAAGCCCCGCCCTATTCTCTGTGTGTGAGAGGAGTGTCTGAGGTAACAGAAAGCCCCGCCCTATTCTCTGTGTGAGAGGAGTGTCTGAGGTAACAGAAAGCCCCGCCCTATTCTCTGTGTGTGAGAGGAGTGTCTGAGGTAACAGAGCCCCGCCCTATTCTCTGTGTGTGAGAGGAGTGTCTGAGGTAACAGAAAGCCCCGCCCTATTCTCTGTGTGTGAGAGGAGTGTCTGAGGTAACAGAAAGCCCCGCCCTATTCTCTGTGTGTGAGAGGAGTGTCTGAGGTAACGGAAAGCCCCGCCCTATTCTCTGTGTGTGAGAGGAGTGTCTGAGGTAACGGAAAGCCCCGCCCTATCTCTGTGTGAGAGGAGTGTCTGAGGTAACAGAGCCCCGCCCTATTCTCTGTGTGTGAGAGGAGTGTCTGAGGTAACAGCCCCGCCCTATTCTCTGTGTGTGAGGGGAGTGTCTGAGGTAACAGAAAGTCCCGCCCTATTCTCTGTGTGTGAGAGGAGTGTCTGAGGTAACGGAAAGCCCCGCCCTATTCTCTGTGTGTGAGAGGAGTGTCTGAGGTAACAGAGCCCCGCCCTATTCTCTGTGTGAGAGGAGTGTCTGAGGTAACAGAAAGCCCCGCCCTATTCTCTGTGTGTGAGAGGAGTGTCTGAGGTAACAGAGCCCCGCCCTATTCTCTGTGTGTGAGAGGAGTGTCTGAGGTAACAGCCCCGCCCTATTCTCTAACAGCCCCGCCCTATTCTCTGTGTGTGAGAGGAGTGTCTGAGGTAACAGAAAGCCCCGCCCTATTCTCTGTGTGTGAGAGGAGTGTCTGAGGTAACGGAAAGCCCCGCCCTATTCTCTGTGTGTGAGAGGAGTGTCTGAGGTAACGGAAAGCCCCGCCCTATTCTGTATGTGAGAGGAGTGTCTGAGGTAACAGAAAGTCCCGCCCTATTCTCTGTGTGTGAGAGGAGTGTCTGAGGTAACGGAAAGCCCCGCCCTATTCTCTGTGTGTGAGAGGAGTGTCTGAGGTAACGGAAAGCCCCGCCCTATTCTCTGTGTGTGAGAGGAGTGTCTGAGGTAACGGAAAGCCCCGCCCTATTCTCTGTGTGTGAGAGGAGTGTCTGAGGTAACGGAAAGCCCCGCCCTATTCTCTGTGTGTGAGAGGAGTGTCTGAGGTAACGGAAAGCAGCCATGAAACTGTCTCGTAATAAACCCCAAAAACTGTAAGTGACTTATGCCTTTTTATTAATCAATATCTGAATTTTGACACTACATAACAATATATATATAACGATATTGATGGCTGAGAGTAATAGGAATGCACAGGTTCTATCCAAAACGACAGGACCAGAACCAGCCCGTTATTTGTCAGTCTGTGGTAAACGGAGTTTGCCAGTAAAACTAAATTACCGTGTCACCAAATGATGTATGTCTAAAAAGTGTGGCACCAACACAAAAGGTTTGGAAAGCTCTGCTCTAACCCCTTCATTACCATGATTGAGTATACTCAATATTAACCTGTTACCCCGCAGGGTGTACTATGCTGTCCCCGCGGCAGGTGGGACTGAACACCACAGGGCGGCATTGCACGCCCTGCTGGTGTCTATGGGCCACGACGGGCCTGCCCACCAGTTGGCGTGCATCACTGGCCGCATAGGCCGGCAGGAGGAGATGCCCGTCGCAACAAGCGGGCCGTACTAGTATGCTACGTTGGCGTTAATGCCCCTGGCAGTAAGGGGTTAAAAACCACCTGTGGGAGCTCTGCATCGAGTAAACTCGACCTGGAGCAAGACCTAGAAATTTCATTTATTGCGTAGGAAATTCATTTGAATACGGCCTCCAGAACATGTTCCCAAAGTAACAGCATGCCGGCCGGCCGGACATTACGTTCCACAGGCTGTAGGTTACAGGACTGCTCGCCGTGTCCATAACAGACACTGACGCTTGCCTGCGTGTATCTAACTGATCAATCTGCCTGTCAAACCAGCGTACCGCAGCGTATTGCGTTTTAAGTCGGCATTTCACAGCTACGTGCACTTTTTACAATTTAGTTTATGGGAAATGAGATTATTTGGTAGTGAAGGGGTTAATTGCAATAATAAAATCGCAAAATTTTATTTTTGACCCACTGTGTATATAAATCTGTAGACCAAAAAAAAGTATTAAACACGAAGTATCTTAAAGAGCCGCTCAGGTTGGCAACGCAGAGGGGAGGGGGGAGGGGGTCGCTTCGTTTGAGACCATTTGATCCTTTCCAGCCACAACTTTATTCATCTGAAAAAGATGGAACTCCACTTCCAAACAGACACAAATCCGTATTAGCTATTTATTTATTTTTGCGATAAAATAAACAAAAATTTGACCAAAAGAATTTGGGTTCAGTGGGCTGAAGTGCCGGCCGAGCCTGGGCCTGGCTGCCTGCTAAGCCTGGGGACCGCCTGGGCTCAGTGGGCAGGGGTGCCAGCTGAGCCTGGACCCGGCCGGTGGCCGAGCCTGGGGGTGCCTCTTTTTTTTTTAAACACCATTCTGTTTTTATAATTTGCAAAAACACTTTATTTTGTAAAAATTTTTAAATGATCATTTTGTATCATATTAGACGTTTTTGATTTTTCGAATACTTTTTATCTTTGAATCTTTAAATGGACCTTTGTGATTATTGGCGCAATTCGACTTTTTTCGCCAACGTCCGGTAACTGAACTCCAACTAAGGCTAGGGTCAGACGAACGCATTTTTCACGTTGTCCGTGAAAAAGTGCGTTCGAACGAACGTACGTATTTTTTCCCGGAATACGCGATAGCGGTCGTACGATGCGCCTTTTCGTGCGTGATTTTGTACGGATCGTCAATAAAACACTTTTAGTGTCTGGACGTTATGTTGGCCGGACGTGTGCAGCGTCTGACGTCTCCTAATCACACACACACGCCGCTATGCGGACGCAGCGCACTCTGTACGTCAGTAGTAGCGGTTTGACGTTCTCAAAAAAATGCGTTCGTTGGCCACTTGCGTTGCACGGACGAACTTTCGTGCGGCCGCTCGTCGTATGTTCCCCGGCATTGGACGTCATTTGCTGCTAGCACGGCCGTGATTTCGTGCGTCTAAACGCACGTGAAAAATGCGTTCGTCTGACCCTAGCCTTAATAATGAATTCACTGTATTTTCGGTGCGATGGAATCACTGAAGAGCGCCAAAATGCGGCGAAACACAAAGAGAAATTGCACGCAATTTAAAATAACAGAAAATATGTTTTCATTTCATTAAATGCCAAAAAATCTAAACAAAATCTTTAGCTCCGCCCATAGAGATCTTAATCCAGCCCTGCGTGTTTGCATCATCGGAGTGGTACGGTCTGGATGAAGTCCAGGGCTGCTTTTTTTGTGCCAATCCAGCCTTCATTACGCCAAAAAATTGTCATGTGTACCTTTCATTACCAAGCACTTGTTGCTTGGGTGATGCTTTGGTTCGGCGCAATTCGGCGATCCCGTTCCACCGAAAATATGGTGAATGCACTATTTAGCGAATGGTCGTTGTATTTTGCCAAAATTGGAGTCGCCGAAGCAGTTATCGGACGTCTGCGAAAACTGCCAAATTGGCATCCTCGAATTGCACCGACCTGAAAGAGAAAAAGATCAATTAAAAAATAAGTATTTTAGACAAAGAAAAAAAAAATACAAAAAGGTCTTTAAATTTTTTTTTAATAAAATGGGTTTTTGCATTAAAAAAAGTAAATGGTCTTTAAAAAAAAAAATCCATTTCTTTACATTGAAACCTATAGTTTTGGTAAATATATAAGATTCGCCTGTTTAAACCTGTCACATTAAAAAACCAAAAATCCGGGCATTTCGACACTCTTTTTGTACAATTTGGCATTCTGCAAATAGAGAAATTGATAATCTTCTATGGGACAATTTTGGTGCTGCTGAATTGCACCGTATTTTGCCTGTATTTGGTAAATTGATACTGCAGCTATGGTGAAATTCGCCGCTCGCTGCAATTTGGGGCCAATTTAGAACACACACACACGTATATACATACTACTACTACTTAGCAGGTTTTCATGTAAACTGTTGTTCTGAGATAGTAAACAGATAAAAAAAAAATGCAAATTTACAAATTTTTCATGCATTTGTTCATGCTTTACTGGGATGAAAGGTTCTAAACACCATGGATGGACGTGCAGTCAGGGGTGGCAGGTGAGGCAGGGCCTCACCTGCCATTCCAGTAAATTAATGTGCTGTTGTGTATGTATTGATTATTACATTTTATTTTACAGATTAATTCAAGTTCTCATACTCACCTGCTCCACGCTCCCTCGCCGTCCTTCTCTGTCCTCTGCTTCTTTTTTCCTTCAGCTCACCGGCTGCTGTGTGTGTGAATCCTCACACAGAAAGCAGCGGCTGCACTGAGCTAGCCGAGCCTATGCAATTTGCGTAGCTGAACGCTATGCTAATTGCATAGCTCAAGCTGGCCAAATGATTCACACTTCCTGAATCAATACTCTTCAGTGCCTTTGAATTGCTTGAGCCAATGGGAAAGCACCATTGGTCTCAAGTAATTCATATTTTTTTTTTTTTTAAAAACACCCCCATGGGAGGCAGAGACTCTGAGGCAGTCTCAAAGAGATGAGACGAGTGTCAGTCACATGACTGACTACTCGTCCATTGTGCGCAGTTGTCCCGGAGAGTGAGACGAGCCAGTGACAGAGTGCGACGCGCTGAGGAAAATGATGGAGCACGCCTGACTGCCTGGGTGAGTATAATTCTGGAGTCTGTCTGTCTGGGTAAGTATAATTCTGTGGTCCGTACTGCTGGGTACATGTAATTCTGTGGTCTTTGCTGCTGGATAAATGTAATTCTGTGATATGTGCTGCTGGGTACATATAATTCTGGGCTCTGTGCTGCTGGGTACATGTAATTCTGGGGTTTGTGCTGCTGGGTACCTGTAGTTCTGTGGTCTTTGCTGCCGGGTACATATAATTCTGGGGTCTGTGCTGTTGGGTACATATAAGTTTGGGGTCCTTTGTATATCTGGTTGTGATACTAGCCAGTGCCTCACCAGCCACTGACCTCACCGCACGTCACTGCTAAACACTAGATGGCGTCCCTTATCTGGTACAATGTCACACGGGTCTGCTTGATCAGCATACAGGCAGAATTGGTTTTGTGTCAGTAAATGTGTTGCAGACAGATAATAAAATGGTGAGATCTCCTGCTTATGCGGATTTAATAATTATATAATATTGTTACAGGCTTTTTAAAGCGCTAACAAGTTCCGTAGCGCTGTACAATGGGAGAGGCAGAATAACATATATACAAGTGTATATATTCCAAGGGCATATTTGAGAACGAGAGAAATCTCGATGTATCCTTCCTGGTAAAATACTGTACTTTATAAATAAAGAAACAAGTTAAACACACAAAGCAGGAGGCGAGGGGACCCTGCTGAAGAGCTTGCAATTTAAGGCTAGGGTCAGACTAACGCATTTTTCGCGTTGTCCGTGAAAAAGTGCGTTCGAACGAATGGACGTATTTTTTCACGGAATACGCGATAGCGGTCATACGATGCACATTTTCGTCCGTGATTTTGTACGGATCATCAATAAAACCCTTTTAGTGTCTGGACGTTATGTTGGCCGGACGTGTGCAGCGTCTGACGTCTCCTAATCACGCAAACACGCCGCTAGCGGACGCAGCGCACTCTGTACGTCCGTACTAGCGGTTTGACGTTCTAGAAAAAATGCGTTCGTTTGCCACTTGCGTTGCGCGGACGAACTTTCGTGCGGCCGTACTTCGTATGTTACCCGGCATTGGACGTCATTTGCTGCTAGCACGGCCGTGATTTCGTGCGGTTAAACGCACGTTAAAAATGCTTTCGTCTGACCTTAGCCTAAGAGGCGAGGGGACCCTGCTGAAGAGCTTGCAATCTAAGAGGAGAGGGGTGACACACTAGGTGAGGGTAAATAGAGAACATTATTATTGTTGTGATTGTTTAGGGAAGAAAAAAAGGTAAAAGAAAGAGGCAGATGTGTAAAGAAAAGGAACCCCCAGGCACTGCTGAGATTCGAACTCAGGATCTCCTGTTTACTAGACAGGCGCTTTAACCAACTAAGCCACAGCACCGAGTACATCATCCCTCTCACAAACATATCTAGTGAGAGATCCCTGCCTGCCTCAGCTCTATACATCCTGACACTAAGCTCTGCTGATCACACTCTCACATTAGGACTAGTGCAGGACTCAGATGACAGCACAATGCTCTTTGCTCCTCAGGACTCAGCAATCATTCATTCATTATGGCAGGAGGGGACTCAGCACATCCACACACAGGGGCACATCTTCATCAGTCATACCAGTTGACATATTATGACTGGCCTGATCCCCACATGACAAGGAGCTGCTGGTTATCATTGCTTAGAACTCAGCAGAAACAAATTATTACATCTGATGTGGGATTCAAGCTGGTACTGACACTAGACTCCATGTGAGAGTCAGCACATCAATAACCCATGGACTACTCGGCACTGATCAGTCACTATTTGTCTGGACACTAGGGAAGATCACAAACTGATTATGAAGGATGAGGGACTCAGCAGATCCATAACTGATAATGCCTGATGTGAGGGACTCAGCAGATCCATAACTGATAATGCCTGATGTGAGGGACTCAGCAGATCCATAACTGATAATGCCTGATGTGAGGGACTCAGCAATTACTAGCTGGGAATGAATGGGATGAGAGCAGTTGATCCTTGTGATTGCTGTGATCAGATGATTACTGGATAATCTGATAATCACTGATTGGGAACTCAGCAGATCAGCAGATGGATTTGAAGCTCTTTAAATAAGCAGCATATAATAAAACACACAAAACCCCAATAAATCTCCCCAGAATCCCTTCAGATTTGCTAAACTGTGAAACTGGACTGAAAGTAAGATTTATTCAATGTATTTCCGGGTTTTTCGCATAAAAAGGGGGGATTTTTTTGTATAATCGGAGCTTCCGAGTACATTTGTATTTTGTGGGTAATAAATCTATAGTTTTGGTAAATATGTAAGATTTTTTTCACCTAAAAATAGACTCGCTGTGAACAGGATTCGAACCTGTGCGGGGAAACCCCATTGGATTTCGAGTCCAACGCCTTAACCACTCGGCCATCACAGCGCGATGCAATATGGGAGGAGGAGTGCCGAGTTATCGTCACGGACACGTGACATTCAGGATGCGGTGAGGACTTGCCTGTCACAATTTGCTGCCAGTCATTGCTCATGGCGAGCTGTCACTGGGGTTAGAAACAGCGTCTCATGATTCCTCGTTTGTCAAAGATCTGGGCTGGGTTTATCCAGAGACCTGGGCTGGGTTTAATCAGAGATAGGTGCTGGGTTTATCCAGCGATATGTGCTGGGTTTAATCAGAGATAAATGCTGGGTTTATCCAGAGATATGTTCTGGGTTTATCCAGACACCTGGGCTGGGTTTATTCAGAGATTTGGGTTGAGTTTAATCAGAGATATGTGCTGGGTTTATCCAAAGGGCTGGGTTTATCCAGAAGTATGGGTTGGGTTTAATCAGAGATATGTGCTGGGTTTATCCAGAGGTCTGGGCTGGGTTTATCCAGAGACTTGGGCTGGGTTTAATCAGAGATAAGTACTGAGTTTATCCAGAGATATGTGCTGGGTTTATCCAGAGGTCTGGGCTGGGTTTAATCAGAGATATTTGCTGGGTTTTTTATGGATATGTGCAGGGCCGGCCCAAGACATTGTGCTGCCTGGAGCAAAGGATGACATTCTGCTCCCCCCGATTTAAATAAATAAGGCAAAGCGTGCTATAATTATTATTGTATGATTTATAATAGCAGCATTAATATGGATATATTTGCCCCCAGCTCATGGATATATTTGCCCCAGCTCACATGGATATATTGCCCCAGCTCACATAAATATATTTGCCCCAGCTCACATGGATATATTGCCCCCAGCTCACATGGATATATTTGCCCCCAACTCACACATGGATATATTGCCCCCAGCTCACATGGATATATATTGCCCCCAGCTCACATGGATATATTTTCCCCAGCTCACACATGGATATATTTGCCCCAGCTCACATAGATATATATTGCCCCCAGCTCACATGGATATATTTGCCCCAGCTCACACATGGATATATTTGCCCCCAGCTCACACACGGATATATTGCCCCCAGCTCACACATGGATATATTGCCCCAGCTCACACATGGATATATTGTCCCCAGCTCACAGATGGATATATTTGCCCCCAGCTCACACATGGATATATTTGCCCCAGCTCACATGGATATATTGCCCCAGGTTACATGGATATATTGCCCCCAGTTCACATGGATATATTGCCCCAGCTCACCTCTCCTCTGCCGTCTGGTCTGCTCTGTGGCGAGCTGGTGGCTGGTGCAGAGGCAGTGGTGCCGTTGGGACTTGGGAGGAGACTCTCTGTTGAGCTGCCACATCCGGAGGGAGGTGGATCCATCGGGGAGCAGTCAGGACCAGCGCCGGCCTGAGTTGCCAGCGTGACTCGGAAGGAAAGGCAAGTGGTCTCAGCAGCCAGCTACAGCCTGAAGGACCTGCCCACACATGCGCCAGCCGCGCCTTAATCCCACTCTTCCACTGGCCCGGCTGGCCAGAAGGATATAGACATCTTAGAGAGAGTTCAGAGAAGGGCTACTAAAATGGTGTACAGCTTGAAGGAGAAAAGTTACCAGGAAAGGCTTAATGATCTTAACATTTACAGCTTGGAAAAAAGACGAGACAGAGGAGATATGATAGAAACATTTAAATACGTAAAGGGAATCCACAAGGTAGAGGAAGGGAGTATATTTAAAAGGAAACAAAGTAGCAAAACAAGAGGACATAGTCTTAGATTAGAGGGGCAAAGGTTTAAAAGTAACATCAGAAAGCATTATTTTACTGAGAGGGTGTTGGATACATGGAACAGTCTTCCAGTTGAAGTGGTAGAGGCCAAAACAGTAATTGAATTTAAGCAAGCATGGGATAGGCATAAGGCTATCCTAAATAAAAGATAAATCCAGGTAAAGTATCCATGTAATTGGGCAGACTAGATGGGCCGAAAGGTTCTTATCTGCCGACATTTTTCTATGTTTCTATGTCACGTGTGTGGCGCGTGGTGACTGCTCTGACTCCTACCGGCCTACACGAGATCCTGTCGCCGGCGCAGGTTAAAAAATAGTGCAGCGTCGGTGCCCAAAATATTCCGCTCATGGAATTTGCCGCCTGGAACGGCTGCTCCGTCGTGCACCATTGTCACGGATCCCTCTGACTGCCAAGATAGTGGTCCCTTTACGTAGACCGCTCTCTACCCTTCCGATCCTTGAATGGTCGGCAAAACTAGATAGACAATTAACCAGACAATAGATAAACAAGGGATAGCACCAGACAGAGGTACAGAATAGAGTATTGTCACGAATCCCTCTGACTGCCAAAATAGTGGTCCCTTTTCGTAGACCGCTCTCTACCCTTCCGATCCTTGAATGGTCGGTAAAGCTAGATAGATAATTAACCAGGCAATAGATAAGCAAAGGGAAACACCAGACAGAGGTACAGACTAGAGTATATTTTCTCCCTAGGACCTTAGTTATAACAGAGGTAATCTGATGTGTGCTTAGAGTGCCACATAGACTGACCTCGGTACCAACGTTAAGGGCAGAACCAAGAGCAGAGTAAATGCCAATGCCAGGAGTCATACACAGAATGGTTCGTTTGCCAATGCCAGGGGTCATACACAGAATGGTTCGTTTGCCAATGCCAGGAGTCATACACAGAATGGTTCGTTTGCCAATGCCAGGAGTCATACACAGAATGGTTCGTTTGCCAATGCCAGGAGTCATACACAGAATGGTTCGTTTGCCAATGCCAGGAGTCATACACAGAATGGTTATTTCCAGAAACAAGGTCAGACACAGATATTAAGCCAAAAACACAAGAGCTCTGCGGGAAGTGAATACCACGTCAGGGCACCGGCGAACTAGTGAAGCCGGGTTTTAAACCCGGCGGTTCCGCGTCACAACGCCAGGCTCCGCCCCCCGGCGTCCCACGTGAGCGCACCCGGTAGCGTTATCATTCGGCGCCTGGCCAGCGAGCAGCGAGGAATCTGCTGCCAGGCGCCCCAGCACCGGCCTATCCGTGACAGAACCCCCCCTCCACGGGCGGCCACTGGACGACCCCCAGGGGCACGGGGGTGCGCCAAATAGAATGCCTTCACCAACCGAGGGGCATGGACTTCTGCAGCCGGAATCCAAGAACGATCCTCTGGACCGTAACCTACCCAATCGACCAAGTACTGTAAGGAACCCCGAGACATCCTGGCACCCAGAATGGCTTCAACCTCGAACTCCTCCTCGCCCTCCACAGAAACAGGAGGCGGTGGAGCATGGACCTTGGTGTACCGGTTACATAACAATGGCTTCAAAAGGCTTACGTGGAACACATTGTGTATCCTAATATGGGGAGGTAATGCCAAAGCATAGGAGACAGGGTTGAGTCGCCGCAGAATCTTATAGGGGCCGATATATCTAGGTGCCAACTTCATGGAAGGCACTAAGAGCTTGATATTTCGTGAAGACAGCCAAACCCTATCCCCAACTTGATACACGGGTGCCTGCCTCCTGTGTCTGTCGGCCTTGGTTTTCTGGATGGCACTACTCTCCTCCAGTGCCCGTTTCACTCTCTCCCAAGTCTCTTTCAATGATGCCAGTTGCTCATCCAAAGCAGGAATCGTGGTATCAGGAAACGTAGCGGGGAGCACGGGAGGATCAAAACCATAAACAGTGAAAAAAGGAGAATGTCCTGTGGATTCACTCACTGCACTGTTCAAAGCATACTCTGCCCATGGTAACAGGTCAGACCAGTTATTTTGTTGTTCTGATATAAAGCACCTCAGATATTTCTCTATGTTTTGGTTGGCTCGTTCTGCTGCTCCGTTGGTCTGGGGGTGATAGGCCGAAGAGAATGATAGGTCTATCCCCACGTTCTTACAAAACCCTCTCCAGAATCTGGAGATGAATTGGGTCCCCCTATCAGAGACGATCTCCAGAGGAACACCGTGTATGCGGACCACATTGGAAATGAATATGGGCACCAGTTCGGCTGCCGAAGGTAGTTTCCGAAGAGGAACATAGTGACCCATCTTGGAGAATCGATCTATGATCGTAAGTATCACTGTATTCCCTCTTGACTCAGGTAAATCTACTATAAAATCCATGGCTACATGTGACCATGGTCGTTCGGGGATCGGCAAAGGCTGGAGTAACCCAATGGGTGCTGTCTTGGGACTTTATTGCCTTGTGCACACCTCGCACACAGCTATGTAATCCTTAACATCTCGGCGCAACGTGGGCCACCAGAGGAGTTTACTGATACTAGACACTGTCTTGGTGATACCCATATGCCCGGAAGTTTTATTGTCATGATAGATGTTAAGTACTTCCTCTCTTTCGTTCTCAGGTACAAAGAGTTTCGCAGGAGGTTTTCCCCCAGGAGCTGCACCCTGGACGGTCTGCAACCTTTTCACCAGAGGAGACGAGACACTAATCGTGGTAGCGGCTATAATCCTTTCCTGGGGTACAATGGGATGCTGATCTTGGATATTGTGTTCATAAGATTCATACTGTCTCGATAAAGCGTCTGCTTTAATGTTTCTGGACCCGGGTCTATAGGTAAGCACGAAATTAAAACTTGAAAGAAACAATGACCATCTCGCTTGTCTGGAGTTTAAACGTTTAGCATCTCCAATGTACGTGAGATTCTTATGATCGGTTATGATAACGATGGGGTCCCTAGACCCCTCTAATAAGTATCTCCATTCGGCCAAGGCCGAGATGACTGCTAACAACTCTCTATTTCCAATGTCATAGTTCTTCTCTGCCGGGGACAATTTCCGAGAATAGAAGCCACATGGATGCAAGGGTTTGTCGGGTGCCTCCCTTTGGGACAAGACTGCGCCAAGACCTAGTTCGGAGGCGTCAACTTCTACTTGGAAAGGCAGAGCCGGATCTGGATGTCGGAGAACAGGGGCAGTAGTGAATGCTTGCTTAAGTGCCTCAAAGGCTTGAGTAGCTTGAGGTGTCCATTTCTGATTTCCCACCCCTTTCTTTGTCATAGCCGTGAGGGGAGCTACCAAGGCCGAAAAGTCTTTAATGAATCTTCGATAATAGTTCGTAAACCCCAGAAACCTCTGAATGGCTTTAAGCCCTTGGGGTAGAGGCCAGTCAAGAATAGCTGAGAGCTTTTTAGGATCCATTTGAAAACCCTCAGGGGTTATTATATAACCCAGGAATTGCACAGTTACTATGTCGAATAGACATTTTTCTAATTTACAATACAATCCAGCCTTCAATAGTTTTTTCAATACTTGTTTCACGTGGGCGTGATGAGTGTCCACATCAGGAGAGTATATCAGGATGTCATCCAGATATACTATGACGAATTCTTGCAGAAAATCCCTTAAAGTGTCGTTTATAAGGTCCTGAAAAACGGCTGGCGCATTACATAATCCAAAGGGCATCACCAGGTATTCATAATGCCCGCTACGTGTATTAAAAGCCGTTTTCCATTCATGCCCCTTTTTAACCCTAACCAGGTTGTACGCTCCGCGTAAATCAAGCTTCGTATATATACGGGCCCCTTTTAATCGATCGAACAATTCTGTTATGAGAGGTATGGGATATGCATTTCTTATGGTTATCCTATTCAAACCTCTATAATCGATGCAAGGTCGCAGATCTCCCTCTTTCTTGGAGACAAAAAAGAAACCTGCTCCTGCTGGAGAGGAGGATCTTCTAATGAATCCTCGCTCCAGATTCTCCCTTTTGTACTCCTCCATAATATCGTTTTCTTTTTGCGATAAAGGGTATACGTGTCCCCTAGGAGGCATCGTACCGGGGAGTAAATCAATAGCACAGTCATATGGACGATGTGGTGGTAGGACCTCAGTCCTGGCTTTGGAGAACACCTCCTTTAATGCCAGGTAACATTCAGGGACCTCTGTGGACAAAGGAGGGGCTGTGGCAATATTGAGACTACCAATCACATTGACTCTGCCTAGGCAATTAGACTGACAACCAAGACCCCAACTTTTTACGTCTCTCTGGACCCAATCGATAACCGGGTTGTGCTCTGTTAACCATGGAAACCCAAGAACGACAGGACATGAGGGAGATTCGATAATTTGAAATCTTATTGTTTCATGGTGCAAAATTCCTGTTTTCATACGTACATCGACAGTATCGTGAGTGATATGTGGGCATGACAGGGGTTTGCCATCTATGGCCTCCACCATTAGAGGCTTCTCCTTAAGAACCAGAGGTAAGAGGTTTTTGGCAGCAAAATTCTTATCCATGAAATTTCCTGAGGCCCCAGAGTCTAAGAACGCCTCAGTCTTGAGGTGAACCCCCTCCCAGGTTAGGGAGATTGGTAACAGAATCCTGGATTTTTTTTTTTCATTATCCACAAAGGAGGCATACAGAGAACCGATAACCTGGGTATTGGCTGTTCTTTGACCCAGTTTGCCACATTCACCTCTGCTAACCCTGGGTCTCTGAGGACATTGAAGGCGGAAGTGATCTGCCCCTGCACAATAGAAGCAGAGCCCCTTTTCCCTTCTGTGCGCTCTTTCTGCTTCTGAAATACCCGTTTTTCCTATTTGCATGGGTTCAATGACTGGCATATCTGTTTTAGTATTCTCCGGGTTACCTGACGTACTGGTGTGTCTGGGTAATGAGGGTAAAGGAGGCAAGACCCTTCTGGGTCTGTCTCTGGGGTGTCTCCTTTCCCTAATTTGATCGTCCATGGCTATACAAAAATCTATCAGGTGGTCCAGATTCTCTGGTAATTTTAAGGGAGCCAGCTCAAACATAAAAGCCTCGTTCAAACCTTCGGTAAAGGCTAAGGTTAAAACGTCGTTCGGCCAAAGCACCTCTGAAGTCAAAGTCTTAAACTCTATGGCATAGTCGGCGACCCTCTTATTACCTTGTTTGATGTGAAACAAGGATCTACCCGCATTGGTAGCCCTTCTAGAGGGATCAAAGGTACGTTTTAACTCGGAGGTAAAACCCTCATAATCATAGATGATGGGTTTCTTATTTTCCCACAACGGCGTAGCCCACAATAAAGCTTTTTCTGTTAAATGATTAATCAGATATCCTACTTTGGCTTTATCAGACATACAGGACCCTGGGTTGTTCTCAAACAAGATCTCAAGTTGAGTCAGAAAACCCCGGCATAAGCTTGGTGCACCATCATAGCGTAGGGGTGCTTTCATACTAAGCCTATGTCCTTCAGGGGAGACCGGACTGACCCTAGGTAATACTGGATCTGGAGGGTTAGTGGTACCTGTATTGGACCGATTTAACAGGGTTTGCAGAGCGAGAGAAATCTGGTCCATCCTATGGTCCTGTTCCTCTTGTCTGGCTGCGATACGTGCCAACTGGTTAGAGAGGTCTGCGGGATCCATTGGCCCTGACGTAATGTCACGGATCCCTCTGACTGCCAAGATAGTGGTCCCTTTACGTAGACCGCTCTCTACCCTTCCGATCCTTGAATGGTCGGCAAAACTAGATAGACAATTAACCAGACAATAGATAAACAAGGGATAGCACCAGACAGAGGTACAGAATAGAGTATTGTCACGAATCCCTCTGACTGCCAAAATAGTGGTCCCTTTTCGTAGACCGCTCTCTACCCTTCCGATCCTTGAATGGTCGGTAAAGCTAGATAGATAATTAACCAGGCAATAGATAAGCAAAGGGAAACACCAGACAGAGGTACAGACTAGAGTATATGTTCTCCCTAGGACCTTAGTTATAACAGAGGTAATCTGATGTGTGCTTAGAGTGCCACATAGACTGACCTCGGTACCAACGTTAAGGGCAGAACCAAGAGCAGAGTAAATGCCAATACCCGGGGTTATACACAGAATGATTTGTTTGCCAATGCCAGGAGTCATACACAGAATGGTTCGTTTGCCAATGCCAGGGGTCATACACAGAATGGTTCGTTTGCCAATGCCAGGAGTCATACACAGAATGGTTCGTTTGCCAATGCCAGGAGTCATACACAGAATGGTTCGTTTGCCAATGCCAGGAGTCATACACAGAATGGTTCGTTTGCCAATGCCAGGAGTCATACACAGAATGGTTATTTCCAGAAACAAGGTCAGACACAGATATTAAGCCAAAAACACAAGAGCTCTGCGGGAAGTGAATACCACGTCAGGGCACCGGCGAACTAGTGAAGCCGGGTTTTAAACCCGGCGGTTCCGCGCCACAACGCCAGGCTCCGCCCCCCGGCGTCCCACGTGAGCGCACCCGGTAGCGTTATCATTCGGCGCCTGGCCAGCGAGCAGCGAGGAATCTGCTGCCAGGCGCCCCAGCACCGGCCTATCCGTGACAACCATGGTCGGGCCGGCCCTGGATATGTGTTGTATTTATATATTAAAATGTGCTGGGTTTTTCCCGAGATCACTTCTGATGTTTTCCAGGTATCATTGCTCAGTTTCTGCAGAGAGCTGGTAATTGCTGAATCCTTCACCCCAGGCATTATGAGTTATGAATCCCACATCAGATGTAATAATTTGTTTCTGCTGAGTTCTAAGCAATGATAACCAGCAGCTCCTTGTCATGTGGGGATTAGGGATGAGCCGAGCACCCCCGTGTTCGGTTCGCATTCAAACTTGAACAATTTTGAAAGTTCGAGTTCGAACTCGAACACGAACCGAACTCAATGCAAGTCAATGGGACTCAAGAGTTCGGTTTTTAGAGTGCCCTCCAAGAGGGCAAATATGCAAGATATTTGCCATAAAAGGTGTATGGGGGTCCGGGTAGTGCCCTGGGGGACAGGAAACAAGGACAAAAAGTTTAAAAAAAAAAACTTTTTTTAAAGGGAAAGTGAGTTTTCCATGAAATAAGGGTTAAAAATAAAAACTAAACATTCCTTCAAATATCGTGCCTAGGAGGTCCCTATAACCTGCCCGTGAAGTGGCGGATTTGTAGGATGTATAGAAACATTTAAAAACAAAACAATGACGTTTCAAATGACGGTAAACGCTTTTCCTTTAATCTATTCATAAACAACGGCTTGGGGCAGCAGTCTGTATTAAAAGAGGATACCTTTTAGGACACGCAGAACAAGTTTAGTGATTTTTTGGCTAAATTATGGTGAAACATATGCAGGCTTTGGATGAAAGTAACAAAAGGTGCTTTAAAACTGGACCTTTAGTGTCGGCAACAGTGCCGTCACACCGTAACCCCTCTGTGGTATTGTGGAAGAGTGCAGGGTTGGACCCTGCGGTTCAAAAAATTAAAATGATATAAATCTGGTAATGGCGTCAGTGCACCCAAATAATGTGCCTTTCATGGCAGCAAGTGCCTTCATACCGTAACCCTTTTGTGGTATTGTGGAAGAGTTCAGTGGTGGAGGTTTTGTGAATAGGGATGAGCTGTTCGGTTCGATCAGTTCGGAGTTCGACTCGAACATTGGCAGTTCGAAAGTTCGCGAACTTCGAACTTTTTGGCGTGTTCTGTTCGAGTTCGAAAAAATATTTGTTGTAAAAAGTATAAAAAATGCTTAAAAATATACTAAAAAAATCTAGAAATAAAGAGACTCTTTACTGCAGAATATTATAAGCAACGGTTTATTAGATATTGAATTAAAAAACTACCTAATGTCGTCTAGGTGCAAAGATTCTCACCTCTAAATGACCTGTGCTCTCAAACGGCGTAAACAACAGGTGTTTAATTAGTGTTTGGAAATAACATGTGCTTCTAATTAGCAATTAGAATTTGATACATTGCTTACAAACTGGGTGTGGCCTGCACATGTATGAATAAACACTGTGCTTGTTTTGAATTCTAAGAAGTGTTCATTTCTACTATATGATCCTCTCTGATATGCTGTTCAACCCCTTAAGGACCAGGGCTCTGTAAAGCCAATCATTAATGATGTAGATGTTACGTCATTTGTCATCAAGGGCTTAATAAAATCTTTTTCACACTCCTTAGATTTAAACGGAATATTCCAGTATTTGTATGTCATGTACCTCTCCTGAAGGGCCTATGTGAGCATACAATTATTATTGTGTTAGAAATGTCTATCATAAAGAGTACAAGCTGAGTACCTAGATTCTCTGACTATCCATTGTCATATATACCTTGCTTTATACATATAAAGCCCCGTTCACACTGTGCGATTTGAAAGTCGCGCGATTTTCCGTGCGATTTTCATATTCGCGACATAGTGCGATAATGTCGCACGATGTCACGCGACGTCGCGGTTTTGTCCGATTTTTGCAAAGCACCACCAATGCAAATCGCAAAATCGCAGATAGCAAATCTCAAAAAAAGGGTCATGTACCAGCGACATGCTACCGCGACACGCGACATGTGACGTCGCGCGACGTCTCGCGGCAAGATGTGAACAGCTCCATTGAAATGCATTGGAGAAGCTACACAGCGTGACGTTGCGCGGATTTTGCTGCGACGTCGTGGCAAAATCCGCGTGATAAATCGCACAGTGTGAACGGGGCCTAATACATTCCCTCATCTAACAGAATAGTAGCCAGTCCCTGTGCATTTTAACCCCTTAAGGGTGGCTAGGTGTCGTGTGTGTGTCTCTGATGGCAATGTTTCTATACATCCTACAAATCCGCCATTATTATTATTATTATTCTTTATTTATAAAGCGCCAGCATATTCCGCAGCCATTTCACGGGCAGGTTATGGGGACCTCCTAGACACGATATTTGAAGGAATTTTTCGTTTTTATTTTTAACCCTTATTTCCTGGAAAACTCACTGTTCCTTTAAAAACGTCTTTTTTAAACTTTTTGTCCTTGTTTCCTGTCCCCCAGGGCACTACCTGGACCCCCATACACCTTTTATGGCAAATATCTTGCATATATGCCCTCTTGGAGGGCACTCTAAAAATCTAACTTTTGAGTCCCATTGACTTGCATTGAGTTCGGTTCGTGTTCGAGTTCGAACTCGAACTTTCAAAATTGTTCGAGTTTGAATGCGAACCGAACACGGGGGTGTTCGGCTCAACCCTATTTGTGAATGCAGAAGAGATCCCCGATCTATTCCATTACGTCAGCATCAGGGGATTGATAGCTGCTGATCCAGAACTAATTCATTTTTATAAATGTCAGCCGGTCTACAGAGTCGGTGGACAGACGCACTCTTTTGTCTGTGACAAAACCTCCAGCAGCACTGAACGTCCTTTCAGAAAGCACGCTGGATAAAGGGCAACCTAGTAGCTGCATAGCATATTGGCTAAGTTCTGGCCAGTGATCCAATCTCAACACCCAGTAAGCCAGTGGATCATCTGCTGGAAAGGTATCCAGGTCTGCCCTTGCCCCTAGGTTGTCCTGCACCATACGGTGAAGACGCTGGCAATGGGTGCCTACATTTGACGTCCCTGGGCGTCGTGGACTAAAAAAATTTAAAAAGGCACCAGTCAAGCGGCCCCGGCCTTCACCTCTATTCCTCTGATCATCCGCAGCCTCAGAAGCACCTGTGTCATCACTTGGTAACCTACCAGTGCCTGGAAAGGTGTTACACAAGTGTCGCTTTAGAGCGTCCTCAAGTTTTTTCATCCTGTTCTCCCTCTGTGCGGGCAGGATGAGCTCTGCAACTTTACCCTTGTATCGTGGATCAAGAAGGCTTGCCAACCAGTAATGATCCCTCTCCTTGATAGCACGAATCCTGGGGTCCTTTACCAGGCTTTGCAGGATAAGGGAGCCCATGCAGCATAGGTTGGAGGTGGCATTAGCTTCCGAGTCTTCCTGGTCAATGAGGAGGATGACCCCCATCGTGCACTTCCTCCTCCCAGCCACGTACTAGTCTTGTGTTTCTGGGCACACAAAACCCTCCCTTGAGGAATCCCCACCTTCAATGCCCCCACTACTTAAATATTCCTCCTCCTCCTCTTCATCCTCCTCCTGTCTGATCTGAGGAGGACCCGCTGGAATGCTGTCTGCGGAAAGACTGGGGCCTTCAGAGCTAGGGAAGGCCTCCTCTACCTCCCGCTGCTCTGCCTCTAGAGCCACATCTATAATTTCCCACAGAGTGTGCTCCAGCAGGAACACTAAAGGAATTGTGTCACTGATGCATGCACTGTCCTGCTCACCATCCTCGTTGCCTCCTCAAATGGTGACAGTACAGTGCATGAATCCTTGATCATCAGCCACTGCGGGGGGGGAAACAAGTTGACCTGAACCTGTCCTTGTGCCATACTCACACAGGTACTCGTTGATGGCCCTCTGTTGCTTGTGCAGATGCTGCAGCATTGCTAATGTTGAGTTCCACCTGGTGGGCATGTCACAGATCAGACAGTTTGTGGGAAGGTGGAATTCTCTTTGAATTTCTGCCAGGTGAACGCTTGCTGGGAATGACCGTCTGAAGTGGCTGCAGACTTTTCTGGCCTGGCTGAGAAGCTCTGCCAGCCCTGGGTACCTGGTTAGGAAACGCTGTACCACCAGATTTAGGACGTGTGCTAGGCATGGTACATGCGTCAACTTACCCAGGCGTAGAGCGGAGAGAAGGCTGCTGCCATTATCACAGACGACCATTCCCAGCTCAAGCTGGCGTGGTGTTAACCATCTCTGCACCTGCCCCTGCAGAGCTGACAGAATTTCTGGCCCGGTGTGGCGCGGCGCCTGTCCCCTAAACAAACCAGCTCAAGCACAGTATGGCATCTCTTTGCTTGAGCCATTGCGTAGCCCCTGCCACTTAAACTCTGTTTAACTGCCACTTTGCCAGAGACAGAGAAGGAGGAGGAGGAGGAGGAAGAGGGAGAGGTGGTGGTGGAGCAGACAGACCTCATACAAGCAGCTTTCTGGAAGCGTGGTGGATGAACAAGCTCCAGCACAGAGCCTCGTCTTGGATCCCTCCCAGCTGCAATCAGAGTTACCCAGTAGAGCTGTGCAATATGGACAAAATAATCATATTGCGATTTTTTTGAAAGAATATTGCGATTGCGATTTTGTTTGCGATTAGCACATGGATACTGCCCCAGCACATGGATATACTGTCCCAGCACATGGATATACTGCCCAAGCTCATGGATACTGCCCCAGCTCATGGATATACTGCCCCAGCACATGGATATACTGCCCCAGCTCATGGATACTGCCCCAGCACATGGATATACTGCCCCAGCTTATGGATATACTGCCCCAGCTCATGGATATGCCCCAGCACATGGATATACTGCCCCAGTTTATGGATACTGCCCCAGCTCATGGATACTGCCCCAGCTCATGGATACTGACCCAGCACATGGATACTGCCCAAGCTCATGGATACTGCTCCAGCTCATGGATACTGCCCCAGCACATGGATTCTGCCCCAGCTCACCTCTTTGCACCGCGTGTACGGCTCCCTGTGAGCTTCTGGCGGCATGGAGCTTGGACGCTCGCCTGGGGGAACCCCGTGACGAGCCGCGAGAACGCGGCTGTACACGTGGTTCCCCCTGCGAGCGCCCAAAGCTCCATGCTGCCGGAAGCTTACAGAGAGCCAAACACGTTAATTTCCGCAGCCCTAAAATGAATAGATAAAATTGCAGCCTTATGCGATTTAGAAATTGCATGTGCTTAAATTGTGATTTTTTGTGATTAATTGCACAGCCCTATTATCCAGTGTGCCGTGAAGGAAATGTAATGGCCCTGTCCATGCTTACTGGACCACGTGTCTAAAGTCACATGCACCTTGCTGCTGACTGCCTTTCCCAATGACTCAATAACATTGTCTTCCACGTGCTGGTATTGTGCTGGAATGGCCTTCTGTGAAAAGTAATGGCATTTTGGAACATGCTACTGTGGTACAGCACATTCAGCAAATTCACGGACAGGAGCAGAGTCTACCAGCAGGAAAGGCAGCAGCTGCAATCCGAGTAATTTTGCTAAGCTGACATTTAGACGCTGTGCTTGGGGATGGTTGAGACTATATTTTTTCTTATGCTGCAGCAGCTGGGGCAATGTAATCTGACTGCGTTAATCTTCATCTGATGGGATGCTGTCACATTGTGAGGAAGGACCTGGTACATCCATTACTGTAGCATCATCCCTGTCAGTGGAGGTTGGAGTCAATGACATGGCAGGACATATAGTAGGGGTAGAGACAGGTGAGGAGGACCTACGCAAAGTGTTGTGCCAATGGGATGCGTGGCAGGTGGTCATATGTCACCGCAAGCACGTGGTACCCAAGCGTCCGGTGTCTTTCCCACGCTTGAGCTTCATCTGACATAGATTACAAATAGCAACGGTGGGGTCTGCTGCACATTTCTTAAAGAACTCCCAGACAGCAGAGTTCCTGGATGTGTGCTTTGAGACAACAGCGCTCTGCACCTGAACAGCTCTGACATCTGATGTCTTGGACTGGCTAGTGCTATGGTTGGTCATAGAGGACGTTGTGCCTCGTGTTTGTTGTGCCTCCTCCTCCTCGTCACTTGACTCCTCTGTTCGATCAGGCACCCAGGTGGAGTCAGTGACCTCATCATCATTGTCATCACCCCCTATCGCCTCGTCACTGGAGCCAACTTGGCAGTATGCTGCAGCTGCTGGGGCAACATGAGTGCCAGTTATTTGTGTGTTACTGGCACCCCCTTCCTTTAGGTTCATTATATTCCCTTCCTCAACCTCAGAGATTGAATCAGAGCACTGTAGTTGCTGCGCTTCCTCAAGCAGCATGTCACTGTCATTGTAGTCAAACAATTCAGCTGACTCCTCCGTGTGTGATAGTGAGGCTGCGGCAGAAGTAGATGTGGACATGGAGGCTGCATTAGATGCTTTGGCAGCTGAGGTGGACTGTAAAGCACTACAAGCCTGGCTGGCAGAGGACTCGGATGGCCTGGTTAGCCAATCCACCAAATCCTCTGTATGTTGTTGCTGCTTAAGACGGCCAGCACCAGTTGTTGCCTCTGCAGAGGATGCACCTCGTCCACGACGACCAGAGGCACAGCCTCCAGACACAGAGGCTGCTTGCCCTCTTATCTGTGCCTGGGAGCATCTGCAGGTCCTTTTTGGTCTTTCTGACATGGTGAGTGATATATAGATTAAATATATACAGAACTCTGATTCACCTCTGTTATAAAAATTGGAGATATGCTGCAGAACTCTGATTCAACTCTGGTATAAAGATTAAAGATTTCCAGAACTCTGGTATAAATCAGTGAGACACCCTGATAGCTGGCAGCCAGTAACAAGACACAGATTACAATTCCCAGAAACCTCCTATAAATCAGTGAGACCCCCTGATGGGTGGCAGTGACAAGACACAGATTACCACAATTCCCAGATATTTTGTAGAAATTACTGACCCCCCAAAATACTTGGTGGCAGTGAGTGAGAACACACGGATTATAACAATTCCCAAATATTTTGTAGAAATTACTGACCCCCAAAATACTTGCTGGGAGTGAGAACACACGGATTAGAACAATTCCCAGAAATATTGTAGAAATGAGACCGCCCAGTAGCTGGTGGCAGACTGGCAGTGAGAACACACACTAACACAACAACAATCTCCTCTCAAACACGTGCTGAAGCACTGTGTGAAACCTTATATAGTGTGCTGCGGGACGTAGCTCTGTGAGCCCATGATTGGGCAAAATTTGCCCAATCAGGACTCCGAGCCGTGATTGGCATAGTCTTGAACCTGACCTGTGGTCAGGTGCAAGGCTGTAGCCAATTACAAGCTTCAGGCCAGTGGAAAAGTGCATTGTGGTCCATTGTGGTGCATTGTGGGCGAACATGCGGCGAACACGCGGAAATGTTCGTAGTTCGCGAACATGCGAACAGGCGATGTTCGAATCAAACTCCGAACCGATTGAACCGAACAGCTCATCCCTAGTGGGGATCAGGCCAGTCATAATAAGTCTGAGCTCTGCCCTGTCTCCATCATATGTCAACTGGTATGACTGATGAAGATGTGTCCCTGTGAGTGATTGTGGATGTGCTGAGTCCCCTCCTGCCGTAATGAATGAATGATTGCTGAGTCCTGAAGAGTAATGAGCATCGTGCTGTCATCTGAGTCCTGCACTAGTCCTAATGTGAGAGTGTGATCAGCAGAGTTTTGTATCAGGATGTTTAGGGCTGCGCCAGGCAGGCATCCCTCACTAGATATGTTTGTGATGGGTCTAATATACTCGGCGCTGTGGTTTAGTTGGCTAAAGCGCCTGTCTAGTGAACACTCAGGAGATCCAGAGTTTGAATCTCAGCAGTGCCTCGTGTGTGTTTTTATGCCCCTTGGTGTATCTTCTTACTATGATTCATAATAAATGTAATTCACGGTTGTTGTGACTTTACAGGAAATTTAAGACTGATCACACATAATACACGTCTTTTAAGAGCTTTATAGGAACGTCTCCTCTTTCTAAGATAGTGCTGGGTCTGAAAACATAAGCTTTCTGCTCAACCTGACCAATGATTATTATCATTTAGAAATAATTCCCATACTTTGCTCCTTAATTAAAAAACGTCACTACTAAGTGATTTTCCAAAACTCCCGTCAGGAACCAGTGATTTCCTGGCAAATCACTTTACTTAATTATACAGTAAGAATTATTTGTGAATATTCCCTGTGTATCAGGGACGTGCAGTGAGGTCAGTGGCTGGTGAGGCACTGGTTAGTATCAGAGCCAGATATACACAGATATTAACCAAATTTCTGCGGTTTGTGTTTAGCTATAAATTACTTTTTACTCATTTACGGTACACACAAATATTATATATTTTTCTCGCCATTAAATGGACTTTCTAGAGATACCATTATTTTCATCATATCATATACTTCACTGTTAAAAAGAAATGATAGTAAAACAGTTTTTCTGTGCATGGGCCTGTCATACTCTGTATCCGCCACTAGAGGGAGCAAAGGGAGCTGCCTGGACCTGTCATACTCTGTATTCGCAACTAGAGGGAGCAAAGGGAGCTGACTGGACCAGCCATACTCTGTATCTGCCGCCTAGAGGGAGCAGAGGGAGCTGCCTGGACCTGTCATATTATGTATCTGCCGCCTAGAGGGAGCAGAGAGAGCTGCCTGGGCCTGTCATACTCTGTATCTGCCACTAGAGGGAGGAAAGGGAACTGCCAGGGTCTGTCATACTCTGTATCCGCCACTAGAGGGAGCAAAGGGAACTGCCAGGGTCTGTCATACTCTGTATCCGCCACTAGAGGGAGCAAAGGGAACTGCCAGGGTCTGTCATACTCTGTATCCGCCACTAGAGGTAGCAAAGGGAACTGCCAGGGTCTGTCATACTCTGTATCTGCCACTAGAGGTAGCAAAGGAAACTGCCAGGGTCTGTTATACTCTGTATCCACCACTAGAGGGAGCAAAGGGAACTGCCAGGGTCTGTCATACTCTGTATCTGCCACTAGAGGGAGTAGAGGGAGCAGCTTGTGGCTGTCATACTTTGTGTCCGCAACTAGAGGAAGCAGAGGGAGCTGTCTGGGCCCCTTCCTTTCAATCAGAGGCCAGCCCCTAATGCAGACGGTTTTTTTGAATGGCTTGGACCAATGGTGATTTCCCATTGGTCCAAGCTATTCCATTGCTCTGTCAGGGCGATGTCCCCACCTACTGGCCAAATGGAGTCCCTGCAGTTAGGATTGCAGCTCCTGGCTCCCCTGACAGCCAGGGAAAGCATTATACCCATAGTGCTAAAACTTTGGGGACACCTCCTGAAGCTGTCGGGTATATTACAGAAAGGAAAAATTAAAATGGATGTCTGTAGCCATTTTGTTTTTAAAGACAGTTTTTTTCTTTCAATTTTCTCTAGGTTTAGAAATGAACGAGATTATTTTTTTACAGAGTTCATTCCTGGGTGAAGTCTTTTATATTTTTTTAGAAGTGCCAGACATGAAGGAACCTAGAATGTTTTTGTGTGATAATGCTAGAGTCAAGTGCTAAGACGTGTCATAATTAAATTTATTGGTTTGTCTTAAGTTTTTAAAACAAAAGATATTTTGTCTTTTGGGTATAGTAATAAGAGTTAATATCTCTGTAATATATATTTATATTCAAAAATATATGTTTATAATCCAGTTATATTTTATTATATTTACAGTAGGAAATATATACTCCAATAAATATTGTAGAAAGTATATAATTGGTAAATAATAAAATTTACTAAAGAAAAGATTTTGTTGAGTTAACTGGAAAAGAATCCAGCTGATAAAGATTCAATAAGTAACCAAAAGGGAGTAGGGATATCAATTAGATATGATAGGTAGAGACACCGTGTCTAGTGACTGAGAGAGAGGTTCTTTGTTACGGCAGATTGAACTTTGACCCGAGATAAGAATATTAAAAAGAAATGGTGGAATTAATTAAGAAGTGCAATACTGCCCTCTAGAGGATAGTAAATATTAGATTTGATGTACCAATAATATTGCTAGTGATGTCAAATTGACTATAATAAGCGGCAATGTTGGTTGCAAATCAGTCCGAGATTCCAGCATTCAGACTCACACCGCAATGCATTCAGATGTCCAGTACACATAGCAGATCCCAGGACATGAGGCAATCAAGATTCTCACCAAATCTCTGACTCTCACCAAATCTCTAACTCACATGCATTGATTATCTGATATCGATAATCTTCACACATTCCAAAAATATTACATCAGGAATTCCAAGGCAGACTTATCAAAATCCAAATTGGACAGGTAATGTATGAAATTAAGGAATTAATGTAATTATATATATTTGTAGATATTCTTGCAACGTAGACTGAGATTTCTCAGATACTGGGTAACTCCAAAAATTCTAAGTATTTCTATTCTGCAGATAGAAATATGAAGAAGTGGATATAAGGATTTATTCCTAAAAGAAATGTTGTAAGATTGATACCAATATATATTGAATTTGGAAATTACTGTGATTATAATTAATAAGCAAAGAATTATATAACTACAAAATAAAAAGCAAAAGATTAGAAGTTTAATTCTCGAGATTAGGGGAGGATTCACTAAATAAGTTTTTATTACTTATCCTTTTAAATTAGCTCATCTTTTGTTGATCCATGTAGTATAGAGATATATATATATATTTCTATAAGAGCTGGCTGGTTAAACATTGTTTGCTGGGAAATGCATGTTGTATTAAGCAGAAATGTTTATTAACCATTTGTGTATTAGTTACTAACTGATAAGTTAAATGAGATTAATCATATATGCAGTTACTAACCGGAGATATATATATTGTGAAGCTAGTTTTTATATGCTGATGGATTGTGGTTTATAAATTTTTGTTTATGATATGAGATTTGAAACTTTTTTGTATACGTAATAAATATATATATATTTTTATCCGATTATTGATTATTGTATTTTTCAAAGCAAAACACAGACAATTAAAAGAATTCAGGAGAATTTCTAAGAAATATAAACGATTGATATTTCTGTCTCGCATGGATTTCTTATGAGATAATAATCCCTGATATATTGGGGGCAACTGCCAAGATAGGTCCAGTAAGTCCAATATAGACATATTGGAGGATTGGCTGGGAAGTCCAATATATATAACGTGTTGTATTCACGTGCAGTGATTATATCCGACAAAGCCCAAAAGCTACCGCTAAACATGTATACATGTCACGATAGTGAAGGGGTTAAATATAAATATATTTCTATTTATACTGTAGAACATTTAAGGGTTATTTAGTAAGAGCCGAATTTGCAGCTGCGCCGAACGGTGAATTTCCATGTACGGTGCAATTTTGTGCCAGTTTGGCTGCTCGATACTGGTGAATTGCCTGGGAAAAACAACAGTGCAGTTCGCCGCAGATCGACAGTGGAATCCCCCATGGAGAAGCAATGATTAATCTATTCACAGACACGAACAGCAGAGAAATTTCTATGAATTGCCCTGCTGTTCGCTGTTTTCATTCGGCAGGTTTATTCGGGCGAATCCCATAGGCTTCAATGTAAAACAAATACTATTGTTTCTATTCTTTTTTTAGTCATCCATTTATTATTTTCATTTTCAGCTAAAAGCCTTTTTTATTCATTTATCTTTCAGAATTTTTGGGGAGGATTTTTTTTATTTTTTAGGCAATATTTTTATTCCCAATTTATTTTAAATGCATTTTTTTTTTATTCTGTAACAGACTGTTTTATTTTTTTTTATTTGACCTTTCTTATTATTTCCACCCATCTTCGTGCATTTTTATTGTTTTAAACACCTTAAAAACCTTTTAGTTCTGTTTTTTTTTCCCTCTGCAGTTGGAGGTCGTTCGGCGGTCTGATCAGCGGCATTCAGCGGGCTGATCCGCGGTCGGCGGCAGTCTTCACGGGTCCACGTTACGCGCACTTTGGGGACCCTGCAGAGACCAAAGTGCGTCGAACAAGAAAGCATTGAAATTTCAGTGCTATCTGAATAGCCCTCTGTCATTGAGGCTTTAAAGTGAACTGAACTTATACAGGCGCGGCTTCCTGTTCCATATGGGTCCTCAGAGTCATAAAGAAGAAACACAAGGGGCCCTATCACGTTGTGTGAGCTATCCCTAGCGTTAGCATGTTTTTGCATTAGCGTCAGGTGAATTCAGTCTAGCGCCAGACCAACGGATCGTTTTTCGCCTCTCGCTACAAATGGCAAAAACCACTTAGCATGCGGTAATTAACAATTTGTAGCGCAAGCATACCATACTTACTGCGTCCTATACTCAACATGGGCAGCGCTACAGAACCACTTTGGCTATTCTAACCAACAGATTGTTTGGTCCCGGCGCTAATTTCAACACTGTCGCTAGTCGCAAAAAGTTACCTACTTCTCAACCCTGGTGGTAACTGACGGAAAAGGAAGAAAAAAGGAAAAAAACATCAAAAGTCCTTGCCCAAAATTAACAGACAATTAACAGGTGTGACGTGCGTCACTTTAGATTTGGGGAGTGTGGGCATGGAGATGGGTTTGGGGTGCAGGCCAGAGTTTCATTATTAGTTTCATTGCCATACTGTTTGTGATTTAGTTTAAAGTTTATTTCCGTTTTGAACCAGAACAATGTAATTAAGGTTGTGTAATCTGGATTATGCAAAATACTTGTGTATCTGTTATCTGTGTATATTTGAATAGGTTGTAATCTGCTGTCTGTAATTTATTTGTCAATCAGGATCGCCCATTGTCTTAATTTGTTTAGAAATGTTAAGTAATGTTTACTGTAACTGTCTTCCTAATATAATTAGATTTCACCTTCCAAGAAGTCAATGTTTGTGCAATTATGTGTCAGTATAATTAGGTCCTACTAGAAGAGGTTGTGAGTTTGTGAATGTAAATGACCCCTGTGTAACCGTATAAATCTATGTGTCTGTCCATGATTAAAAGTCAGTTCCATTCTAACCCTGAAAGACCTCAGATCTATAGCGTTGTCTTCTTTCTGCGGGATGCTAGCAGGCTCTATCTGAGGACTGGGGGAAGGCACGGGAGTCTGGCTGGTTTAGAACATGGGGGTCCTGCAAGGAAGCGACATTGGCAGATGTGACCATGTCGGGTTACAGAGATCTGTCACAACAGGCAATTGAAAGGAATGCAGCACAGGTGTTCCCTTGGCTTGCTGGAGGTAGTTTACGTGTAAAAGATGCATTGTATGGTTAAACCGCCGTGCTTCAGGGAAACGTGAGAAGATGCATTGTAGGGTTAAACCGCCGTGCTTCGGGGAAACGTGAGAAGATGCATGTATGGTTAAACCGCCGTGCTTCGGGGAAACGTGAGAAGATGCATTGTATGGTTAAATCGCTGTGCTTCGAGGAAACGTGAGAAGATGCATTGCATGGTTAAACCGCCGTGCTTCGGGGAAACGTGAGAAGATGCATTGTATGGTTAAATCGCCGTGCTTCGAGGAAACGTGAGAAGATGCATTGTATGGTTAAATCGCCGTGCTTCGAGGAAACGTGAGAAGATGCATTGCATGGTTAAACCGCCGTGCTTCGGGGAAACGTTAGAAGATACATTGTATGGTTAAACCGGCGTGCTTCGGGGAAATGTGAGAAGATGCATTGTATGGTTAAACCGGCGTGCTTCGGGGAAATGTGAGAAGATGCATTGTATGGTTAAACCGCTGTGCCTTGGGGAAATATGAGAAGATGCATTGTATGGTTAAACCGCCGTGCTTTGGGGAAATGTGAGAAGATGCATTATATGGTTAAACCGGCGTGCTTTGTGGAAACGTGAGAAGATGCATTGTATGGTTAAACTGCTGTGCTTCGGGGAAACGTGAGAAGATGCATTGTATGGTTAAACTGCCGTGCTTCGGGGAAATGTGAGAAGCTTTTTATTTTTAACCATACAATGCTTTAGCGCTGCTTCTCAGTCTAGGTCTTAGCGCATCCATAGCACGCGCTAATGGATCTTGTACACGGACTACCGCGGACAAGGTGATCTGTTGGTGGGTTGTCAGGCGCTATCTTTATATTTTTCATATAGCGTTGGCGTTTTAGCTCACACCAGCTGATAGAGCCCAAAAGGGATACACAGAAAAAAATACAGTGCAGTGTATCAAAATATTGGGATGGGTGCGTATCTGTAACGTTGGGGGCTTCCAGCCTCTCCGGGGTGCTTGAAGGCAGCATGTCTGATGCTGCTTGCTCACCAACGCTCGGTTTAAATTGAAACAGGCAGGGAGGTGGCTGCTTGAGGCGCGGCTTGAGAGGGGGGCGCGTTCTGGTGAAGGTCTTTTAAAAACCATCAGTTCCTTTGAAGCAGTGCCAGATCGTGGTTATCCATACCTGAGCTCCTTGTACCCGAATTCTCTCGTGATTTAACCTGTTATTGACCTCTGCTTGTTTTCTGACTATTCTGCCTTCCGTTGCCCTAGACTATTTTCTTGTACTATGCTTCTGCACTGAGATCGACCCGGCTATTCCATTGGACTATTCTATACTCTGTATTCCTGATTCTGGCTTGTCTGACTACCCCCGTGTTGCTGACCTGGTTTTGTATGACAACATTGTCTTTGATTAACCCTTTCTGTCTAGCTAGTATACCTGGCCAATTCTAAGGACAAGACAGTTAGGGATTCTTCTACGGCTACCCTGTTGGTAGCTTTTGGGCTCTGTGGAGTGTTGGGCTTTAAGGACTGCGTGGTGGGATCCGGGAACCGTGACATTACGATCTGGCTGAAATGGATTCCGCAGACTTAACACAGCATTTGAGTAACTTTGTATCCAGACAGTACGAGCAGGACCATAGGATGGATCAGTTTGCTCTCGCCTTACAAACTATCCTGACTCGTACGGCTCACCTGGAACCAGCTGGGGTTGCATCTCCGCCTGCTATACCTGTGTCCTCTGTTGTTCAGACATCCCAGGTACACATGACCGCTCCTATGAGGTTTGTCGGTACTCCCTCGGAGTGCCAGGGATTTTTGGTCCAGGTGGATATTCATTTTAAATTAAACCCACAAATGTTTATCACTGACATAGCCAAAGTGGGGTTCATTATTAACCATCTGTCTGGCAGAGCGTTGATATGGGCGAATCCTTTATGGGAGGCAGAGAAGCCTATCGTACTGAACTATAAAGAATTCATAGCCGAGTTAAAACGTACGTTTAATCCTACCAGAAAGGCCAAGGTAGCTGGCAAATCCTTGTTCCACATACGTCAAGGGAACAGGACTGTATCTGATTATGTTATAGAATTTAAAACGTTGGTTTCTGATGTGAACTGGACTAATGAGGCTCTGATTATGGCTTTTATGGAGGGGTTATCAGAGTCATTGATGCATGAGTTGGCTCCTCGTAAATTACCTGAGGTGTTGAGTGAATTTATAGATTATTGTATAGATCTGGATGATCAGATAAGGGACAGAAGAACTCCAAGAGAGAAACCTAAGAGACCGTTACCAAGGTTGGCACCTGTCTTTCAGGCACCACCAAGAGAGTTATCCCTTCCCTCTGAGCCTATGCAACTAGGCCATACTAGGCTTACAGAGGAAGAGAGAACAAGGCGTCTTTGTGAGGGATCGTGCCTGTATTGTGGTTTAAAAGGACATTTACGACTTCAATGTCCCACTCGCCCTAGAATGCATGATAAGTCGGAAAACTACCGCACCTAAGGCAACTGAGGAGACAGGCCTTGGGTGTGACGTTCATGTCTCCTGTCAAAGACACTAGACTCTTGTTACCAGTATCCGTGGCTTGGGAGACCAAGACCACGCATACTACCGCTTTTGTTGACTCTGGGGCTGCTGGTAATTTCATTGATGTTGAATGCGCTTCCTCCATTTCTCTCCCTCTGGTTATAAGAGAGACACCCTTGGCCATCAAAGCCATATCGGTAGGCCGTTATCCTGCCTCAGAATTACTCATGATACTGTTACAGTGGTTCTTACCACTGGTCTCTTGCATAAAGAAGAAATCATATTTCAGGTTATCCGTTCACCTTCCAATCCTGTTGTGCTTGGTTTCCCTTGGTTGGTGGAACATAATCCTGTTATTGATTGGGCTAAGGGAGAGATACTGTCTTGGAGTCCTGCTTGTCTTGGGACTTGTTTAATACCCATTCAGCATGTTGGTGCCCTGAACACACCTACAGCTCCACCATTGTCTACAGAGGTTCCTGACTGGTATGCCGACCTCAGAGCTGTATTCGATAAAAGAGAGGCAGAGAAACTACCTCCACGTAGACCGTATGATTGCGCCATAGATATTCATCCAGGTACCATGCCTCCTCGAGGCAAAGTATATACTTTATCCATAAAAGAGAACCAAATCATGGAGGAGTACATAAAGAAGAATTTGGAGAGAGGTTTTATCAGACGTTCCTCTTCTCCAGCAGGGGCTGGGTTCTTTTTTGTGTCTAAAAAAGAAGGAGATTTACGCCCGTGTATCGATTATAGGGGGCTTAACAAGATCACCATCAAGAATGTGTACCCTATCCCTCTTATATCAGAACTGTTCGACAGGTTAAGGGGATCAGCAGTATACACAAAACTCGACTTAAGAGGGGCTTACAACCTTATACGTATAAAAGATGGGCATGAGTGGAAAACAGCATTTAACACCAGGAGTGGGCATTATTGCCCACTCCAGATTGAATATCTGGTCATGCCGTTCGGTCTCTGTAATGCTCCAGCTGTATTCCAAGATTTCATTAATGATGTGCTCAGAGATTTTTTGCAATCCTTTGTTATCGTATACTTAGACGATATACTGATTTACTCTCCCGATCTGAAAACCCACCATGAACATGCCAGACAGGTATTAGCAAAATTACTAGACAATGGTCTTTATTGCAAACTGGAGAAGTGTTTATTCGACATTACTACTGTAAAATTTCTTGGGTACATTAACACTCCAGAAGATATTGAGATGGATCCTTCCAAACTCACGGCCATCTCAGAATGGCCTCCCTCAAGGCCTCAAAGCCATACAGAGGTTTCTGCGGTTTTCCAACTATTATAGGAGATTTATCAAGAATTATTCTGATGTAGCTTCTCCTATCATTAATATGACATGTAAAGGTCTGAAGAACCAGGTCTGGTCTTCACAATCCAAACAGGCATTCAAAGCTCTCAAACAGGCTTTCACTTCCGCTCTCGTGTTACGGCATCCTGATCCCAGAATTCCTTTTGTTCTTGAGGTTGATGCTTCCGAGATAGGTATTGGGGCTGTACTATCTCAAAGAGAGTCTCCAGGGAAGCCTCTACATCCTTGTGGGTTCTTTTCAAGAAAATTATCACCGGCAGAACGCAATTATGATATCGGTAACAGAGAATTGCTTGCTATTGTGTCTGCCCTGTCAGAGTGGAGACATTTGGTGGAAGGTACTCTTGACCCTTTGTTGATAATCACTGATCATAAGAACCTTACGTACTTCGGGGATGCTAAATGTCTGAACTCGAGACAGGCTAGGTGGTCATTACTACTGTCTCGGTTTAATTTTGTGTTGACTTACAGACCAGGTGACCGCAATGTAACGGCTGATGCCTTATCTCGTCAATATGACCCGTATGAATCAAATACACAAGAACACAATCTTATAGTTCCTCCTGAACGTATTGTGGCTTCCACGGTCTTGTCTGTTTCCTCGCCTTTCCTGGAACGCCTCCAAGCAGCTCAAATGGGGGCTCCACCTAACAAGCCTCCAGATATGTTGTTTGTGCCTGAAAAGGAAAGACAAGAATTACTCATAATGTTTCATGATTCAAAACCAGCAGGTCATCCTGTTATTACTAAGACTCTTACCAGTATCTCCAGACAGTTCTGGTGGCCCACCATGCGACAGGACGTACGTCTGTTTGTTTTGGCTTGTCAAGTCTGTGCCAGAAGCAAAACCAGTAAAACCTTGCCTGTCGGTCTATTGCAGCCTTTACCCATTCCTAATAGGCCTTGGTCTCATCTATCCATGGATTTTATTATGGCTTGCCGAAGTCCAAGGGTCATACTGTGGTTCTGACAGTTGTAGACCGCTTCTCCAAAATGGCTCATTTTGTTCCTTTACCTAAGCTTCCTACAGCCAAAGAACTGGCGGTCGTCTTTGCTAGAGAGATTGTACGAATACATGGGGTTCCGTCTGAAAAAGTCTCTGACAGAGGAGCTCAGTTCGTCTCTCGTTTCTTGAGGGATTTCTGTGCGGAGATGGGGGTGCGATTGGCCTTCTCTTCAGCATATCATCCACAAACCAATGGGGCAGCAGAGAGGGCAAATCAGGGTCTCGAGCAGTACATATGTTGCTTTACCACACAACAACAAGACAATTGGTCAGAGTTGTTGCCCTGGGCTGAGTATGCACGTAATAACGCCGTTAACGAGACCACTGGCCACTCTCCTTTTTCTACTATTTATGTTTTTTTCCCTCCGGCTCTACCGCTTCAGTTTACTGAACAGGTCATCCCGGCTCTCAATGAACATCTCACACAACTACAGGATAGTTGGAGACAGATTCGCGAAAACATGAAGCGCAATGTTGCTGTCCAGAAACTCAAGGCTGATAGGCATAGGTTACAAGCTCCTTCCTACAACGTGGGGGATAGAGTTTGGTTGTCCACTAGGAATGTGAAGTTGCGGGTGCCTTCTATGAAAATGGCACCTCGGTTTATCGGTCCATACAAGATTATTCACCGCGTTAACCCTGTGGGTTATGCTCTTGCCCTTCCTAGACATCTTCGCTTGCACAACGTCTTCCACACCTCCATACTGAAGCCTTTGTTGTGTAATAGGTAGAAGCGGGTCGTTCCTCCTCCTCCACCTGTTCAGTTTGATGGAGAAATGGAGTATGAGGTTCGGAAAGTTCTGGATTCTAGGCTGTTCAGGGGTGCTCTGCAGTACTTGGTCGATTGGGTGGGTCATGGTCCGGAGGACCGGTCCTGGATTCCAGCTTCCAACATGTCTGCCTCTAGATTAGTCAGGGCGTTCCATGCCTCGCACCCCGATCGCCATGGTGGTCGTCCTGCCACTCGCCCCGGTGGTCGTCCTGCCACTTGTCCTGTTGGTCGTCCAGTGGCCTCCCATGGAGAGGGGGGTACTGTAACGTTGGGGGCTTCCAGCCTCTCCGGGGTGCTTGAAGGCAGCATGTCTGATGCTGCTCGCTCACCAACGCCCGGTTTAAATTGAAACAGGGGGCTGGTTGAGGCGCGGCTTGAGGGGAGGGCGCGTTCTGGTGAAGGTCTTTTAAAAACCATCAGTTCCTTCTAGGCAGTGCCAGATCGTGGTTATCCATACCTGAGCTCCTTGTACCTGAATTCTCTCGTGATTTAACCTGTTATTGACCTCTGCTTGTTTTCTGACTATTCTGCCTTCCGTTGCCCTAGACTATTTTCTTGTACTACGCTTCTGCACTGAGATTGACCCAGCTATTTCATTTGACTATTCTATACTCTGTATTCCTGATTCTGGCTCGTCTGACTACCCCCGTTTTGCTGACCTGGTTTTGTATTACGACATTGTCTTTGATTAACCCTTTCTGTCTAGCTAGTATACCTGGCCAATTCTAAGGACCAGACAGTTAGGGATTCTTCTACGGCTACCCTGTTGGTAGCTTTTGGGCTCTGTGGAGTGTTGGGCTTTAAGGACTGCGTGGTGGGATCCGGGAACTGTGACAGTATCTTCCCTCACCTTTTAGATTGTAAGCTCTTGAGTCCTCTTCTCCATATGTCCTCGCTGTCTTGTAAGTATGTTTGGTTGTTTAGTCCCACCCATCGTACAGCGCTACAGAATGTGTTGGAGCTGTAGAAATACTAGTAATTGTGTGTAAAAAATCTCATAAAATCTAGGGATACGCTGTTCGGTTCGATCGGTTCGGAGTTCAATTCGAACATTGGCTGTTCAGAAGTTCGCGAACTTTGAAATTTTTGGGACGTTCGCCAAAAGTTCGTTTTTTTAAAAAAAAAACTATAAAAAATACTTAAAAAATACTAAAAAATCTAGAAATAAAGAGACTCTTTACTGCAGAATATTATAAGCAACGGTTTATTAGATATTGAATTAAAACAGGAATATTTTTAACATTGAAGCCTATGGGATAAAACATTCTTGTTACTAAAACGTCAGGCAGACACGGCCCTCTAATCAGGCACTGTAGAGGGCAGCTTGCCGGGGCCTCCCAAGGATCCCCTTGAGGAGCATGTGGCCACCGGATGACAGAGCCGCGACTGTGCGGGCTAGCCGCCCGGGTGCATATGGAGGGAGACAGGTGGCGCAGGGAAGGAGCCACCGCACCTGTGGCCACGGCAGACCCCCCCCCACAACCAGGCTCCAGGGAGCCCCCACTGACCACCAGGCTAAGGTAAGGCGACACATTTAAAAAAAAAAAAATCCGAGGACATTATTAAATGTCCCCGGAACATAAAATAATTTTTTTTCTTTAGTTAATTATATATATTAGATACATTCAGCTAGGTAGAGGGGGGGGGGTGGCATGTGGACTGTGCGGGGTCTCGGGCAGTGGTTTGTTTTTTTTGTGTGTATATTTTTAGCAAATTTATAGGGGAAGGTAAGGGCAGGTATGATATATATATATAGATAAGATATATATCTATAATCTTATAAATATATATATCCAGACTTGTATTACACACACATTTTGGCAACTAATTGCCCCCCCCCCATTTGGCTGATCCCTCCAGAAGAAATGTTGAACCCGATAGAGCAGAGAATAATATATATATTCTCTGCTCTGTCGGGTTCAACATTTCTTCTGGAGGGATCAGCCAAATGGGGGGGGGGGCGCATTTAGATGAGATTGTCCACATGCCACCCCCCTATGTACGTACAGTATGTTGGACCTCATGTCGGCTCCTCTGAATTCCATGCTAAATTCAGATGCTTTGATAGTTTATGTGACGGTGCTGTGGCTTAGTTGGTTAAAGCGCCTGTCTAGTAAACAGGAGATCCTGAGTTCAAATCTCACCAGTGCCTAGTGATTATTTTCCTGATCTAGGTCACTACGGTTTATGTGGAAAAAAAACTAGGGAATTGGCTCCTCCTTGATTCTATGCGAGTTGGTTCTCAAGTGAATCTTTAAGTGAAATCTAGGTGTACTAACTAGTCCATGGACTAGCATCTGGACCTCATGTCGCCTCCTCTGAATTCCATGCTACGTTCCATATTTCTATCAAAGGTTGTTGCTCTTACTCGCAGACCCAGAACCCAAAAATTGCATATACAAGTCCTTATAAAGGTTCGGTTAACACGTAAATTATATACCTGAATGGACTCCAAGCCCCCTAGAGGAGGCTAAGTGCGGTACATACCTGTGATAAATTTTTCCTCAGTTTCGATGCTCACACAGGTAATGTGTCGGTGCTGTGGCTTAGTTGGTTAAAGCGCCTGTCTAGTAAACAGGAGATCCTGAGTTCGAATCTCAGCAGTGCCTAGTGATTATTTTCCTGATCTAGGTCACTAAAGTTTATGAGGAAAAAAACTAGGGAATTGGCTCCTCCTTGATTCTACGTGAGTTGGTTTTCAAGTGAATTTTTAAGTGAAATCTAGGTGTACTAACTAGTCCATGGACCAGTATCTGGACCTCATGTCGGCTCCTCTGAATTCCATGCTAAATTCCATATTTCTGTCAAAGGTTGTTGCTCTTACGCGCAGACCCAGAACCCAAAAATTGCATGTAAAAGTCCTTTTCAAAAGTTGGGTTAACACGTAAATTATACACCTGAATGGACTCCAAGCCCCCTAGAGGAGGCTAAGTGCGGTACATACCTGTGACGGATCCCGCTACTCGGGGTGAGTAGATCCGCCGTCAGCGACGAGTACACCTGGAGGTTGGTAGTGTGGTAGCGAGGTGCTGCTGGTGCTCGTAGGATACCCCGAGGTTGCAGCGCTGTAGGGAGGTCCTTGAAGCGTCCTGGTTCCCAAAGCCCTGTTATGCCCAATTACTAGCCGAGGCAGGAGTAAAGGTTCAAACAAGAGTGATTTATTTTTCATGGAGAACACAGGCTTATTAATGGGGAAAAAAGATATTGTTCTCCCCTGGTCCGCCCTCAGCCCTCCCGGGGTGATTTCTGCCACTGGCAATATACGGTATCAACAATAAAATATATAATAGGGTGATACCCCTGACAAAATAATACAATCCAAATGGAAATGAAAATAAAAAATAAAAAATTATTAATAATAAAATGAATACAATGTATTCTTGAAGTATAGTCTTAACCACTCACAGGCTGCCACTACTGGGAAGACACATAGCAGGTTCTTGAATTTCTCCAAGCTGAGATGATAGCCTTGAGGGAAGAATAATAACAATAGTGTAGATAGCCAAGCAACCATAAAAACAAGGTTTTTATTGCGCTTACAGAAATTTAAAACAAATGGAGCATAACATCACCAACTCCCATGACCCAAATCGTCTGGAGGTGTTGCTCGACGCGTTTCGTCACGTGGACTTCATCAGGAGCGTGAAAGTCCCATCTGATAACCCTCTAATATACCCAAATAAAAATCAATTAACCAATCAAAGAAAAACAGAAAAAACAAACGAAAAAATGGAAAAAACGAAAAGACGGAAGTCACAATACGAAACGAAACTAAAAACGTCCCGCAAAGTACTTCCGGCTTAATGAACTGGAAGAAATTATCCATCAGATGGTGCACCGCACAACGTATAACCCTTGTTGGCCGGAACAGTTCTCCTCGCATCCTCGGTCTACCGGCCATGGAGAACCTTCTGGACAGAGATCCGACAGTAAAGGCACTTCCGGGCTTCCAATGTTTTCATGGAGATGGTCCAATCAAAGAGTCGATGTGAAGTCACTGCCGCCATCTTTAAAAACGGCAATTCGGATACGGCCAGATGGTCTCCCGATATGGATGAGCCCGATGTGAAGTCACTGTCGCCGTTTTGGTAATGTCGCCGATTCGTTGTGCGGTGCACCATCTGATGGATAACTTCTTCCGGTTCATTAAGCCGGAAGTACTTTGCGGGACGTTTTTAGTTTCGTTTCGTATTGTGACTTCTGTCTTTTCGTTTTTTCCATTTTTTCGTTCGTTTTTTCTGTTTTTCTTTGATTGGTTAATTGATTTTTATTTGGGTATATTAGAGGGTTATCAGATGGGACTTTCACGCTCCTGATGAAGTCCACGTGACGAAACGCGTCGAGCAACACCTCCAGACGATTTGGGTCATGGGAGTTGGTGATGTTATGCTCCATTTGTTTTAAATTTCTGTAAGCGCAGTAAAAACGTTGTTTTTATGGTTGCTTGGCTATCTACACTATTGTTATTATTCTTCCCTCAAGGCTATCATCTCAGCTTGGAGAAATTCAAGAACCTGCTATGTGTCTTCCCAGTAGTGGCAGCCTGTGAGTGGTTAAGACTATACTTCAAGAATACATTGTATTCATTTTATTATTAATAATTTTTTATTTTTTATTTTCATTTCCATTTGGATTGTATTATTTTGTCAGGGGTATCACCCTATGTGTGATCTATTATATATTTTATTGTTGATACCGTATATTGCCAATACAGAAATCCATATACACTAGGGGGATTTCCGGTGGTGTTCTGTTTTTTCGGCCCATTGAGGCATATTACCCCGTTTATTTTTGAATGGCCTATTTAATACCTTCCTTATCTCAGATAAGGAACAACCGGTCCGTGAGATTCAATGATTTAATTACTAACACTCCAAATGTGGGTATAGAAGCACCTAATATGGATGATTATTTTATGAAATTGGAAAGACTAGTGTCTAAGGAAACCAGAAAAAGGTGGGAGGTTTCCTACTTGGGTAACTATTTGGAGAAAGGTTTGGTGCCTAGAGGTTTAAGATTAGAAAAGACCCCCGCTTGTGGTTTAGACAATGAGGAGTTTATGAAGAAGTGGGATGGTATTTTGATTGACTGTTCAAAGTTACTTATGCGACTTATAGTGTATTTTGAAAAGACGAATTTATGCATTCTTGAACAGGAAATCAAAATCCACTCGGATAACCCCTCTATTGATAAAGAAAATGTGTTATTTAAAGAGAAAGAAATAGATCTATGTAAGAAGATTGAAGGTCTAGAAGAAAAAATTGCTATTACCAAAAACAATAAATACCTTAGGGATCAAAAAGATTGGGAGAATTTTTCCTATACAACCTTAAATAAGAACAAAATGAAGCGAGATAGGGGGGCATTCAGAATGGGTCACCACAGGCCCCAGAGGGGACCAGTGGAAATGAAATCCAGACATCCAAATAGGGAACCTAACTGGAATGCAAGACAAATAGATAGGGTACACCAAGGATCCAATGAACAGGGTACCACCAATACCGGATTAAATACAGGGGCCTTTGTGCTCTCCAATACAATCTCCGCCCCGCAGAGGAATTTGATATATCCAAAGCCATCTAAAACTTGGGCCCAGGCGGTGGATAACCAGGAGATAATAGAGGAGAGGCATTTTTTAGGGGCACGTCCGAAGGAGCGGCCAATTACCAATTATTTTCTGCCAAAAAACAACGGCTGGGCTCAGCCCAACCGATACGATGTGTTGCAGGAGGATTCCCCACACAAAAAGAGGAGATTAGAGGGAAGCCCGCGGGGTAGGAAGTCCTGGGGTCCCCTGAACAAGTCTGGAAGGAGTTAGGTATAATAAACTTAACAGATGTTGTTTTGAATAAAACGACGAGGGAAGCACTCAAGAAAGGGTTAAAATTTGCTCCCAATAAACCCCAGGATGGGTTTAATTCCTACATTGATTTGCAAAAATTCCTTCGAAAAATGACATTAAAAAGGTTTTTTCTTAGCAAGGGGGAGAATGAAAATAATGTAGGAACTCAGGTTGGATTAGCCAAGTTTAAGCCCAACTCAACTTTCTATCCAACATACTGTAAGGGCCCATTTCTCGAAACGTTTGGGAAGATGGTTGAAAAGGACTTATATAAATTGTGCAACAATAAAAATATGAGAGTTTATAATTTGACCCGGGATGAAATGAAAAATATTAAGGAACTTCAGGAGAGAAGGGACATTGTGATCAGGGAGGCTGACAAAGGAGGAGCCATAGTTTTGATGACACAGAAATATTATAAAGAGGAATCACAGGTTATCCTTGGGGATCCTAACACCTATATCAAACTAACTGGAGACCCTACATTGAGATACAATAAAATATTAGTAAGGATTCTGGATGAAGCCAAAATAAATGTGGTCATTTCAGAAAATAATTATAAATTTCTGTTAAATCAATACCCAAGAACACGGTTTTTTATTTCATTCCAAAAATACACAAAAACCTGACGAGACCCCCTGGACGACCCATAATTAGTGGGATCAACTCCCTTACTTCTAATCTGTCACAATTTATAGATTTTCATCTTCAGGGGTATGCCCAGGCAGCCCCTTCTTATATTAAAGACACAACTCACATCATGTTGGATTTAGAGAAAATTAGATGGCGACCCGGTTATAGATGGGCCTCTTTTGACGTTTCATCACTATACACCGTCATTGACCATAAATTGGGTCTTAAGGCCGTGGAGTTTTATTCAATTGGGGACACCAATGTGGGTCCCGAATTGAAATCATTTCTGCTACAGGCCATATCATACATACTCAGACACAACTATTTCTGGTATGATCAGGAGTTTTATCTCCAGTTGACGGGTATTGCCATGGGGACCAGGTTCGCCCCAAGCTATGCGAACATCTACATGCGTTATTGGGAGTCCCTGTTTATTTCGGGTAGATTAACCAATGGGGCGGGCCTGGTCCTCTGGCGACGGTACATAGATGACGTCTTGGTCATTTGGGAGGGTTCCCAAGAGACTTTAGATGCATTCACTGAATATATCAATGGTAATGAGTTTTCCCTTAAGTTTAATCCTGTGTTTAGTGAGCATCAGATAGGTTTTTTAGACCTCACTATTAGTAGTGATGACATTCGAGTGGTCACCGAATGTTATTTTAAACCTACCGATGGCAATGGATATGTCCATCGGGGTAGTTGCCACCATCCGTCATGGTTGAAGTCCATACCGAGGAGTCAATTCATTAGAGTCCGACGAAACTGTACCAAATTAACCGATTTCATTGAACAATCGAAATATGTTGAAAATAAATTAGTACAGAAGGAATATGACCCAGGGGAAGTTAATAAGACAATGCAGGAAGTGATGAGAATACATAGAAAAGATCTTTTTAAAACTAGAAATAAAAGAAGTACCAATACAAGTAGATATGCCTTTTTGACTAATTTTAATACGGGATATAGACAGATGGAGAAGATTGTTAAGAAACATTGGCCTCTCCTATTACAAGATCCCATTTTAGGGAAGGATATACCATTACAACCCTCTATAATTTACAGAAAAACTAATAATTTTAAGAACATGCTAGCACCCAGTATTCCTCAGGGTCCAGATAAGAAATTTCTGGTGGGGCATAATGGTTTTAAACGATGTGGAACATGTAAAGCATGTAGATTTTTACCATCAACAGTTAAAGGTTATTCAAGTCACTCTACAGGAGAATTATTCTCAATTAAGAGTGAGATTACGTGCAACACCACGTTTGTGGTGTATCTGATTCAATGTCCCTGTGGTGTCCAATATGTGGGTCGTACTATGCGCAAGCTCAAATGTAGACTACTGGAGCATCAGAATAACATCAGGAATAATATGCGGACCCACCCCTTGCCAGTGCATTGTAATGCTTGTCCCAGTTTTAAAGAAGAATTATTGTTATGTTTTGGGATAGAAATGGTGAAGGGAGATTGGAGGGGGGGTAACAGAGTCAATAGACTGTCTAGACCAGAAACCTATTGGATATATAGACTCAAGACATTGGAACCGCAGGGGTTAAATTGTGATATAGATTTAGTGTGCTTTTTGCGCGAATAAGGAATACTATTTATGAATCACTATCAATTTATATTTCATTTTTATAATTGAGTTTAATAACCTTTGTATTTTACTTTATTTTACATTACATCATATGTTTATCCACACCGGGAGTCCATCCATTTGGCCGTACTTGAATTGCCGTTTTCAAAGATGGCGACAGTGACTTCACATCGGGCTCATCCATATCGGGAGACCATCTGGCCGTATCCGAATTGCCGTTTTTAAAGATGGCGGCAGTGACTTCACATCGGCTCTTTGATTGGACCATCTCCACGAAAACATTGGAAGCCGGAAGTGTCTTTACTGTCGAATCTCTGTCCGGAAGGTTCTCCATGGCCGGTCGACCGAGGATGCGAGGAGAACTGTTCCGGCCAACAGGGGTTATGCGTTGTGCGGTGCACCATCTGATGGATAATTTCTTCCGGTTCATTAAGCCGGAAGTACTTTGCGGGACGTTTTTAGTTTCGTTTCGTATTGTGACTTCCGTCTTTTCGTTTTTTCCATTTTTTCGTTCGTTTTTTCTGTTTTTCTTTGATTGGTTAATTGATTTTTATTTGGGTATATTAGAGGGTTATCAGATGGGACTTTCACGCTCCTGATGAAGTCCACGTGACGAAACGCGTCGAGCAACACCTCCAGACGATTTGGGTCATGGGAGTTGGTGATGTTATGCTCCATTTGTTTTAAATTTCTGTAAACGCAATAAAAACCTTGTTTTTATGGTTGCTTGGCTATCTACACTATTGTTATTATTCTTCCCTCAAGGCTATCATCTCAGCTTGGAGAAATTCAAGAACCTGCTATGTGTCTTCCCAGTAGTGGCAGCCTGTGAGTGGTTAAGACTATACTTCAAGAATACATTGTATTCATTTTATTATTAATAATTTTTTATTTTTTATTTTCATTTCCATTTGGATTGTATTATTTTGTCAGGGGTATCACCCTATGTGTGATCTATTATAAATGATTTCTGCCACTGCCTAGATCCATGGCCCAATTTCCCTTTGTTCACCTTGGGCCCCCCTGGTGGGTGCAGCCCTTATCTTGAGGCTCGGAGCCAGCTCGTCTGGTGAACTTTCCGTGGCTCTGAATGAGTGGCGAACAGGGGAACAACAGGGAAAATCACATTGAGGTACTTATAAAAATAAGGGCTAACGAACTTTTAATAATACACAAATAAATAAACACTTGAACTGTTGTACTGCGCTACAGCGTAGTGGCGGCCGTCCCGTCACATATCTCCCCCAAGTTACCAGTTGGCAGACCCGGTGAGACCCTCTGCGGGTCCACTTGGGGATGTCCACGGACCCCACCTTAGATCTCAAGTTCAGTCTGGTTGGATAGCCCATCCGCATTGGCATTTTGCTTACCTGGACAGTATTGGATAGTAAAGTTGAAGGGCTGTAGGGCCAGGCTCCACCGTAGGAACCTGCCGGTGTCTCTGGCCACCCGGTTCAGCCATACTAGGGGGTTGTTGTCTGTGAGGACCGTGAAGGAGCGCCCATACAAATAGGGTTGGAGTTTCTTCAGTGCCCATACCAGGGCAAGGCACTCCTTCTTGATTGCCGCATAGGCAACCTCCCTGGGTAGAAGTTTCCGACTGATGTAGGCAACCGGGTGATCATGCCCATCTTCACCGACCTGGCTCAGCACCGCTCCCAGTCCGAACATAGAAGCATCTGTGTGGACGACGAAACGTTTAGTTGAATCAGGAGCGGTCAACACAGGGGCCTCCACCAAGGCTCGCTTGAGCTACTGGACGGCTTCCTCACACTCAGGGGACCACAGTACCTGTCGGGGAAGGTTCTTGCGGGTCAAGTCAGTCAGGGGTTTGGCAATGGCGCTGTAGTTGGGGACGAAGCGGCGGTAGTACCCCGCGGTACCTAGAAATGCTAACACCTGGGTCTTGGTGCGGGGTGTGGGCCACTGGGCGACAGCTTCAACCTTGGCGGGTTCTGGGGGCTGCCTTCCGCAGCCCACCCGGTGGCCCAAGTACTGGACCTCGGACATGCCAACGTGGCACTTGTCAGGTTTGACTGTCAGACCTGCGGTGCCAATACGGTCCAGTACTGCCCGTAAGTGCTGTAAGTGGTCCTCCCAGGTGTTACTAAAGATGGCTATGTCATCTAGGTAGGCGCTGGTAAAGTCCTGCATCCCCTCTAACAGACGATCCACCATGCATTGGAAGTGGCCGGGGCATTCTTCATCCCGAATGGCATGACCCAAAAATTGGTACAGGCCAAACGGAGTGATGAATGCCGATTTCGGCACACCTTCCTCGGCAAGGGGAATCTGCCAGTACCCCTTACACAAGTCAATGGTGGTGAGGAAGTGACCCTGGGCAATGCGGTCCAGGAGCTCGTCTACCCGGGGCATGGGGTAGGCGTCGGTAACGGTGTGCTCATTGAGCCTTCTGTAATCTACACAGAACCTGGTAGGGCCATCCTTCTTGGGTACTAGAACCACCGGGGAGGCCCATGGGCTCTCGGATGGTTCTATTACCCCTAGATCCAGCATCTCGCTGATCTCCTTCTGCATCCCGTCTCTCACTGCATCGGGGATTCGGTACGCCGTCTGCCGCAAGGGGGTTTGACTCTGGGTATGCGGAGCTACAGAGGTGTAGCCGGGACGGGACGAGAACAGGTCTCGGTGCTCCCGTAGCACCTGCTGAGCCTGTTCCCTCTGGCTTGGACTGAGTCCCTCGCCCAGCCGGACATCAGCTATCCCCTGGGCGCTCGGATCCCCAGGCAGTACCGGCAGGGGGAGATCCTCCAGATCCCCCACGTCCGGTGCGCAGATGGCGGCTACTGCCTCTTCTCTTTCATGAAATGGTTTCAGCATGTTCACATGAAAGGTTCTTTGGATCCTTTCATCTGAACATCTGGCTGCGATGAAGGTGGTATCGCAGATCTTCTCTATAATTTTGTAGGGTCCCTCCCAGGCTGCCTGCAACTTATTTTGCTTCACCGGCCGGAGCGCTAACACTTTCTGCCCTAGCTGGAAAGTACGGTCCCTAGCCGACCGGTCATACCACCTCTTCTGCTTGGTTTGGGGCGCTTTGAGATTGTCCCGTACCAGGGCAGTCAATTCCTGCAGCCGGTCCCTAAACTCAAGCACATAATCTATGGCCGAGGTCCCCTCCTCGGCCAGAGCACCTTCCCAGTGCTCCCAGAGAAAGTCCAAGGTGCCTTGTACTCTCCGGCCGTACAACAGCTCAAAGGGAGAGAAGCCAGTGGCTTCCTGGGGTACCTCCCTGTACGCGAACAACAGATGAGGCAAGTGGCGTTCCCAGTCCTTATGGGACATGGTAAAGGTGCGAAGGAGTTGCTTGAGGGTCCCGTAAAACCGCTCGCAGAGCCCGTTGGTTTGCGGGTGGTAAGGGAAACTGTATAGGGGTTTAATCCTGCACAGTCTCCAGAGCTGCTGGGTCACCTCGGCCGTAAATTGCGTGCCCTGGTCAGACAAGATTTCCTGGGAAAATGTAATGCCCCGAGACGCCAGCGCCGTAAAAAGCCTAAATCTAGTGCCGCCTCGTAGTACTAAGACTCTCAGGACTCTCCTCTGCAACACTCAGGTGTTGCCTAACTCATCTGATGCTCCCTACATAAAGCCAAACCGCACCCAAGTAACTTTGCTTCTGCATTGCCTTGGTGAATACCAAGCTGACAGGGAGCTACCTCCTGTTCCTGCCTAGAACCTTCATCCATTTTGTCTCCTCCAGTATTTTCTTGCCCTCTGTACCTGCATTCCACAGAATCCTCGGAGCTTGCTGCCCTGAATCTCGCAGAATCTTCAGCCCGCTGCCGAATCTTCAACCTGCTGCCCTGCACCTCGCAGAGTCCTCAGCCCGTTGCCCTCTGTACCTGTATTCCACAGAATCCTCGGAGCCTGCTGCCCTGCATCTCGCAGAATCTTCAGCCCGCTGCCGAATCTTCAACCTGCTGCCCTGCACCTCGCAGAATCCTCAGCCCATTGCCCTCTGTACCTGCATTCCACAGAATCCTCGGAGCTTGCTGCCCTGCATCTCGCAGAATCTTCAGCCCGCTGCTGAATCTTCAACCTGCTGCCCTGCACCTTGCAGAGTCCTCAGCCCGTTGCCCTCTGTACCTATATTCCACAGAATCCTCGGAGCCTGCTGCCCTGCATCTCGCAGAATCTTCAGCCCGCTGCCGAATCTTCAACCTGCTGCCCTGCACCTCGCAGAATCCTCAGCCCGTTGCCCTCTGTACCTGCATTCCACAGAATCCTCGGAGCTTGCTGCCCTGCATCTCACAGAATCTTCAGCCCGCTGCCGAATCTTCAACCTGCTGCCCTGCACCTCGCAGAATCCTCAGCCCGTTGCCCTCTGTACCTGCATTCCATAGAATCCTCGGAGCTTGCTGCCCTGCATCTCGCAGAATCTTCAGCCCGCTGCCGAATCCTCAACCTGCTGCCCTGCACCTCGCAGAATCCTCAGCCCGTTGCCCTCTGTACCTGCATTCCACAGAATCCTCGGAGCCTGCTGCCCTGCACCTCACAGAATCTTCAGCCCGCTGCTGAATCCTCAACCTGCATCTCGCAGAATCCTCAGCCGCTGCAGAATCCTCAGCCCGCTGCCGAATCCTCGAAACCCGCTGCCCTGCATCTCGTAGAATCCTCAGTCTGCTGCCCTCTGGACCTGCATTCCACAGAAGCCTCGGAACCGCTGCCCTGCATCTCGCGGAATCCTCAGCCCGTTGCCTTGCATTCCCAGGAACCCCTACAGGCCCAAGACCCTCTGCCTGCCAAGACTCTTCTGCTTTTGTTTTCTATTTTTTCTAACGATCTCCTCATTCTCATATTGTCTCCTTTTATAGTTTAGAGTAGCTTAGTACTATCCTTCTGTTTACTCTATTCTCATCTTGCTTTCAGTTAATCTCTGTTTAATATATATGTTCAGTGTCTTCCCTTCCTCCTCTTATCCAGCTCCTTGATATATATTTGTTTATTGCCTTTATGTTACTCCAAATAAACCCTCTCTTGTATATGTTTATCTGAATCTCTGTTTTCCTTATTGCATATTGGGCTCAATCCTACCACCCCAGAACCAGCACCTGACAGAAAATCCTACCCTGGAGAATATCTGTAGCAGAGCTCCAGCGACGGTCTCTGCGTGGATATCTCGGAGGGCCACGGCCTCGGGGTACCTGGTGGCATAGTCTACTACGGTCAAGTTATACTTCTTGCCCGTAGTACTAAGCACCGCCAGGGGTCCTATCAGATCCACTGCCACTCGTCTAAAGGGTTCTCCCACTATGGGTAGGGGTCTCAGGGTTGCTTTCCGGGTGTCCCCCCCTCATCCCTACCAGCTGGCATACCTCACAGGTCCGGCAATAGTCCCTAACATCCCCGGATAACCCGGGCCAGAAGAAGCTCTGAGTCAGGCGGTGCAGCATCCGCCTGTGCCCCAGATGGCCTGCAAGGGGAATATCATGCCCAATCTTCAACAGATCATGCCGATATTTCCCCGGCACTACCAGTTGCCTATGGGGTACCTGGTCCACTCCCCTCTTCGCTCCCCCGGAGGTCCTATACAACTTCCCCTGGTCCCAGGCAAATCTCACTTCCCCTACCCCTCCCGGCTCCCGCCCAGCCTGTTGTTGGTAAGGGGCAAGGGTGACGTCTTCCCTGGTGGCTTGGGCAAAGTCCGTCAGGTCAGGGAGGGGGATATTGTCGGGGCCAAGGGTTGGGCTGGTCTCACTTACCGCGGTCCCCTCGGAGTCTGTGTTTGGAGCCTTACTTGCTTGATGGCGGGTGGTGACGGGGCATACCCCGCCAGGGTGGGTGTCCTCAAAAGTAGAGGTCAGCAGACCAAGGTCTTGCCGAGTAGTACTTCAGTTGGTAGGTCTTTCATGATCCCTACTTCCACGTCCCGGGCATCCGTGCCCCAATCGAGATGGACGCGGGCCATAGGGATCCGGTAAACATGGCCGCCGGCGACTCGGACGGCCACCGAGTAGCCTGTGAAGGCAGCCGGGGTAATAAGGTGGGGCTGTGCCAGGGTAAGGGTTGTGCCGGTGTCCCGCAGGCCATTGGCACTTCGTCCATTCACCCGGACCTTTTGGCGATGGTGCTGCCGGTTATCTTGGGCAGCTGCTTGAATCGGGTCTGCTTCATGTAGGATACCCCAGTCTTCGTCCGGAATCGCTGTGGGTTCTGGCTCCGGCTCCTGTTGGCAACAATATGCCGTAGCTCTGCCCGGAGGGTGTGCTGGGTGATGCGGGGCAGGACGGTTGGCAGTCAGTGGATAGCGGTCCCGGATATGTCCGATTTGGTTGCACCCATAGCACCGGGGACCGGTCCGAGGAACCGGGGTGTGGATTGTCAGTGGCCGGGGTGCTCTTTCAGTGGGTGCGGTACGAGGCTGGGGTGGTGGATGGAACCGGGGAGGTGGGGGCCGGATGTTAGGAGGAGGTACTCGCCTGGCGTCCTGGCATCAGCGAGGCAGGTAGCTTCGGGCAGGGTGAGGGGATGTCGGTCTTGCACCGAATCCCGGACCTCTGGAGGTGAATAGTTATAGAACTGATCCAGCAAGAGCAGTTGGATGATCTGGTCCAGGTGGGTGGCTTGGCATCCCTGGATCCAGCTCCGGACAGCGTGTTGCATGCGGTGCCCCCATTCCATGTAGGAGTCATGGGTCCCTTTCTTTAGAGCTCGGGACCGGACTCGATACGCCACGGGGGTGAGCGCATAGCGGGCCAGCAGGTGTTCCTTGACCCGCTCGTACACCATGCAGTCCTCATCCGCCACAGCCTGGTAGGCTTCAGCCGCTCTGCCCGTCAACTTACTTGCCAGGAGAGGTACCCAATCTCGGGCTGCCACCTTTTGCAGGGCACATTGTCTTTCAAAATCTTGCAGGAAGCCGTCAATATCTTCGCTTCCCTCTGGGAAGAGTTTGAAGGTGGCAAAGGGAATCTTTTGCTTGGGGGTCCGGTGCTGCCCTGGGGAGTCAGAGACCCACCGGACCGTTGCTGCATTTCTGCTTGGCGGAGTCTGTCCGTATCTGCCAAGACCCTGCCGATGATGTCGGCAGAGGGGTCTGTTCTGTACAGGGCCAGCCGCCACTGTATCCCTCACTGCCATTCTGAGATCTCGGAGCCCTCGGAGGGAGCCATACAAGCACGGTCGTCCTCCATCAATTCGCTGATGATGACCGCCTTCGGTTTGCCACCGGGGATCTTGCCTCTGGCTTTCAGCAATTCTTTAAGGACCGTGCGCTTCAGGCCCTCGTAGTGCTGGGCCATATGGGGTTACGGCCGTTACTTGGGGTGTCCGCCTCTCGGACCCAGGGGTGTCTGAGACTGGGGTCAAGCCAGCGGCTGTTTATCCCCCTGCTGGACTGGTCTCAGAATCTCCCCCTGGATGGCGGCCGCTCCGGATGCTCGGCGTGTTGCGGTGGCTGAGACCGGGGTCAAGCCAGTGGCTGTAATTCCCCCTGCTTGTCTGGTCTCAGCCGATCCCACCAGGATGCCAGCCAATGTGACGGATCCCGCTACGTCAGCGCTGAGTACACCTGGAGGTCGGTAGAGTGGTAGCGAGATGCCGCTGGTGCTCGTAGGATACCCCGAGGTTGCAGCGCTGTAGAGAGGTCCTCAAAGAGTCCCGGTTCCCAAAGCCCTGTTATGCCAAATTACTAGCCGAGGCAGGAGGAAAGGTTCAAACAAGAGTGATTTATTTTTCATGGAGAACACAGGCTTATTTATGGGAAAAAAAGACATTGTTCTCCCCTGGTCCGCCCTCAGCCCTCCCGGGGTGATTTCTGCCACTGCCTAGAGCCATGGCCCAATTTCCCTTTGTTCACCTTGGGCCCCCCTGGTGGGTGCAGCCCTTATCTTGAGGCACGGTGCCAGCTTGTCTGGTGAACTTTCCGTGGCTCTGAATGAACAAGGGGAACAACAGGGAAAATCACATGGAGGTACTTATAAAAATAAGGGCTAACGAACTTTTAATAACACACAAATAAATAAACACTTGAACTGTTGTACTGCGCTACAGCGTAGTGGCGGCCGTCCCGTCACAATACCTGTGATAAATTTTTCCTCAGTTTCGGTGCTGTGGCTTAGTTGGTTAAAGCGCCTGTCTAGTAAACAGGAGATCCTGAGTTCAGATCTCAGCAGTGAATATTTTCCTGTTTTATGTCACTACGGTTTATGTGGAAAAAAACTAGGGAACTGGCTCCTCCTTGATTCTACGCGAGTTGGTTTTCAAGTGAATCTTTAAGTGAAATCAAGGTCTACTAACTAGTCCATGGACTAGGATCTGGACCTCATGTCACCTCCTCTGAATTCCATGTTACGTTTTCATATTTCTATCAAAGGTTGTTGCTCTTATTCAGACCCAGAACCCAAAAATTGCAAGTACAAGTCCTTATAAAGGTTGGGTTAACACATAAATTATCCACGGAATGGACTCCAAGCCCCCTAGAGGATGCTAAGTGCGGTACATACTTGGGATAAATTTTTCCGCAGATTTGATGCTTTGACTGTCAATATGGCGGTGCTGTGGCTTAGTTGGTAAAAGCGCCTATCTAGTAAACAGGAGATCTTGAGTTTGAATCTCAGCAGTGCCTAGTGATTATTTTCCTGATCTAGGTCACTAAGTTTTATGTGGAAAAAAACTAGGGTAGCCTAGTGATTATCTTCAAGTGAAATCTAGGTGTACTAACTAGTCCATGGACCAGGATCTGAACCTCATATCCTTTACCAAAAAAACAGATAGAATGTACATAGATTATGATAAACAGCTGTGTTGTCATGCTTTGACAGTCAATAAGACGGTGCTGTGGCTTAGTTGGTTAAAGCGCCTGTCTAGTAAACAGGAGATCCTGAGTTCGATTCTCAGCAGTGCCTAGTGATTATTTTCCTGATCTAGGTCATTAAGGTTTATGTGTTTATGTTAAGTTAATTTTTCCGCAGATTCGATGCTTACGTAATCTATGTGTTGGCACTGTGGCTTAGTTGGTTAATGCACTAGTTTCGTAAACTGGAGATCCTGAGTTCGAATCTCAGCAGTGCCTAGTGATTATTTTCCTGATCTAGGTCATTAAGTTTTATGTGGAAAAAAACTAGGGTATTGGCTACTCCTTGATTCTACGCGAGTTGGATTTCAAGATAATCTTTAAGTGAAATATAGGTGTACTAACTAGTCCATGGACTAGGATCTGGACCTCTTGTCACCTCCTCTGAATTCCATGCTAAATTCCATATTTCTATCAACGGTTGTTGCTCTTATTCAGACCCAGAACCCAAAAATTGCAAGTACAAGTCCTTATAAAAGTTGGGTTAACACGTAAATTATCCACGGGAATGGACTCCAAGCCCCCTAGAGGAGGTTAAGTGCGGTACATACTTGTGATAATTTTTTCAGCATTTTCGATGCTTTGACTGTCAATATGGCGGTGCTTTGGCTTAGTTGGTAAAAGCGCCTGTCTAGTAAACAGGAGATCTTGAGTTCAAATCTCAGCAGTGCCTAGTGATTTTTTTCCTGATCTAGGTCACTAAGATTTATGTGGAAAAAAACTAGGGTATTGGCTCCTCCTTAATTCTACGCGAGTTGGTTTTCAAGTGAATCTTTAAGTGAAATCTAGGTGTACTAACTAGTCCATGGACCAGGATCTGGACCTCATATGTCACCTCCTCTGAATTCCATGCTACGTTCCATACTTCTATCAAAGGTTGTTGCTCTTTTTCAGACCCAGAACCCAAAAATTGTATGTACAAGTCCTTATAAAAGTTGGGTTAACACGTAAATTATCCACGGGAATGGACTCCAAGCCCCCTAGAGGAGGCTAAGTGCGGTACATACTTGTGATAACTTTTTCCGCAGTTTCGATGCTTTGACAGTCAATATGACGGTGCTGTGGCTTACTTGGTAAAAGCACCTGTCTAGTAAACAGGAAATCCTGAGTTCGAATCTCAGCAGTGCCTAGTGATTATTTTCCTGATCTAGGTCATTAAGGTTTATGTGGAAAAAAACTAGGGAATTGGCTCCTCCTTGATTCTACGCGAGTTGGATTTCAAGCGAATCTTTAAGTGAAATCTAGGTGTACTAACTAGTCATTGGACCAGGATCTGGACCTCATGTCGGCTCCTCTGAATTCCATGCTAAATTCCATATTTCTACTAACGGTTGTTGCTCTTATTCAGACCCAGAACCCAAAAATTGCATGTACAAGTCCTCATAAAGGTTGGGTTAACACGTAAATTATCCACAGGAATGGACTCCAAGCCTCCTAGAGGAGGTTAAGTGCGGTACATACTTGTGATAACTTTTTCCGCAGTTTCGATGCATAGACAGTCTATATGACGGTGCTGTGGCTTAGTTGGTAAAAGCGCCTGCCTAGGAAACAGGAGATCTTGAGTTCGAATCTCAGCAGTGCCTAGTGATTATTTTCCTGATCTAGGTCACTAAGATTTATGTGGAAAAAAACTAGGGTATTGGCTCCTCCTTGATTCTACGCGAGTTGGATTTCAAGCGAATCTTTAAGTGAAATCTAGGTGTACTAACTAGTCATTGGACCAGGATCTGGACCTCATGTCGGCTCCTCTGAATTACATGCTAAATTCCATATTTCTATCAACGGTTGTTACTCTTATTCAGACCCAGAACCCAAAAATTGCAAGTACAAGTCCTTATAAAGGTTGGGTTAACACATAAATTATCCACGGGAATGGACTCCAAGCCCCCAAGAGGAGGCTAAGTGCGGTACATACTTGTGATAAATTTTTCGGCAGATTCAATGCTTGCGTAATCTATGTGTTGGCGCTGTGGCTTAGTTGGTTAAAGCACCTGTTTCGTAAACAGGAGATCTTGAGTTCGAATCTCAGCAGTGACTAGTGATTATTTTCCTCATCTAGGTCACTAAGATTTATGTGGAAAAAAACTAGGGTATTGGCTCCTCCTTGATTCTAAGCGAGTTGATTTTCAAGTGAATCTTTAAGTGAAATATAGGTGTACTAACTAGTCCATGGACCAGGATCTGGACCTCTTGTCGGCTCCTCTGAATTCCATGCTAAACTCCATAATTCTATCAAAGGTTGTTGCTCTTACGCGCAGACCTAGAACCCAAAAATTGCATGTACAAGTCCTTATAAAGGTTGGGTTAACACGTAAATTATCCACAGGAATGGACTCCAAGCCCCCTAGAAGAGGCTAAGTGCGGTACATACTTGTGATAATTATTTCTGCATTTTCGATGCTTTGACAATCAATATGATGGTGCTGTTGTTTAGTTGGTTAAAGCGCCTGTCTAGTAAACAGGAGATCCTGAGTTTGAATCTCAGCAGTGCCTAGTGATTTTTTTCCTGATCTAGGTCACTAAAGTTTACGTGGAAAAAAAATAGGGAATTGGCTCCTCCTTGATTCTACGCGAGTTGGATTTCAAGCGAATCTTTAAGTGAAATCTAGGTGTACTAACTAGTCATTGTACCAGGATCTGGACCTCATGTCGGCTCCTCTGAATTCCATGCTAAATTCCATATTTCTATTAACGGTTGTTGCTCTTATTCAGTCCCAGAACCCAAAAATTGCAAGTACAAGTCCTTATAAAGGTTGGGTTAACACATAAATTATCCACGGGAATGGACTCCAAGTCCCCTAGAGGAGGCTAAGTGCGGTACATACTTGTGATAAATTTCTCCGCAGATTCGATGCTTATGTAATCTATGTGTTGGCGCTGTGGCTTAGTTGGTTAATGCTCTTGATTCGTAAACAGGAGATCCTGAGTTCGAATCTCAGCAGTGCCTAGTGATTATTTTCCTGATCTAGGTCACTAAGATTCATGTGGAAAAAAACTAGGGTATTGGCTCCTCCTTAATTCTACGCGAGTTGGTTTTCAAGTGAATCTTTAAGTGAAATCTAGGTGTACTAACTAGTCCATGGACTAGGATCTGGACCTCATGTCACCTCCTCTGAATTCCATGCTACGTTCCATATTTCTATCAAAGGTTGTTGCTCTTTTCCAGACCCAGAACCCAAAAATTGTATGTACAAGTCCTTATAAAAGTTGGGTTAACACGTAAATTATCCACGGGAATGGACTCCAAGCCCCCTAGAGGAGGCTAAGTGCGGTACATACTTGTGATAACTTTTTCCGAAGTTTCGATGCTTTGACAGTCAATATGACGGTGCTGTGGCTTAGTTGGTAAACGCGCCTGCCTAGTAAACAGGAGATCTTGAGTTCGAATCTCAGCAGTGCCTAGTGATTATTTTGCTGATCTAGGTCACTAAGATTTATGTGGAAAAAAACTAGGGTATTGGCTCCTCCTTTATTCTAAGCGAGTTGATTTTCAAGTGAATCTTTAAGTGAAATCTAGGTGTACTAACTAGTCCATGGACCAGGATCTGGACCTCTTGTCGGCTCCTCTGAATTCCATGCTAAACTCCATAATTCTATCAAAGGTTGTTGCTCTTACGCGCAGACCTAGAACCCAAAAATTGCATGTACAAGTCCTTATAAAGGTTGGGTTAACACGTAAATTATCCACAGGAATGGACTCCAAGCCCCCTAGAAGAGGCTAAGTGCGGTACATACTTGTGATAATTATTTCTGCATTTTCGATGCTTTGACAATCAATATGATGGTGCTGTTGTTTAGTTGGTTAAAGCGCCTGTCTAGTAAACAGGAGATCCTGAGTTTGAATCTCAGCAGTGCCTAGTGATTTTTTTCCTGATCTAGGTCACTAAAGTTTATGTGGAAAAAAAATAGGGAATTGGCTCCTCCTTGATTCTACGCGAGTTGGATTTCAAGCGAATCTTTAAGTGAAATCTAGGTGTACTAACTAGTCATTGTACCAGGATCTGGACCTCATGTCGGCTCCTCTGAATTCCATGCTAAATTCCATATTTCTATTAACGGTTGTTGCTCTTATTCAGTCCCAGAACCCAAAAATTGCAAGTACAAGTCCTTATAAAGGTTGGGTTAACACATAAATTATTCACGGGAATGGACTCCAAGTCCCCTAGAGGAGGCTAAGTGCGGTACATACTTGTGATAAATTTTTCCGCAGATTCGATGCTTATGTAATCTATGTGTTGGCGCTGTGGCTTAGTTGGTTAATGCTCTTGATTCATAAACAGGAGATCCTGAGTTCGAATCTCAGCAGTGCCTAGTGATTATTTTCCTGATCTAGGTCACTAAGATTCATGTGGAAAAAAACTAGGGTATTGGCTCCTCCTTAATTCTACGCGAGTTGGTTTTCAAGTGAATCTTTAAGTGAAATCTAGGTGTACTAACTAGTCCATGGACTAGGATCTGGACCTCATGTCACCTCCTCTGAATTCCATGCTAAATTCCATAATTCTATCAAAGGTTGTTGCTCTTACGTGCAGACCCAGAACCCAAAAATTGCATGTACAAGTCCTTATAAAGGTTGGGTTAGCATGTAAATTATCCACGGGAAAGGACTCCAAGCCCCCTAGAGGAGTCTAAGTGCGGTACATACTTGTGATAACTTTTTCCGCAGTTTCGAAGCTTTGACAGTCAATATGACGGTGCTGTGGCTTTGTTGGTAAAAGCGCCTGTCTAGCAAACAGGAGATCTTGAGTTCGAATCTCAGCAGTGCCTAGTGATTATATTCCTGATCTAGGTCACTAAGATTTATGTGGAAAAAAACTAGGGTATTGGCTCCTCCTTGATTCTAAGCGAGTTCGTTTTCAAGTGAATCTTTAAGTGAAGTCTAGGTGTACTAACTAGTCCATGGACCAGGATCTGGACCTTATGTCGGCTCCTCTGAATTCCATGCTAAACTCCATAATTCTATCAAAGATTGTTGCTCTTACGCGCAGACCCAGAACCCAAAAATTTGCATGTACAAGTCCTTATAAAGGTTGGGTTAACACGTAAATTATCCACAGGAATGGACTCCAAGCCCCCTAGAGGAGGCTAAGTGCGGTACATACTTGTGATAATTATTTCCGCATTTTCGATGCTTTGACAATCAATATGATGGTGCTGTTGTTTAGTTGGTTAAAGCGCCTGTTTAGTAAACAGGAGATCCTGAGTTCGAATCTCAACAGTGCCTAGTGATTATTTTCCTGATCTAGGTCATTAAGGTTTATGTGGAAAAAAACTAGGGAATTGGCTCCTCCATGATTCTACGCGAGTTGGATTTCAAGAGAATCTTTAAGTGAAATCTAGGTGTACTAACTAGTCCATGGACTAGGATCTGGACCTCATGTCACCTCCTCTGAATTCCATGCTACATTCCATATTTCTATTAACGGTTGTTGCTCTTATTCAGACCCAGAACCCAAATATTGCAAGTACAAGTCCTTATAAAGGTTGGGTTAACACGTAAATTATCCACGGGAATGGACTCCAAGCCCCCTAGAGGAGGCTAAGTGCGGTACATACTTGTGATAAATTTTTCCGCAGATTCGATGCTTATGTAATCTATGTGTTGGCTCTGTGGCTTAGTTGGTTAATTCACTTGATTCGTAAACAGGAGATCCTGAGTTCGAATCTCAACAGTGCCTAGTGATTATTTTCCTGATCTAGGTCATTAAGGTTTATGTGGAAAAAAACTAGGGAATTGGCTCCTCCATGATTCTAAGCGAGTTGGATTTCAAGAGAATCTTTAAGTGCAATCTAGGTGTACTAACTAGTCCATGGAACAGGATCTGGACCTCATGTCGGCTCCTCTGAATTCCATGCTAAATTCCATAATTCTATCAAAGGTTGTTGCTCTTACGTGCAGACCCAGAACCCAAAAATTGCATGTACAAGTCCTTATAAAGGTTGGGTTAACACGTAAATTATCCACAGGAATGGACTCCAAGCCCCCTAGAGGAGGCTAAGTGCGGTACATACTTGTGATAATTATTTCCGCATTTTCGATGCTTTGACAATCAATATGATGGTGCTGTTGTTTAGTTGGTTAAAGCGCCTGTTTAGTAAACAGGAGATCCTGAGTTCGAATCTCAACAGTGCCTAGTGATTATTTTCCTGATCTAGGTCATTAAGGTTTATGTGGAAAAAAACTAGGGAATTGGCTCCTCCATGATTCTACGCGAGTTGGATTTCAAGAGAATCTTTAAGTGAAATCTAGGTGTACTAACTAGTCCATGGACTAGGATCTGGACCTCATGTCACCTCCTCTGAATTCCATGCTACATTCCATATTTCTATTAACGGTTGTTGCTCTTATTCAGACCCAGAACCCAAATATTGCAAGTACAAGTCCTTATAAAGGTTGGGTTAACACGTAAATTATCCACGGGAATGGACTCCAAGCCCCCTAGAGGAGGCTAAGTGCGGTACATACTTGTGATAAATTTTTCCGCAGATTCGATGCTTATGTAATCTATGTGTTGGCTCTGTGGCTTAGTTGGTTAATTCACTTGATTCGTAAACAGGAGATCCTGAGTTCGAATCTCAACAGTGCCTAGTGATTATTTTCCTGATCTAGGTCATTAAGGTTTATGTGGAAAAAAACTAGGGAATTGGCTCCTCCTTGATTCTAAGCGAGTTGGATTTCAAGAGAATCTTTAAGTGCAATCTAGGTGTACTAACTAGTCCATGGAACAGGATCTGGACCTCATGTCGGCTCCTCTGAATTCCATGCTAAATTCCATAATTCTATCAAAGGTTGTTGCTCTTACGTGCAGACCCAGAACCCAAAAATTGCATGTACAAGTCCTTATAAAGGTTGGGTTAACACGTAAATTATCCACAGGAATGGACACCAAGCCCCCTAGAGGGGGTTAAGTGTGGTACATACTTGTGATAATTATTTCCGCATTTTTGATGCTTTGACAGGCAATATGACGGTGCTGTGGCTTAGTTGGTTAAAGTGCCTGTCTAGTAAACAGGAGATCCTGAGTTCGAATCTCAGCAGTGCCTAGTGATGATTATCCTGATCTAGGTCATTAAGGTTTATGTGGAAAAAAACTAGGGAATTGGCTCCTCCTTGATTCTAAGCGAGTTGGATTTCAAGTGAATCTTTAAGTGAAATCTAGGTGTACTAACTAGTCCATGGACCAGGATCTGGACCTCATGTCTGCTCCACTGAATTACATGCTAAATTCCATATTTCTATCAACGGTTGTTGCTCTTATTCAGACCCAGAACCCAAAAATTGCAAGTACAAGTCCTTATAAAGGTTGGGTTAACACATAAATTATCCACGGGAATGGACTCCAAGCCCCCTAGAGGAGGCTTAGTGCGGTACATACTTGTGATAATTATTTCTGCATTTTTGGTGCTTTGACTGTCAATATGACGGTGCTGTGGCTTAGTTGGTTAAAGCACCTGTCTAGTAAACAGGAGATCCTGAGTTCGAATCTCAACAGTGCCTAGTGAATATTTTCCTGATCTAGGTCATTAAGGTTTATGTGGAAAAAAACTAGGGAATTGGCTCCTCCTTGATTCTACGCGAGTTGGATTTCAAGTGAATCTTTAAGTGAAATCTAGGTCTACTAACTAGTCCATGGTCTAGGATCTGGACCTCATGTCACCTCCTCTGAATTCCATGCTACATTCCATATTTCTATCAAAGGTTGCTGCTCTTTTTCAGACCCAGAACACAAAAAATGCATGTACAAGTCCTTATAAAAGTTGGGTTAACACGTAAATTATCCACGGGAATGGACTCCAAGCCCCCTAGAGGAGGCTAAGTGCGGTACATACTTGTGATAATTATTTACGCATTTTCGGTGCTTTGACTGTCAATATGACGGTGCTGTGGCTTAGTTGGTTAAAGCGCCTGTCTAGTAAACAGGAGATCCTGAATTCGAATCTCAGCAGTGCCTAGTGATTATTTTCCTGATCTAGGTCATTAAGTTTTATGTGGAAAAAAACTAGGGTATTGACTCCTCCTTGATTCTACGCGAGTTGGATTTCAAGTGAACCTTTAAGTAAAATCTAGGTGTACTAACTAGTCCATGGTCGAGGATTTGGACCTCATGTCACCTCCTCTGAATTCCATGCTACATTCCATATTTCTATTAAAAGTTGTTGCTCTTTTTCAGACCCAGAACCCAAAAATTGCATGTACAAGTCCTTATAAAAGTTGGGTTAACACGTAAATTATCCACGGGAATGTACTCCAAGACCCCTAGAGGAGGCTAAGTGCGGTACATACTTGTGATAACTTTTTCCGCAGTTTCGATGCTTTGGCTGTCAATTTGACTGTTCTGTGGCTTAGTTGGTAAAAGCGCCTGTCTAGTAAACAGGAGATCTTGAGTTCGATTCTCAGCAGTGCCTAGTGATTATTTTCCTGATCTAGGTCACTAAAATTTATGTGGAAAAAATCTAGGGTATTGGCTCCTCCTTAATTCTACTCGAGTTGGTTTTCAAGTGAATCTTTAAGTGAAATCTAGGTGTACTAACTAGTCCATGGACCAGGATCTGGACCTCATGTCGGCTCCTCTGAATTCCATGCTACGTTCCATAATTCTATCAAAGGTTGTTGCTCTTTTTCAGACCCAGAACCCAAAAATTGCATGTGCAAGTCCTTATAAAAGTTGGGTTAACACGTAAATTATCCACGGGAATGGACTCCAAGCCCCCTAGAGGAGGCTTAGTGCGGTACATACTTGTGTAGCGCTGTGTTAAAAATCTTGCTGTGGCAGTACCTATTTTTGGCCACAAGATGGAGACTATCGCGATCAGAGATACTGGACATGGGGACTACAATGCCCGGCATGCTTTGCAAGAAGACAGGAAGTGGGTGGGGACTGGACACTTACATCCTCTGCCTCGTGGAGAAAGGTCCAGAGCGCGCCAGGGAAGGAGAGAAAGCAGACGCACCAAGGAGATCGTGGGAGAATCTAGGCCAAAGCCCGAGGGAGACCTGTTGTTCCGGTTTGGGTCACCTAGCCTGAGGAGAAGGAGACTCGCCAGAGCCCAGACACTGCTGCAGACCGGCGGAATCGAACGGAGAGCAGGCGGTGAGCTGGACAAGCTGCATAAAGGTAGACAACGGATCCGGCCGCTAGTATTCCCAGTCAAAATCCGGAGGAGAGACGTCCTGGGTCAGCGGAGCCTAAAGCCTGCGTCGGATGGGTGAGAGGCCTCCAAGGCTGTTTGTGATTAAAGGTCAAGCTGCTGTTTTCTCTTTAAAGTCCACAGGGCCCCAACTGACTAGTTGAAGATTTTCCTTAAATAAACTCACTGGCCAGTTGAACAGTACCCGGGTACCACACACACATATACACCTTTCACCTCCTGGGACTTAACTTGTGCAGGACTCATTCTCTTTTATGAATCGGAATAGGGGTTAAAAATAAAGATATGTTCCGAATATATATTTTTCCTCTTTTTCCGTTGCGTGTTTGTCGTAATACGAAAATACTGTAATAATACTTGTGAACACCGTGCTTCAACATCTGCTCAAATATTTTAGTAAACTATATAAATGATAAAAACTCACAACTGTGTTGGAGTATGTTTATTCCCTAGTGCGGGGAGACTGACCCGTGGTTCATTTTCAGCGGCTCCTTCGGGAGTGAGCGCCACACGTGGGGGCTCGTCCGGGATCCAGTCTCTGGAAAAACCGCATCTAAACCGGATCCAGACACTGTTGTCGAGTGGTGTGGGGAGCACAGTAGCCAGTCAGAATGTTGTATAGTTATGGATATTCCAGCAGACACTAGGGCTGAAGATCAGATTCGCCAGGCCGTGGCCACGCTAGCACCAGATCATCGGGGGTTAATACTGGACATTAAAAAAAACCCAGATACTTCTTACATGTATGTTCTTCTCGAATGGAGAAAGGGTGTTCCGCCATGTTTTCAGGGCACGAGCGTGAAACTGGCTGAAGAGGTGGAAGTCCAACTAATTAAGCCAAGTACGCCACATGGCGAATCCGCAAGTGTTTCCGCGCCCAGTCCGTTGGCCATGATAGGGCCTGAATTTATCGTGGCTATTGGAGATCTACTGGCTAAATGTCAGAAAACAAGCCCTCCTCACACTAACTTCGGTTATCGACGGTTAAGAAATTTTACAGGAAACGTACCAACTCCGGCGGGAGAAGAAACCTTTGAAGAATGGGTGGAACAGGTGATGCAGGCTCTGGATGAGTGGGATGTCCCTGAGGCCCAGAAAAAGCAAAGGATCACCGAGAGCTTAAAGGGACCTGCGTCAGAAGCGGTGAGAAACCTAAAACTGAGTAGGAAAGATTGTACTGCTTTGGATTATTTAAACGTTCTTGAAGAAGTTTTTGGGCGAACTGAAAAGGCGGCCGAATTGGTATATCAATACGAACACACCTATCAGAGAAGAGGTGAAAGGATGATCGAGTACATGAGGCGCCTGGATAAGATTCTACACCAGATACTCCTGAAGAAAGGGGCCGAACCGGCCGAAGTAGATAAGATCCGAATAAAACAGATTCTGAGGGGCTCTCAACCTCTAGATCCAGTGATGATGCAGCTGAGAAGCAGAGCCGGTAACCAAGAGTTAAAGTACCTGGAACTGATCCGAGTTGTACGAGAGGAAGAGGCTTTACTGGAAGAGAAATCTTTCAGGCGGGGGGAAAGGGCTTATGCACAACCTGTGAGACATAACGATGGCCCGCAACCCGAAAGCGACTCTCTAGATGCCTATGGACCTGACGAGGACGAACAAGAACATCTAGTTGTTTTTAAATCTACAGAGAAGGCTGCCAAAGAGTCGAACCTCCCTGAACGGGGTGAATTGTCCAAGACCGTCACGAAGGTTCAGGAAGCTCAAGTTGAATTGCAACAAGCGCATGCGGAACTGTGTCGGGTATTGATGAAGGTGACAGAGATGCAGGCAGAAATTCCTCACAGGTATGCAGACGACGGGAGTTGCTGTGGCGTCTGGTCCAAATCCTTTAACCAAATCTCAACAAGCAACTACGTCTCCACTCTCTAAGAAGAGATGTTTCGGGTGTGGAGAAATGGGCCATTTCCACGCACAGTGTAAAGGCCGAAAGCCTGAGAAGGATAGAGTCAAGGGACTGTTGGAAGCCCTGGAAGGACTGTTGTCTACCTCACCGGCGGGAAACGCCAGAGGGCACCAGTAAAGGAGCAACCTGAGTGCCCGAGGGTTGAACCCCGCTCCAGAAATCAAGCCAAGACTAAGAGGGCGAGAAGGCCCAAAGTCGAGCCGACTGCAGAGCCTGCCAGGACTGAAAGAGTCACTCCCTTAGCATCCGGGTATACGTCATGGGGAGGCAATGCACGCCAAAAACCTGCACGGGCCAAGAAAAAGGCCAGGGTACAGCAAACTGGGTCTAAGCGTCCGGATACCGCCACAAAATTTCCCGACCAACTGATAGGTCCTTCTCCTGTTGTGCCAATCCAAGTGGAAGGAGTCTACACCAAAGCCCTGTTGGATTCAGGGGCTCAAGTGACATTGATCTACAGAGACTTCTATGAGAAACACTTAAAGCACATTCCTTTGCAAGAATTGAAGGATTTGGAAATATGGGGTATCGGCACTGAGAAACTCCCTTATGACGGGTACCTGCAGGTGAAGTTGGAGATCGGATCTGAAGTCATCGGGCAGTCTGGGGGTTGTGATGCATTGGCTATTGTGTGTCCTCGACCCTCGGGTGCGAACAGAAGCTCCCTGATAGTTGGGACGAATACTGACCTAGTGCGGCGTCTCCTGACGCCTATTGTGTTGGAAGAAGGTTCAACTCCAGGAGTACACCCAATGTTACGTCCGGTCTATCAGAGGATGGTCGAAGAACGAAAGGCACCTGCCGAGGTGGGAAGACTGTGGAGACTGGGTGGAACAGAGAAGGTTCTGAAAGCAGGAGAAGTAGCGAGTTTCTGGGCTTCAGTCAAGTTGAATGGATCGCAACCAGGCCCCTATGTGGTGCTGGGAACCTATTTTGATCATGGGAGTGAAACCGGAGTCGAAGTAATTCCTGAGATAATCTCCACCAAAGCTCTGAAGAGAACACGAGGAAGAGTCTCGGTCAGCGTGTGCAATGTGACGGATTCTCCAGTAGTCCTTAAAGCATGAATGCCTATCGGGCAAGTAGAGTCTGCTATACCCCTCTCTACCGATTCAGGAGGGGGAGTGGGTAAAGAGATTCCGGATGAAAGATTCTACTCCAAGGACGCTCCCATTTCACCTGAGTGGAAGAAACGTCTTCAGTCTCAAGTCCTAAAGTGGAAGGAATTGTTCTCAAAGATTGAGTTCGATGTGGGCCTAGCTAAGAGTACTGAGCACCGTATTCGGTTACAAGAAGACAAGCCGTTTCGAGAAAGATCAAGGCGAGTTCCGCTAGGAGACTTAGATGATCTGCGAGAGCAGCTGAACGAATTACAAAGAACCAAGGTGATTCAAGAGTCCAGGAGTCCATACGCCTCTCCCATAGTGTTGGTCCGGAAGAAAAATGGTTCTGTCCGTTTATGCATAGACTACCGCACATTGAACCGGAGAACCATCCCCGATCAATATGCCACTCCTCGGATAGAAGATGCCCTACAGTGTTTGTCTGGAGCAAAGTGGTTTAGTGTACTAGACCTGCGAAGCGGGTATCACCAGATACCAATGCATCCGGAAGACAAGGAGAAAACTGCGTTCATCTGTCCACTGGGGTTCTTTGAATTCAACAGGATGCCTCAAGGCCTTACGGGGGCTCCAGCCACGTTCCAACGGTTGATGGAGAAGACAGTCGGGGATATGAATCTAATCGAAGTATTAGTGTACCTGGATGATATAATTGTGTTTGGGAAGACTCTGGAAGAACATGAGCAACGTTTGGAGAAGGTCTTGAAGAGGCTCCATGAAGAGGGGCTGAAACTGTCTCTAGAGAAATGCCAATTCTGTCTACCGTCTGTTACGTATTTGGGACATGTGGTCTCAGCAGAAGGTGTTTCAACAGACCCTCGGAAGTTGGAGGCCGTAGCTTCTTGGCCTAGACCCCGAAACGTCACTGAGCTTAGATCTTTCTTGGGATTCTGTTCATACTATCGAAGATTTGTGGGAGGATTCGCGAAAATAGCTCAGCCACTGAACAAACTCCTGCAGAAGGAAACCACAGAAGAAGGCTGCAAGGTCTCTGACAAAAACCCGTCAGCTCCGGGGCCAAGGAAAGCTCGAGAGTCTATACAAGGTGAATGGACCAGTCAATGTGAAGGAGCTTTTGTAAAGTTGAAAGAGAGTCTAACCCGAGCTCCTGTTTTGGCCTATGCGGACCCTCACAAGCCGTATGAACTACATGTGGATGCCAGCCGGAAAGTCTGGGAGGAGTCCTATATCAGGAGTATGATGGATTGCTGAGGCCTGTGGCGTATGTGAGCCGGAGCCTTACGCCTTCAGAGAAGAACTATCCTACTCATAAACTGGAGTTCCTAGCCTTGAAGTGGGCAGTGGTGGACAAGTTGAAAGACTATCTGTATGGAGCTGAGTTCGTGATTAAGACGGATAATAATCCTCTTACCTATATCCTTACTACTGCAAAACTGGACGCAACGGGACATCGGTGGTTGGCCGCTCTGTCAGGGTTTCGGTTCAGCCTGAAGTATCGCCCTGGGGTGAATAATCGAGATGCTGATGCGTTATCTGTCACGGATCCCCCTGATACTAGAGTGGTGGTCCCTATACGCAGGACACTCTCTACCCTTCCGATCCTTAGAGTGGTCGGCACGACTAGACAGACATAGGAGGATACACAAGACCTTAGAACAATTAGCTCTTCCCAAGACCCTAACAACACAAGGGGTAGTCTGATGTGTGCTTAGGGTGCCACACAGACTGACCTCAATACCAGAATTAGAAGAGTTAATGCCAATACCAGGGGTTACGCACAGAATGGTTCGTTCGCCAGTACCAAGGATCATACACAGAGTGGTTCGTTCGCCAATACCAAGGATCATACACAGAGTGGTTCGTTCGCCAATGCCAGGGGTCATACACAGAATCGTTAGTTTGCCAATGCCAGGGGTCATGCACAGAATCGTTAATTTGCCAATGCCAGGGGTCATACACAGAATCGTTAGTTTGCCAATGCCAGGGGTCATACACAGAATCGTTAGTTTGCCAATGCCAGGGGTCATACACAGAATCGTTAGTTTGCCAATGCCAAGGGTCATACACAGAATCGTTAGTTTGCCAATGCCAAGGGTCATACACAGAATCGTTAGTTTGCCAATGCCAAGGGTCATACACAGAATCGATAATTAGCCAAAATATTCAAGAGCTCTGCGGGAAGTAACTACCACGTCAGGGCACCGGCGTCTCTGTGAGTCTGGGCTTTAAACCCGGCGGGTCCGCGTCTCGCCGCCAGGCCCCGCCCCCCGGCGTCTCACGTGTGCGGAAGCGTCCGCAATATCACTCGGCGCCTGGCCAGCGAGCAGCGAGGAAGCTGCTGCCAGGCGCCGGGGGGGCGCGGGGGCCACCGTGACAGAACCCCCCCCTCTACGGGCGGCCACTGGACGACCCCCAGGAGCGCGGGGATGAGCCACGTAGAAGGCCTTCACCAACCGAGGCGCATGGACCTCAGCAGCCGGGAGCCAAGAACGATCCTCCGGCCCGTAGCCCACCCAGTCGACCAGATACTGCAAAGTGCCCCTTGATACCCTGGCGTCCAAAATGGCCCGGACTTCAAACTCTTCCTCACCCTCCACTGAGATAGGAGGAGGTGGGATACGGGCCCTGGTGTACCGATTACACAAGAGAGGTTTTAAGAGGCTCACGTGGAACACGTTGTGTATCCGGATATGGGGAGGTAATGCCAAAGCATAGGAGACGGGGTTGAGTCGTCGTAAAACCTTGTAAGGGCCTATGAATCTAGGTGCCAACTTCATGGAAGGCACTAGGAGCTTAATATTCCGCGAGGAAAGCCATACCCTGTCCCCGACCTGATATACGGGTGCCTGCCTCCTGTGTCTGTCAGCCTTGATTTTCTGGATGGCACTACTTTTCTTGAGTGCCTCCTTGACTTTCCCCCAGGTGTCCTTCAAGGACGCCAAATGGTCATCCAAAGCAGGTATCGTGGTATCCGAAAATGTAGTCGTAACATAGGAGGATCGAAACCATAAACGGTGAAGAAAGGGGAATGTCCTGTGGATTCGCTCACCGCGCTGTTCAAAGCATACTCAGCCCATGGTAGCAGGTCTGACCAGTTATCTTGCTGTTCTGAGATAAAGCACCTGAGATACTTTTCTACATTCTGATTTGCACGTTCTGCTGCTCCGTTGGTCTGGGGGTGATAGGCCGAAGAGAAAGACAAGTCTATCCCCACATTCTTACAAAACCCTTTCCAAAACCTGGAGACGAATTGGGTACCCCTATCGGAGACAATCCCAAGAGGAATACCATGTATGCGGACCACGTGGTTAATGAATATGGGCACCAGTTCGGCTGCCGACGGTAGTTTACGAAGAGGAACATAGTGACCCATCTTGGAGAACCGATCGATGATCGTAAGTATAACTGTGTTCCCTCTAGAATCGGGTAACTCCACTATGAAGTCCATAGCTAAGTGCGACCATGGTCGTTCTGGGATAGGCAGAGGTTGGAGCAAACCAATGGGTGCTGTTTTGGGATTTTTATGTCTTGCGCAAACCTCGCACACAGCTATGTAATCCTTAACATCTCGGCGCAACGTGGGCCACCAAAAGATTTTATTGATGCTGGACACCGTTTTGGTGATTCCCATATGCCCGGACGTTTTATTATCATGGTAAAGGTTTAATATTTCTTCTCTTTCACATTCAGGTACAAAGAGTTTCGCGGGAGGTTTCCCTTCAGGAGCCGTGCCCTGCACGGTTTGTAACCTTTGCAACAAGGGAGACGAGACATTGATTGTGGTAGAGGCTATAATCCTTTCTTGGGGTACAATGGGATGCTGATCTTGGACGTTAAATTCGTAGGACTCATGTTGTCTAGATAAAGCATCTGCCTTAACATTTCTGGACCCAGGTCTATAGGTCAGTACGTAATTAAAGCTTGAAAGAAACAACGACCATCTTGCTTGTCGGGAATTTAACCGTTTAGCATCTCCAATGTATGTGAGATTTTTATGATCGGTTATGATAAGGATGGGGTCACTAGACCCTTCCAGTAGGTATCTCCATTCTGCCAAGGCTGATATGACTGCTAACAACTCTCTGTTTCCTATGTCATAGTTCCTCTCTGCCGGGGAGAGTTTCCGGGAATAGAAGCCGCATGGATGCAATGGTTTGTCGGGTGCCTCCCTCTGGGACAAGACTGCACCAAGACCTATCTCGGAGGCATCAACTTCCACTTGGAACGGCAGAGCCGGATCCGGATGTCTGAGTACCGGGGCCGTAGTAAACGCTTGTTTGAGTGCTTCAAAGGCTTGACTGGCTTGGGGTGTCCATTTCTGATTACCCACCCCTTTCCTAGTCATGGCCGTGAGGGGAGATACCAAAACCGAAAACTCTTTAATGAACCTCCTATAATAATTTGTGAATCCTAGAAACCTTTGGATGGCTTTAAGTCCTTGGGGTAGAGGCCAGTCTAGGATTGCTGTAAGTTTCTTAGGGTCCATCTGGAACCCCTCCGGTGTTATTATGTAGCCAAGGAAATGTACTGTCCTTATGTCAAATAAACATTTCTCTAATTTACAATACAATCCAGCCTCCAACAATTTCTTCAGTACTTTTTTCACGTGGACATGATGGGTTACGATATCAGGCGAGTATATCAGGATGTCATCAAGATATACTATGACAAATACTTGCAGGAATTCTCGTAAGGTATCATTTATGAGGTCTTGAAAAACAGCCGGCGCATTGCATAGGCCAAAAGGCATCACCAGGTACTCATAATGCCCACTTCTAGTATTAAAAGCCGTTTTCCATTCGTGTCCCTCTTTAACCCTTACGAGGTTGTAAGCCCCGCGTAAATCAAGTTTGGTATAAATATTGGCCCCCTTTAGGCGATCGAACAGTTCTGTGATAAGTGGTATGGGATAGGCGTTCCTTATGGTAATCCTGTTCAAACCTCTATAATCTATACAAGGCCGCAGGTCTCCCTCTTTTTTCGATACAAAAAAGAAACCTGCCCCTGCTGGAGAAGAGGACCGTCTGATGAAACCTCGCTCCAGGTTCTCCCTTATGTACTCCTCCATAACGTCATTTTCTTTTTGGGACAAGGGGTATACATGTCCCCTAGGAGGCATAGTACCAGGGAGTAAATTTATAGCACAGTCGTACGGGCGGTGCGGCGGTAGGACCTCAGTCCTGGACTTAGAGAAGACCTCTTTCAATCCCAAATATTGTTCAGGCACCTCTGTAGACAAGGGAGGGGCTGTGGCAACGTTGAGGCTAGCGATTACGTTGACCCTCCCCAGACAGTGCGATTGACAACGAGGACTCCAGTATTTGATGTCTCTTTGGACCCAATCAATAACCGGGTTGTGTTCTGCCAACCACGGAAACCCAAGCACGACAGGACAAGAAGGGGACTCAATGATTTGGAAACATATGTTTTCGTGGTGCAATACTCCTGTTTTCATACATACAGAAACAGTGTCGTGGGTGATATGGGGGCAGGATAGAGGGTTACCATCTATAGCTTCCACCATAAGAGGTCTGTCCTTGAGGACCAGAGGTATGAGACATTTAGCAGCAAACTGTTTATCCATAAAATTGCCTGAGGCCCCAGAATCTAAGAAGGCCTCAGTCTTAATGTGAACCTTGTCCCAGGTCAATGATATTGGTACCAGGATCCTGGACTTTTTTTTTTCGTTGTTTACGAAAGAGGCATAAAGAGACCCTATAACCTGGGTATTGGCTGGTCTCTGGCTTGCTCGGCCACTCTCACCCCTGCTCCCCCTAGGTCTCTGAGGACATTGAAGGCGGAAGTGGTCTGCCCCGGCGCAATAGAAGCAGAGTCCCTTCTCCCTTCTGTGAGCTCTCTCTGCCTCCGATATACCAGTCTTTCCTATCTGCATAGGCTCAACAACAGGTAGATCTGATTTAACGTTTTCGTGGTTACCGGAAGTAACGGTAGTTCTGGATGATAAGGGTAAAGGAGGCAAGAGCCTTCTAGGTCTATCCCTGGGGTGTCTCCTTTCCCTAATTTGATCATCCATAGCGATACAGAAGTCGATCAAATGATCAAGAGTCTCTGGCAATCTTAGAGGAGCCAACTCGAACATAAACGCGTCGTTCAGCCCTTCAGTAAAGGCCAAGGTTAGGACATCGTTCGGCCAGAGGACCTCTGAAGTCAAGGTCTTAAATTCTATTGCGTATTCAGCAACCCTCCTATTACCTTGTTTAATATGAAATAATGACCTCCCTGCATTGGTAGCCCTTCTAGAGGGGTCAAAGGTGCGTTTAAGCTCTGAAGTAAAACCCTCATAATCGTATATGATGGGTTTTTTGTTCTCCCATAAGGGAGTAGCCCACAATAAAGCCTTCTCCGTTAAATGACTAATTAGATAGCCCACCTTAGCTTTATCTGACATACATGATCCTGGGTTGTTCTCGAACAATATCTCCAGTTGGGTCAGAAAGCCCCGGCACAAGTTTGGTGTCCCATCATAGCGTACGGGTGCTTTCATACTGAGCCTGCATCCCTCAGGAGAGGCCGGACTGATCCTAGGCACTACTGGGTCTGGAGGGCTTGCAGTCCCAGAACTAGATCGGTTTAACAGGGTCTGCAGGGCAAGAGCAATCTGGTCCATCCTATGGTCCTGCTCTTCTTGTCTGGCTGCAATACGAGTCAACTGATTAGAGAGGTCTGCGGGATCCATTGGCCCTGACGTAATGTCACGGATCCCCCTGATACTAGAGTGGTGGTCCCTATACGCAGGACACTCTCTACCCTTCCGATCCTTAGAGTGGTCGGCACGACTAGACAGACATAGGGTGATACACAAGACCTTAGAACAATTAGCTCTTCCCAAGACCCTAACAACACAAGGGGT
>CM019065.1:25116219-25157120 GCA_009667805.1 Leptobrachium leishanense | reverse complement strand
TATTTCCTTGTTTTACTGAGACTCTGAGCGCTTGATGAGCAGCAGTCAGTTACTGTAACAGCTGAGCCTGATACATTGTACTGAGAGATAATGTAACAAGCAGCCGATCTCCGCGCTCACAGCCACTGGATTTAAAGGGCTAAAAAAAAAGGCTCCTCTCTGTATAATGTTTAGAAATCTTCCTGCATTAATTAATACCCCTCTCTGTATGTATACAACATCCACCTGCATTAATTAATACCCCTCTCTGTATAATATATAGAACATCCTCCTGAATTAATGTCCCTCTCTGTATAGAACATCCTCCTGCATTGGCATGTGGAGGGTGCAGAACTTCGGATGTTGCGATGTTGCGCTCTTCATTGCTGGTCTCCTTCACTCATCAATATAATATCACAAAAAGGACTGAAACTAAAATGTAGTGCATTTTATTTTAGTTTCTTTCGTTTTTTGTACTGAGCAGTTTCGTTTCTCTTGAGTCATACTAAAACTAAATTATCCCAAAATTCGGACTAAATCGTTTTAGTACTAAAACGAATGCACATGTCTAATAGTCATCTATATCTGGTTTTCGCCCGAATTCGACTCCCGGTATCGGAATCGGCACATACACTATAATTACTATTACTGTTATCCTTTGACAGAAAGAATGTAGTTTATACTCAGCCTGTAAGTCAGTTTTAGATATAGTCAACCCATATGGTCTGCGCTTAGGATTCCTGTTTTCACCCAGGCGGCCGGTTTCACTCCTCGAATTGGGAATTGGCACTTAAGTTTTAATACAATTAACATTTCTAATATTCTTTGACAGAATGAATTTAGTTTGTACTCGTTCCGCAGTAAACTTAAAAATGTAGTCGTCCTATATGGTCTAGAGGTTAAGATTCCAGGTTTTCGCCCGAACTTGACTCCCGGTATCGGAATCGGCACATACACTATAATTACTATTTGTCACGGAATGGCCCAGCACCCTCAGCCAGGGGCGGTGCACAGTGACAGTGGTGGCTTTGGACACTTGGGTGTGGTGGCACGCACCTAGTTTTATAAGTACTTTTATTTAGATGTGATTATTGTGTGGTGTAATAAAGTGTCCCCTGTTGGTATTGTGAAATGTAATTCCCTTTGTCTGCCACGCCCGCCGCCATTTTCTGATCACCTCGTGGTTCAGATCAGAATACTCGGATCGTAAAATGGCCGAATCGGCAACTCCCCGATTCGTAACGGCCAATACGAATCGGGGCCAGGGTGCCTCCTGCCAGCGAGGGCCAATGGGACTTGTGTGGGCGGGCAGGGATCCCCATTGTATTCATAAGTGTGTAAAGTGATAAATGCCTGAACTGTAAATAATAAAAGGCAGATTTTCCAGTGCATTCAGCCTCGCCTGATGTCCTTTACTCTCCACCGCATATACTGTCTGAGCATCCCGCGCGGTCTCAGGGTGCGGTGTCCAGACTTAAGATCAGAACGGACTTAAGATCAGAACGGACTTAAGATCAGAACGGACTTAAGATCAGAACGGACTTAAGATCAGAACGGACTTAAGATCAGAACGGACTTAAGATCAGAACGGACTTAGAACAGAACGGACTTAAGATCAGAACGGACTTAAGATCCGAACCGAAGGCGGCCGCGTACCGCGCTTCGGTATACCAAGTGAGCGGTGATCAGATCCGAAGATTCAGCCGCTCCCGTAAGATCCGAAGATTCATCCGTTTAAAGATCCGAATATTCCTCCACATAAGATCCGAATATTCCTCCGCAATCAGATCCGAATATTCCTCCGCGGCAGATCCGATCCCCAGATTCGCACGGCCGCCCGCAGACGCACTCCACACCCAAAGGTCAGTGAACCAGCTGCTCGGGACGCTGAGTGCCGTATGGCTCAGTGGTCGGGCTGGTTCTAGGCAGGGGTCCCCTCCACCGCCCGCTAACCCTTCCCAGGGTCACGCCAGGTCGCACGAGACGCCGAGTGCGCGTCACTCGGTAGTCGGGCCAGCGGTAAGCGAAGGGGTCACGCAGATTGAGCACACCCGCAGGCGGAACAACATCCCATTCCGTCATACTGGTGGCAGCGGTGGGATCGCTCTCTGCAGACCCCTAGGAGACTTACGCCATGGCGGTGTACACCCCCTACAACCGGGACACCCTGCGTGGGATGTTGGAGAACCGGGGAGGAACGCCGGGTAACAAGAAAAGAAAGACGCTGATCAGGGAACTGACCAGGATGGATCAGGACGAGGCGATGATGCCCGTCCCCAGCCCTGCCCGCGCAGAGGTGGAGGAAGATGCTGGCCTCAGAGAGTTGCGGCGTCGGATTGCCCTGCTCGGTGATGCCCCGGCGGAGGGGGCCAGATATCAAGTGATTCGGGAGTTCTACCGGGAAGTTGAGCAGGAGAAGGAACGCCAGTACGAGCTGCGGTTGGCAGAGCTCCGCGGAGCAGAGACTGATTATGTTGACCCCGAACCCTACCCTATGGAACCCTGGGTCGAGGCTCACAGCTCGACTGGAGCTTCACCTGGGGAATCTGCCACCCCCAGTGACTACGCTTGCGGGACTCTCAGCTTGCCTGGAGCCTGTACTGAGGACGTCACTTATCCCCGCGACCCTCGGATGAAGACTCACAGCCCGCCTGGAGCTGCATCTGAGGACGCCCCATTCCCCGTTGAGGAGCGGTGCTCCTGCGCTGCACCTACCTACGCCGACATGAGGGTCGTGCTGGCCAGAGAGCTGCAGGAGGGCCTGGAGCAGGACCAGAGGTCCACAGAGGAGCTGTGGTACGAGGCCCTGGACCATGAGCGGGACTGCCATGGGGTGTACATTCCCTCCGACGCTGTCGTCCATCGAGTGCAGTACGATGTGCGAGCAGCGTTCCTGCAGGGGCGGGCCCAGAGGAGTGGGAGGCCGAGCTCCGGAGCCTGGTGCAGGAGGAGATCGCACTGGACGCCGAGTACCGCGCGCTCCGGTGGCTAACCGCCGCTCCGACAGTGCGCCCTATTGGAGGCAGTTCCACTCCAGGGCCTCGCTACGGAGGTATGGGGCTGCTCTACGAGGGCATGGCCGCCGACCCCGAGTTTGGAGAGGAGACCGAGGAGCGGATGGAAGACATCCTGGAGCGACGGGAACTGGAGATCCCGTCAGACAGCAGGGACTCGGTGTTCGAGGAGCTGGAGTCCCTAGCCGAGCGAGAGTGGGAGCTCGAGGTGGCTTATCGGAGACTGTTGGACGGCGTTCCGCAGTCGAGCCTGAGCTCCCCGTGGTGGGACGGGTCGGCGGAGGAAGTCGACAGTCCCCAGGTTTGGGACCTATGGGAGGCCGAGGCGGACCCATGGGTGCCCGTGGGGGTTTCGATTGAGGAAGATACCCCCTGTACCCCGCAAGAGGACAGGGTGGCCGAGGCCACGGGTCCAGCGGGGGAGGAGACGGATGGTTCCCCGGGATGGGTTGTGCGCAACCATTGGTTGCCCCGGGGGGTGAAGAGACCATCCTTCCCCAAGGGATCTCCGACCAGCGGAAGAGCTGGCTACGGGGCAGAGTGCTGCTGGCCTCTGCCCACTACTCAATGTCTGCCAGGAGGAGCAGACGGATGGTTCCCCCGGGATGGGTTGCGCGCAACCACTGATTGCCCGGGGGTTGAAGAGACCACCCCGCCACAAGGAGATTGCCAACCAGCGGAAGAGCTGGCCACGGGGCAGAGCGTCGCTGGCCTCTGCCCCCTGCTGACAGTCTGCCAGGTGGAGCAGACAGATGGTTCCCCCGGGATGGGTTGTGCCCAACCATTGTTGGCCCCGGGGGTGAAGCAACCATCCTCCCGCAAGGAGATCCTCGTGCAGCTGAAGAGCTGGCCACGGGGCAGAGCGCTGCTGGCCTCTGCCCACCCCCACAGTCTGCCAGGCGGAGCAGGCAGATGGTTTCCCCGGGCTGGGTTGTGCGCAGCCAGTGACGGTCCCGGGGGAAAAGAAACTATCCTTTTGCCAGAAGATCCCCACCCAGCGGAAGAGCTGGCACCAGGGCAGAGCGCCGCGGGCCTCTGCCCGTTTCTGTCAACTTGCCTCGAGGGGCGGAGCGAGGATGACCCCGTGCGACCGCGGTTGCATCCCCTGGTCCCCCTCGTCGGCCACCAGGAAGAGCAGCCAGGTCTGGCTCGAGTGCTCCTTCGGTTGCCGTGTCCGTACCTGGCCATCCAGTGGAGGAGCTGGCAACGGGGCAGAGCGCCGCTGGTCTCTGCCGATTTTTGCAACCCTTGGGCTCGGGGGCCTCACGCAGACACGGTTCTGTTCCACGGCTGACTTGGGCACCTGGGGCGTGTGCAGTTGGCACCCGGGTTCCCCAGGTGAGCGACAACCCTGGGGGGACACAGGGGGTACTCCGGCCCGGATGTATGTACCTTTGCCCAGCCGGGGTCACCCTGAGGACGTGGGGGCCCGACCAAGCTGGCACGGCCGCAAGGCCAAATGGAGAGGCCTGGTGACTCGGCCTCCCCAGACGGACTATGGGCCTGGGAGCGCCGACTTCCCCGGTATGACCCGGTGGGGTCAGACCAGGTGCGTCGAACTGGGGGAGGGGGAGGAGTGTCACGGAATGGCCCAGCACCCTCAGCCAGGGGCGGTGCACAGTGACAGTGGTGGCTTTGGACACTTGGGTGTGTGGCACGCACCTAGTTTTATAAGTACTTTTTTTAGATGTGATTATTGTGTGGTGTAATAAAGTGTCCCCTGTTGGTATTGTGAAATGTAATTCCCTTTGTCTGCCACGCCCGCCGCCATTTTCTGATCACCTCGTGGTTCAGATCAGAATACTCGGATCGTAAAATGGCCGAATCGGCAACTCCCCGATTCGTAACGGCCAATACGAATCGGGGCCAGGGTGCCTCCTGCCAGCGAGGGCCAATGGGACTTGTGTGGGCGGGCAGGGATCCCCATTGTATTCATAAGTGTGTAAAGTGATAAATGCCTGAACTGTAAATAATAAAAGGCAGATTTTCCAGTGCATTCAGCCTCGCCTGATGTCCTTTACTCTCCACCGCATATACTGTCTGAGCATCCCGCGCGGTCTCAGGGTGCGGTGTCCAGACTTAAGATCAGAACGGACTTAAGATCAGAACGGACTTAAGACAGAACGGACTTAAGATCAGAACGGACTTAAGATCCGCACCGAAGGCGCGGCGGCGCGCGTACCGCGCTTCGGTATACCAAGTGAGCGGTGATCAGATCCGAAGATTCAGCCGCTCCCGTAAGATCCGAAGATTCATCCGTTTAAAGATCCGAATATTCCTCCACATAAGATCCGAATATTCCTCCGCAATCAGATCCGAATATTCTCCGCGGCAGATCCGATCCCCAGATTCGCACGGCCGCCCGCAGACGCACTCCACACCCACAAGGTCAGTGAACCAGCTGCTCGGGACGCTGAGTGCCGTATGGCTCAGTGGTCGGGCTGGTTCTAGGCAGGGGTCCCCTCCACCGCCCGCTAACCCTTCCCCAGGGTCACGCCAGGTCGCACGAGACGCCGAGTGCGCGTCACTCGGTAGTCGGGCCAGCGGTAAGCGAAGGGGTCACGCAGATTGAGCACACCCGCAGGCGGAACAACATCCCATTCCGTCATACTGTTTCTATTATCCTTTGACAGAAAGAATGAAGTTTATACTCAGCCTGTAAGTTGGCTTTAGATATAGTCATCTATATCTGGTTTTCGCCCGAATTCGACTCCCGGTATCGGAATCGGCACATACACTATAATTACTAGTTCTGTTATCCTTTGACAGAAAGAATGTAGTTTATACTCAGCCTGTAAGGCAGGTTTAGATATAGTCATCCCATATGGTCTAGCGGTTAGGATTCCTGGTTTTCATCCAGGCGTCCCGGGTTCAACTCCCGGTATGGGAATTGGCGCTTACATTTTAAGTACAATTAACATTTCTAATATTCTTTGACAGAATGAATTTAGTTTGTACTCGTTCCGCAGTAAACTTGAAAATGTAGTCGTCCTAGATGGTCTAGAGGTTAAGGTTCCTGGTTTTCGCCTGAATTCGACTCCCGTTATCGGAATCGGCACATACACTATAATTACTATTACTATTATCCTTTGACAGAAAGAATGTAGTTTATACTCAGCCTGTAAGTTAGCTTTAGATATAGTCATCTATATCTGGTTTTCCCCCGAATTCGACTCCCGGTATCGGAATCGGCTCATACACTATAATTACTATTACTATTATCCTTTGACAGAAAGAATGTAGTTTATACTCAGCCTGTAAGTTAGCTTTAGATATAGTCATCTATATCTGGTTTTCCCCCGAATTCGACTCCCGGTATCGGAATCGGCACATACACTATAATTACTATTACTATTATCCTTTGACGGAAAGAATGTAGTTTATACTCAGCCTGTAAGTCAGTTTTAGATATAGTCATCCCATATGGTCTAGCGGTTAGGATTCCTGGTTTTCACCCAGGCGGCCTGGGTTCGACTCCCGGTATGGGAATTGGCACTTAAGTTTTAAATACAATTAACATTTCTAATATTCTTTGACAGAATGAATTTAGTTTGTACTCGTTCTGCAGTAAACTTGAAAATGTAGTCGTCCTAGATGGTCTAGAGGTTAAGAATCCTGGTATTCGCCCGAATTCGACTCCCGGTATCGGAATCGGCACATACACTATAATTACTATTTCTATTATCCTTTGACAGAAAGAATGAAGTTTATACTCAGCCTGTAAGTTAGCTTTAGATATAGTCATCTATATCTGGTTTTCGCCCGAATTCGACTCCCGGTATCGGAATCGGCACATACACTTTAATTACTTGTTCTATTATCTTTTGACGGAAAGAATGTAGTTTATACTCAGCCTGTAAGTCAGTTTCAGATATAGTCATCCCATATGGTCTAGCGGTTAGGATTCCTGGTTTTCACCCAGGCGGCCCGGGTTCGACTCCCGATTTGGGAATTGGCGCTTACATTTTAAGTACAATTAACATTTCTAATATTCTTTGACAGAATGAATTTAGTTTGTACTCGTTCCGCAGTAAACTTGAAAATGTAGTCGTCCTAGATGGTCTAGAGGTTAAAGTTCCTGGTTTTCGCCTGATTTCGACTCCCGGTATCGGAATCGGCACATACACTATAATTACTATTACTATTATCCTTTGACAGAAAGAATGTAGTTTATACTCAGCCTGTAAGTTAGCTTTAGATATAGTCATCTATATCTGGTTTTCGCCCGAATTCGACTCCCGGTATCGGAATCGGCACATACACTATAATTACTATTATCCTTTGTCAGAAAGAATGTAGTTTATACTCAGCCTGTAAGTTAGCTTTAGATATAGTCATCTATATCTGGTTTTCGCCCGAATTCGACTCCCGGTATCGGAATCGGCACATACAATTTAATTACTATTTCTATTATCCTTTGAAGGAAAGAATGTAGTTTATACTCAGCCTGTAAGTTAGTTTTAGATATAGTCATCCCATATGGTCTAGCGCTTAGGATTCCTGGTTTTCACCCAGGCGGCCCGGTTTCCACTCCCGATATGGGAATTGGCACTTAAGTTTTAAATACAATTAACATTTCTAATATTCTTTGACAGAATGAATTTAGTTTGTACTCGTTCCGCAGTAAACTTGAAAATGTAGTCGTCCTAGATGGTCTAGAGGTTAAGGTTCCTGGTTTTCGCCTGAATTCGACTCCTGTTATCGGAATCGGCACATACACTATAATTACTATTATCCTTTGACAGAAAGAATGTAGTTTATACTCAGCCTGTAAGTTAGCTTTAGATATAGTCATCTATATCTGGTTTTCGCCCGAATTCGACTCCCGGTATCGGATTCGGCGCATACACTTTAATTACTACTTCTATTATCCTTTGACAGAAAGAATGAAGTTTATACTCAGCCTGTAAGTTAGCTTTAGATATAGTCATCTATATCTGGTTTGCGCCCGAATTCGACTCCCGGTATCGGAATCGGCACATACAATTTAATTACTATTACTATTATCCCTTGACAGAAAGAATGTAGTTTATACTCAGCCTGTAAGTTAGCTTTAGATATAGTCATCTATATCTGGTTTTCGCCCGAATTCCACTCCAGGTTTCGGAATCGGCACATACAATTTAATTACTATTTCTATTATCCTTTGACAGAAAGAAAGAAGTTTATACTCAGCCTGTTAGTTGGCTTTAGATATAGTCATCTATATCTGGTTTTCGCCCGAATTCGACTCCCGGTATCGGAATCGGCACATACAATTTAATTACTATTTCTATTATCCTTTGACGGAAAGAATGTAGTTTATACTCAGCCTGTAAGTTAGTTTTAGATATAGTCATCCCATATTGTCTAGCGGTTAGGATTCCTGGTTTTCACCCAGGCGGCCCGGGTTCAACTCCCGGTATGGGAATTGGCGCTTACATTCTAAGTACAATGAACATTTCTAATATTCTTTGACAGAATGAATTTAGTTTGTACTCGTTCCGCAGTAAGCTTGAAAATGTAGTCGTCCTAGATGGTCTAGAGGTTAAGGTTCCTGGTTTTCGCCTGAATTCGACTATCGGAATCGGCACATACACTATAATTACTATTACTATTATCCTTTGACAGAAAGAATGTAGTTTTTACTCAGCCTGTAAGTTAGCTTTAGATATAGTCATCTATATCTGGTTTTTGCCCGAATTCGACTCCCGGTATCGGAATCGGCACATACACTTTAATTACTAGTTCTGTTATCCTTTTACGGAAAGAATGTAGTTTATACTCAGCCTGTAAGTCAGTCTTAGAAAAAGTCATCCCTTATGGTCTAGCGGTTAGGATTCCTGGTTTTAACCCCGGCGGCCCGGGTTCGACTCCCGGTATGGGAATTGGCGCTTAAGTTTTAAATACAATTAACATTTCTAATATTCTTTGACAGAATGAATTTAGTTTGTACTCCTTCTGCAGTAAACTTGAAAATGTAGTCGTCCTAGATGGTCTAGAGGTTAAGATTCCTGGTTTTCGCCCGAATTCGACTTCCGGTATCGGAATCGGCACATACTCTTTAATTACTAGTTCTATTATCCTTTGACGGAAAGAATGTAGTTTATACTCAGCCTGTAAGTCAGTTTTAGATATAGTCATCCCATATGGTCTAGCGGTTAGGATTCCTGGTTTTCACCCAGGCGGCCCAGGTTCGACTCCCGGTATGGTAATTGGCGCTTACATTTTAAGAACAATTAACATTTCTAATATTCTTTGACAGAATAAATTTAGTTTGTACTCGTTCCACAGTAAACTTGAAAATGTAGTCGTCCTAGATGTTCTAGAGGTTAAGGTTCCTGGTTTTCGCCTGAATTCGACTATCGGAATCGGCACATACACTATAATTACTATTACTATTATCCTTTGACAGAAAGAATGTAGTTTATACTCAGCCTGTAAGTTAGCTTTAGATATAGTCATCTATATCTCGTTTTTGCCCGAATTCGACTCCCGGTATCGGAATCGGCACATACACTTTAATTACTAGTTCTGTTATCCTTTGACGGAAAGAATGTAGTTTATACTCAGCCTGTAAGTCAGTTTTAGATAAACTCATACCATATGGTCTAGCGGTTAGGGTTCCTGGTTTTCACCCAGGCGGCCCGGGTTCGACTCCCGTTATGGGAATTGGCACTTAAGTTTTAAATACAATTAACATTTCTAATATTCTTTGACAGAATGAATTTAGTTTGTACTCGTTCTGCAGTAAACTTGAAAATGTAGTCGTCATAGATGGTCTAGAGGTTAAGATTCCTGGTTTTCGCCCGAATTCGACTCCCGGTATCGGAATCGGCACATACACTATAATTACTATTACTATTATCCTTTGACAGAAAGAATGTAGTTTATACTCAGCCTGTAAGTTAGCTTTAGCTATAGTCATCTATATCTGGTTTTCGCCCGAATTCCACTCCCGGTATCGGAATCGGCACATACACTTTAATTACTAGTTCTATTATCCTTTGACGGAAAGAATGTAGTTTATACTCAGCCTGTAAGTCAGTTTCCATAATAGTCATCCCATATGGTCTAGCGGTTAGGATTCCTGGTTTTCACCCAGGCGGCCCATGTTCGACTCCAGGTATGGGAATTGGCGTTTACATTTTAAGTAGAATTAACATTTCTAATATTCTTTGACAGAATGAATTTAGATTGTACTCGTTCAGCAGTAAACTTGAAAATGTAGTCGTCCTAGATGGTCTAGAGGTTAAGGTTCCTGGTTTGCGCCTGAATTCGACTCCCGGAATCGGCACATACACTATAATTACTATTACTATTATCCTTTGACAGAAAGAATGTAGTTTTTACTCAGCCTGTAAGTTAGCTTTAGATATAGTCATCTATATCTGGTTTTTGCCCGAATTCGACTCCCGGTATCGGAATCGGCACATACACTTTAATTACTAGTTCTGTTATCCTTTTACGGAAAGAATGTAAGTTTAATACTCAGCCTGTAAGTCAGTCTTAGAAAAAGTCATCCCTTATGGTCTAGCGGTTAGGATTCCTGGATTTAACCTTGGCAGCCTGGGTTCGACTCGCGGTATGGGAATTGGCGCTTAAGTTTTAAATACAATTAACATTTCTAATATTCTTTGACAGAATGAATTTAGTTTGTACTCCTTCTGCAGTAAACTTGAAAATGTAGTCGTCCTAGATGGTCTAGAGGTTAAGATTCCTGGTTTTCGCCCGAATTCGACTTCCGGTATCGGAATCGGCAAATACTCTTTAATTACTAGTTCTATTATCCTTTGACGGAAAGAATGTAGTTTATACTCAGCCTGTAAGTCAGTTTTAGATATAGTCATCCCATATGGTCTAGCGGTTAGGATTCCTGGCTTTCACCCAGGCGGCCCAGGTTCGACTCCCGGTATGGTAATTGGCGCTTACATTTTAAGAACAATTAACATTTCTAATATTCTTTGACAGAATAAATTTAGTTTGTACTCGTTCCACAGTAAACTTGAAAATGTAGTCGTCCTAGATGTTCTAGAGGTTAAGGTTCCTGGTTTTCGCCTGAATTCGACTATCGGAATCGGCACATACACTATAATTACTATTACTGTTATCCTTTGACAGAAAGAATGTAGTTTATACTCAGCCTGTAAGTTAGCTTTAGATATAGTCATCTATATCTGGTTTTCGCCCGAATTCGAATCCCGGTATCAGAATCGGCACATACAATTTAATTACTATTTCTATTATCCTTTGAAGGAAAGAATGTAGTTTATACTCAGCCTGTAAGTCAGTTTTAGATATAGTCAACCCATATGGTCTAGCGCTTAGGATTCCTGGTTTTCACCCAGGCGGCCCGGTTTCCACTCCCGATATGGGAATTGGCACTTAAGTTTTAAATACAATTAACATTTCTAATATTCTTTGACAGAATGAATTTAGATTGTACTCGTTCCGCAGTAAACTTAAAAATGTAGTCGTCCTATATGGTCTAGAGGTTAAGATTCCAGGTTTTCGCCCGAACTTGACTCCCGGTATCGGAATCGGCACATACACTATAATTACTATTTCTATTATCCTTTGACAGAAAGAATGAAGTTTATACTCAGCCTGTAAGTTGGCTTTAGATATAGTCATCTATATCTGGTTTTCACCCGAATTCGACTCCCGGTATCGGAATCGGCACATACACTATAATTACTATTTCTATTATCCTTTGACAGAAAGAATGAAGTTTATACTCAGCCTGTTAGTTGGCTTTAGATATAGTCATCTATATCTGGTTTTCGCCCGAATTCGACTCCCGGTATCGGAATCGGCACATACACTTTAATTACTAGTTCTGTTATCCTTTGACGGAAACAATGTAGTTTATCCTCAGCCTGTAAGTCAGATTTAGAAAAAGTCATCCCATATGGTCTAGCGGTTAGGATTCCTGGTTTTCACCCAGGCGGCCCGGGTTCGACTCCCGGTATGGGAATTGGCGCTTAAGTTTTAAATACAATTAAAATTTCTAATATTCTTTGACAGAATGAATTTAGTTTGTACTCGTTCCGCAGTAAACTAGAAAATGTAGTCATCCTAGATGGTCTAGAGGTTAAAGTTCCTGGTTTTCCCCTGAATTCGATTCCCGGTATCGGAATCGGCACATACACTATAATTACTATTACTATTATCCTTTGACAGAAAGAATGTAGTTTATACTCAGCCTGTAAGTTAGCTTTAGATATAGTCATCTATATCTGGTTTTTGCCCGAATTCGACTCCCGGTATCGGAATCGGCACATACACTATAATTACTATTACTATTATCCTTTGACAGAAAGAATGTAGTTTATACTCAGCCTGTAAGTTAGCTTTAGATATAGTCATCTATATCAGGTTTTTGCCCGAATTCGACTCCCGGTATCGGAATCGGCACATACACTTTAATTACTAGTTCTGTTATCCTTTTACGGAAAGAATGTAGTTTATTCTCAGCCTGTAAGTCAGTTTTAGAAAAACTCATACCATATGGTCTAGCGGTTAGGATTCCTGGTTTTCACCCAGGCGGCCCGGGTTCGACTCCCGTTATGGGAATTGGCACTTAAGTTTTAAATACAATTAACATTTCTAATATTCTTTGACAGAATGAATTTAGTTTGTGCTCGTTCTGCAGTAAACTTGAAAATGTAGTCGTCCTAGATGGTCTAGAGGTTAAGATTCCTGGTTTTCGCCCGAATTCGACTCCCGGTATCGGAATCGGCACATACACTATAATTACTATTACTATTATCCTTTGACAGAAAGAATGTAGTTTATACTCAGCCTGTAAGTTAGCTTTAGATATAGTCATCTATATCTGGTTTTCGCCCGAATTCCACTCCCGGTATCGGAATCGGCACATACACTTTAATTACTAGTTCTATTATCCTTTGACGGAAAGAATGTAGTTTATACTCAGCCTGTAAGTCAGTTTCCATAATAGTCATCCCATATGGTCTAGCGGTTAGGATTCCTGGTTTTCACCCAGGCGGCCCGTGTTCGACTCCAGGTATGGGAATTGGCGTTTACATTTTAAGTAGAATTAACATTTCTAATATTCTTTGACAGAATGAATTTAGATTGTACTCGTTCCGCAGTAAACTTGAAAATGTAGTCGTCCTAGATGGTCTAGAGGTTAAGGTTCCTGGTTTTCGCCTGAATTCGACTCCCGTTATCGGAATCGGCACATACACTATAATTACTATGATCCTTTGATAGAAAGAATGTAGTTTATACTCAGCCTGTAAGTTAGCTTTAGATATAGTCATCTATATCTGGTTTTCGCCCGAATTCGACTCCCGGTATCGGAATCGGCACATACACTTTAATTACTTGTTCTATTATCTTTTGACGGAAAGAATGTAGTTTATACTCAGCCTGTAAGTCAGTTTTAGATATAGTCATCCCATATGGTCTAGCGGTTAGGGTTCCTGGTTTTCACCCAGGCGGCCTGGGTTCGACTCCCGGTATGGGAATTGGCACTTAAGTTTTAAATACAATTAACATTTCTAATATTCTTTGACAGAATGAATTTATTTTGTATTCGTTCCGCAGTAAACTTGAATATGTAGTCGTCCTAGATGGTCTAGAGGTTAAGAATCCTGGTTTTCGCCCGAATTCGACTCTCGGAATCGGCACATACACTTTAATTACTTGTTCTATTATCTTTTGACGGAAAGAATGTAGTTTATACTCAGCCTGTAAGTCAGTTTCAGATATAGTCATCCCATATGGTCTAGCGGTTAGGATTCCTGGTTTTCACCCAGGCGGCCCGGGTTCGACTCCCGGTATGGGAATTGGCGCTTACATTTTAAGTACAATTAACATTTCTAATATTCTTTGACAGAATAAATTTAGTTTGTACTCGTTCCGCAGTAAACTTGAAAATGTAGTCGTCCTAGATGTTCTAGAGGTTAAGGTTCCTGGTTTTCACCTGAATTCGACTATCGGAATCGGCACATACACTATAATTACTATTACTATTATCCTTTGACAGAAAGAATGTAGTTTATACTCAGCCTGTAAGTTAGCTTTAGATATAGTCATCTATATCTGGTTTTTGCCCGAATTCGACTCCCGGTATCGGAATCGGCACATACACTTTAATTACTAGTTCTGTTATCCTTTGACGGAAACAATGTAGTTTATACTCAGCCTGTAAGTCAGTTTTAGAAAAAGTCATCCCATATGGTCTAGCGGTTAGGATTCCTGGTTTTCACCCAGGCGGCCCGGGTTCGACTCCCGGTATGGGAATTGGCGCTTAAGTTTTAAATACAATTAAAATTTCTAATATTCTTTGACAGAATGAATTTAGTTTGTACTCGTTCCACAGTAAACTAGAAAATGTAGTCATCCTAGATGGTCTAGAGGTTAAAGTTCCTGGTTTTCGCCTGAATTCGACTCCCGGTATCGGAATTGGCACATACACTATAATTACTATTACTATTATCCTTTGACAGAAAGAATGTAGTTTATACTCAGCCTGTAAGTTAGCTTTAGATATAGTCATTAGACATGTGCACAGCACAAAATTTCGTTTTGAACTAATGGATTAGTACTAAAATGCAATTTATTTAGTTGCTAAAGAAATTCGTTTTCAGTTCTTTAGTATGAAAACTAATTTCATTCATCCAAAAACCAGTGGATACAATTACTATTGTAGTGGCTCCTGAGAGGGCTGAGATCGCTTCTTGTTAAGCATCTCTCACTCTCAGCACAATGTGGGCCATATTACATAGTTGGTGCTAACTTAACCAGAGCTTGTTGTAAACTTCCCAGAGCCATTTATAGCCTATGGAGGTTTTCAGTTTACAACAGCTCTGGTTAAGTTAGCACCAACATGTAATACTGCCCCGTGTCAGGCAAGCTGTTACAGTAACTGACTGCTGCTCATCACAGCGCTCAGAGTTTCAGTAAAACTAGTAAATAATATTTTTATATGTAAGAGGTTAAAACAATTTTCCTTGTTTTACTGAGAACTCTGAGCGCTGTGATGAGCAGCAGTCAGTTACTGTAACAGCTGAGCCTGATACATTGTACTGAGAGATAATGTAACAAGCAGCCGATCTCCGCGCTCACAGCCACTGGATTAAAGGGCTAAAAAAAAAGGCTCCTCTCTGTATAATGTTTAGAACATCTTCCTGCATTAATTAATCCCCTCTCTGTATAATGTATACAACATCCACCTGCATTAATTAATACCCTCTCCTGTATAATTATAGAACATCCTCTGAATTAATGTCCCTCTCTGTATAGAACATCCTCCTGCATTGGCATGTGGAGGGTGCAGAACTTCGGATGTTGCGATGTTGCGCTCTTCATTGCTGGTCTCCTTCACTCATCAATTAATATCACAAAAAGGACTGAAACTAAAATGTAGTGCATTTTATTAGTTTCTTTCGTTTTTTGTACTGAAGCAGTTTCGTTTCTCTGAGTCATACTAAAACTAAATTATCCCAAAATTCGGACTAAATCGTTTTAGTACTAAAACGAATGCACATGTCTAATAGTCATCTATATCTGGTTTTCGCCCGAATTCGACTCCCGGTATCGGAATCGGCACATACACTATAATTACTATTACTGTTATCCTTTGACAGAAAGAATGTAGTTTATACTCAGCCTGTAAGTTAGCTTTAGATATAGTCATCTATATCTGGTTTTCGCCCGAATTCGACTCCCGGTATCAGAATCGGCACATACAATTTAATTACTATTTCTATTATCCTTTGAAGGAAAGAATGTAGTTTATACTCAGCCTGTAAGTCAGTTTTAGATATAGTCATCCCATATGGTCTAGCGCTTAGGATTCCTGGTTTTCACCCAGGCGGCCCGGTTTCCACTCCCGATATGGGAATTGGCACTTAAGTTTTAAATACAATTAACATTTCTAATATTCTTTGACAGAATGAATTTAGTTTGTACTCGTTCCGCAGTAAACTTAAAAATGTAGTCGTCCTATATGGTCTAGAGGTTAAGATTCCAGGTTTTCGCCCGAACTTGACTCCCGGTATCGGAATCGGCACATACACTATAATTACTATTTCTATTATCCTTTGACAGAAAGAATGAAGTTTATACTCAGCCTGTAAGTTGGCTTTAGATATAGTCATCTATATCTGGTTTTCGCCCGAATTCGACTCCCGGTATCGGAATCGGCACATACACTATAATTACTATTACTATTATCCTTTGACAGAAAGAATGTAGTTTATACTCAGCCTGTAAGGCAGGTTTAGATATAGTCATCCCATATGGTCTAGCGGTTAGGATTCCTGGTTTTCATCCAGGCGGCCCGGGTTCAACTCCCGGTATGGGAATTGGCGCTTACATTTTAAGTACAATTAACATTTCTAATATTCTTTGACAGAATGAATTTAGTTTGTACTCGTTCCGCAGTAAACTTGAAAATGTAGTCGTCCTAGATGGTCTAGAGGTTAAGGTTCCTGGTTTTCGCCTGAATTCGACTATCGGAATCGGCTCATACACTATAATTACTATTACTATTATCCTTTGACAGAAAGAATGTAGTTTATACTCAGCCTGTAAGTTAGCTTTAGATATAGTCATCTATATCTGGTTTTCCCCCGAATTCGACTCCCGGTATCGGAATCGGCACATACACTTTAATTACTAGTTCTGTTATCCTTTTACGGAAAGAATGTAGTTTATACTCAGCCTGTAAGTCAGTCTTAGAAAAAGTCATCCCTTATGGTCTAGCGGTTAGGATTCCTGGATTTAACCTTGGCGGCCTGGGTTCGACTCGCGGTATGGGAATTGGCGCTTAAGTTTTAAATACAATTAACATTTCTAATATTCTTTGACAGAATGAATTTAGTTTGTACTCCTTCTGCAGTAAACTTGAAAATGTAGTCGTCCTAGATGGTCTAGAGGTTAAGATTCCTGGTTTTTGCCCGAATTCGACTCCCGGTATCGGAATCGGCACATACACTTTAATTACTAGTTCTGTTATCCTTTGACGGAAAGAATGTAGTTTATACTCAGCCTGTAAGTCAGTTTTAGATATAGTCATCCCATATGGTCTAGCGGTTAGGATTCCTGGCTTTCACCCAGGCGGCCCGGGTTCGACTCCCGGTATGGCAATTGGCGCTTACATTTTAAGAACAATTAACATTTCTAATATTCTTTGACAGAATAAATTTAGTTTGTACTCGTTCCACAGTAAACTTGAAAATGTAGTCGTCCTAGATGGTCTAGAGGTTAAGGTTCCTGGTTTTCGCCTGAATTCGACTATCGGAATCGGCACATACACTATAATTACTATTACTATTATCCTTTGACAGAAAGAATGTAGTTTATACTCAGCCTGTAAGTTAGCTTTAGATATAGTCATCTATATCTGGTTTTTGCCCGAATTCGACTCCCGGTATCGGAATCGGCACATACAATTTAATTACTATTTCTATTATCCTTTGAAGGAAAGAATGTAGTTTATACTCAGCCTGTAAGTCAGGTTTAGATATAGTCATCCCATATGGTCTAGCGGTTAGGATTCCTGGTTTTCACCCAGGCGGCCCGGGTTCGACTCCCGGTATGGGAATTGGCACTTAAATTTTAAATACAATTAACATTTCTAATATTCTTTGACAGAATGAATTTAGTTTGTACTCGTTCCGCAGTAAACTTAAAAATGTAGTCGTCCTATATGGTCTAGAGGTTAAGATTCCTGGTTTTCGCCCGAACTCGACTCCCGGTATCGGAATCGGCACATACACTATAATTACTTTTTCTATTATCCTTTGACAGAAAGAATGAAGTTTATACTCAGCCTGTAAGTTGGCTTTAGATATAGTCATCTATATCTGTTTTTTGCCCGAATTCGACTCCCGGTATCGGAATCGGCACATACACTTTAATTACTAGTTCTGTTATCCTTTTACGGAAAGAATGTAGTTTATACTCAGCCTGTAAGTCAGTTTTAGAAAAACTCATACCATATGGTCTAGCGGTTAGGATTCCTTGTTTTCACCCAGGCGGCCCGGGTTCGACTCCCGTTATGGGAATTGGCACTTAAGTTTTAAATACAATTAACATTTCTAATATTCTTTGACAGAATGAATTTAGTTTGTACTCGTTCTGCAGTAAACTTGAAAATGTAGTCGTCCTAGATGGTCTAGAGGTTAAGATTCCTGGTTTTCGCCCGAATTCGACTCCCGGTATCGGAATCGGCACATACACTATAATTACTATTACTATTATCCTTTGACAGAAAGAATGTAGTTTATACTCAGCCTGTAAGTTAGCTTTAGATATAGTCATCTATATCTGGTTTTCGCCCGAATTCCACTCCAGGTATCGGAATCGGCACATACACTTTAATTACTAGTTCTATTATCCTTTGACGGAAAGAATGTAGTTTATACTCAGCCTGTAAGTCAGTTTCCATAATAGTCATCCCATATGGTCTAGCGGTTAGGATTCCTGGTTTTCACCCAGGCGGCCCGTGTTCCACTCCAGGTATGGGAATTGGCGTTTACATTTTAAGTAGAATTAACATTTCTAATATTCTTTGACAGAATGAATTTAGATTGTACTCGTTCCGCAGTAAACTTGAAAATGTAGTCGTCCTAGATGTTCTAGAGGTTAAGGTTCCTGGTTTTCGCCTGAATTCGACTATCGGAATCGGCACATACACTATAATTACTATTACTATTATCCTTTGACAGAAAGAATGTAGTTTATACTCAGCCTGTAAGTTAGCTTTAGATATAGTCATCTATATCTGGTTTTTGCCCGAATTCGACTCCCGGTATCGGAATCGGCACATACAATTTAATTACTATTTCTATTATCCTTTGAAGGAAAGAATGTAGTTTATACTCAGCCTGTAAGTCAGTATTAGAAAAAGTCATCCCTTTTGGTCTAGCGGTTAGGATTCCTGGTTTTCACCCAGGCGGCCAGGGTTCGATTCCCGGTATGGGAATTGGCACTTAAATTTTAAATACAATTAACATTTCTAATATTCTTTGACAGAATGAATTTAGTTTGTACTCGTTCCGCAGTAAACTTAAAAATGTAGTCGTCCTATATGGTCTAGAGGTTAAGATTCCTGGTTTTCGCCCGAGCTCGACTCCCGGTATCGGAATCGGCACATACACTATAATTACTATTTCTATTATCCTTTGACAGAAAGAATGAAGTTTATACTCTGCCTGTAAGTTGGCTTTAGATATAGTCATCTATATCTGGTTTTCGCCCGAATTCGACTCCCGGTATCGGAATCGGCACATACACTTTAATTACTTGTTCTATTATCTTTTGACGGAAAGAATGTAGTTTATACTCAGCCTGTAAGTCAGTTTCAGATATAGTCATCCCATATGGTCTAGCGGTTAGGCTTCCTGGTTTTCACCCAGGCGGCCCAGGTTCGACTCCCGGTATGGGTATTGGCGCTTAAGTTTTAAATACAATTAACATTTCTAATATTCTTTGACAGAATGAATTTAGTTTGTACACGTTCTGCAGTAAACTTGAAAATGTAGTCGTTCCAGATGGTCTAGAGGTTAAGGTTCCTGGTTTTCGCCTGAATTCGACTCCTGTTATCGGAATCGGCACATACACTATAATTACTATTATCCTTTGACAGAAAGAATGTAGTTTATACTCAGCCTGTAAGTTAGCTTTAGATATAGTCATCTATATCTGGTTTTGGCCGAATTCGACTCCCGGTATCGGAATCGGCACATACTCTTTAATTACTAGTTCTATTATCCTTTGACGGAAAGAGTGTAGTTTATACTCTGCCTGTAAGTCAGTTTTAGATATAATCAACCCATATGGGCTAGCGGTTAGGATTCCTGGTTTTCACCCGGGTTCGACTCCCGGTATGGGAATTGGCGCTTAAGTTTTAAATACAATTAACATTTCTAATATTCTTTGACAGAATGAATTTAGTTTGTACTCGTTCCGCAGTAAACTTGAAAATGTAGTTGTCCTAGATGGTCTAGAGGTTAAGATTCCCGGTTTTCGCCTGAATTCGACTATCGGAATCGGCGCATACACTTTAATTACTACTTCTATTATCCTTTGACAGAAAGAATGAAGTTATACTCAGCCTGTAAGTTAGCTTTAGATATAGTCATCTATATCTGGTTTTCGCCCGAATTCGACTTTCCGGTATCGGAATCGGCGCATACACTTTAATTACTACTTCTATTATCCTTTGACAGAAAGAATGAAGTTTATACTCAGCCTGTAAGTTAGCTTTAGATATAGTCATCTATATCTGGTTTTCGCCCGAATTCGACTCCCGGTATCGGAATCAGCACATACAATTTAATTACTATTACTATTATCCTTTGACAGAAAGAATGTAGTTTATACTCAGCCTGTAAGTTAGCTTTAGATATAGTCATCTATATCTGGTTTTCGCCCGAATTCCACTCCCGGTATCGGAATCGGCACATACACTTTAATTACCAGTTCTATTATCCTTTGACGGAAAGAATGTAGTTTATACTCAGCCTGTAAGTCAATTTCAGATATAGTCATCTCATATGGTCTAGCGGTTAGCATTCCTGTTTTTCACCCAGGCGGCCCGGGTTCAACTCACGGTATGGGAATTGGTGTTTACATTTTAAGTACAATTAACATTTCTAATATTCTTTGACAGAATGAATTTAGATTGTACTCGTTCCACAGTAAACTTGAAAATGTAGTCGTCCTAGATGGTCTAGAGGTTTAGATTCCTGGTTTTAGCCTGAATTCGACTCCCGTTATCGGAATCGTCACATACACTATAATTACTATTATCCTTTGACAGAAAGAATGCAGTTTATACTCAGCCTGTAAGTTAGCTTTAGATATAGTCATCTATATCTGGTTTTCGCCCGAATTCGACTCCCGGTATCGGAATCGGCACATACACTTTAATTACTAGTTCTATTATCCTTTAACGGAAAGAATGTAGTTTATACTCAGCCTGTAAGTTAGTTTTGGATATAGTCATCCCATATGGTCTAGCGGTTAGGATTCCTGGTTTTCACCCAGGTGGCCCGGTTCGACTCCCGGCATGGGAATTGGCGCTTACATTTTAAGTACAATTAACATTTCTAATATTCTTTGACAGAATGAATTTAGTTTGTACCCGTTCCGCAGTAAACTTGAAAATGTAGTCGTCCTAGATGGTCTAGAGGTTAAGGTTCTTGGTTTTCGCCTGATTTCGACTATCGGAATCGGCACATACACTATAATTACTATTATCCTTTGACAGAAAGAATGAAGTTTATACTCAGCCTGTAAGTTAGCTTTAGATATAGTCATCTATATCTGGTTTTCGCCCGAATTCGACTCCCGGTATCGGAATCGGCACATACTCTTTAATTACTAGTTCTATTATCCTTTGACGGAAAGAATGTAGTTTATACTCAGCCTGTAAGTCAGTTTTAGATATAGTCATCCCATATGGGCTAGCGGTTAGGATTCCTGGTTTTTCACCCGGGTTCGACTCCCGGTATGGGAATTGGCGCGTAAGTTTTAAATACAATTAACATTTCTAATATTCTTTGACAGAATGAATTTAGATTGTACTCGTTCCGCAGTAAACTTGAAAATGTAGTCGTCCTAGATTGTCTAGAGGTTAAGATTCCCGGTTTTCGCCCGAATTCGACTCCCGGTATCGGAATCGGCGCATACACATTAATTACTACTTCTATTATCCTTTGACAGAAAGAATGAAGTTTATACTCAGCCTGTAAGTTAGCTTTAGATATAGTCATCTATATCTGGTTTTCGCCCGAATTCGACTCCCGGTATCAGAATCGGCACATACAATTTAATTACTATTGCTATTATCCTTTGACAGAAAGAATGTAGTTTATACTCAGCCTGTAAGTTAGCTTTAGATATAGTCATCTATATCTGGTTTTCGCCCGAATTCCACTCCCGGTATCGGAATCGGCACATACACTTTAATTACCAGTTCTATTATCCTTTGACGGAAAGAATGTAGTTTATACTCAGCCTGTAAGTCAGTTTCAGATATTGTCATCTCATATGGTCTAGTGGTCAGGATTCCTGGTTTTCACACAGGCGGCCCGGGTTCAACTCCCGGTATGGGAATTGGCGTTTACATTTTAAGTACAATTAACATTTCTAATATTCTTTGACAGAATGAATTTAGATTGTACTCGTTCCGCAGTAAACTTGAAAATGTAGTCGTCCTAGATTGTCTAGAGGTTAAGGTTCCTGGTTTTCGCCTGAATTCGACTCCCGTTATCAGAATCGGCACATACACTATAATTACTATTATCCTTTGACAGAAAGAATGTAGTTTATACTCAGCCTGTAAGTTAGCTTTAGATATAGTCATCTATATCTGGTTTTCGCTCGAATTCGACTCCCGGTATCGGAATCGGCACATACAATTTAATTACTATTTCTATTATCCTTTGAAGGAAAGAATGTAGTTTATACTCAGCCTGTGAGTCAGTTTTAGATATAGTCATCCCATATGGTCTAGCGGTTAGGATTCCTGGTTTTCACCCAGGCGGCCCGGGTTCGACTCCCGGTATGGGTATTGGCGCTTAAGTTTTAAATACAATTAACATTTCTAATATTCTTTGACAGAATGAATTTAGTTTGTACACGTTCTGCAGTAAACTTGAAAATGTAGTCGTCCCAGATGGTCTAGAGGTTAAGGTTCCTGGTTTTCGCCTGAATTCGACTCCTGTTATCGGAATCGGCACATACACTATAATTACTATTATCCTTTGACAGAAAGAATGTAGCTTATACTCAGCCTGTAAGTTAGCTTTAGATATAGTCATCTATATCTGGTTTTCGCCCGAATTCGACTCCCGGTATCGGAATCGGCACATACTCTTTAATTACTAGTTCTATTATCCTTTGACGGTAAGAGTGTAGTTTATACTCTGCCTGTAAGTCAGTTTTAGATATAGTCAACCCATATGGGCTAGCGGTTAGGATTCCTGGTTTTCACCCGGGTTCGACTCCCGGTATGGGAATTGGCGCTTAAGTTTTAAATACAATTAACATTTCTAATATTCTTTGACAGAATGAATTTAGTTTGTACTCGTTCCGCAGTAAACTTGAAAATGTAGTCGTCCTAGATGGTCTAGAGGTTAAGATTCCCGGTTTTCGCCTGAATTCGACTATCGGAATCGGCGCATACACTTTAATTACTACTTCTATTATCCTTTGACAGAAAGAATGAAGTTTATACTCAGCCTGTAAGTTAGCTTTAGATATAGTCATCTATATCTGGTTTTCGCCCGAATTCGACTTCCGGTATCGGAATCGGCGCATACACTTTAATTACTACTTCTATTATCCTTTGACAGAAAGAATGAAGTTTATACTCAGCCTGTAAGTTAGCTTTAGATATAGTCATCTATATCTGGTTTTCGCCCGAATTCGACTCCCGGTATCGGAATCAGCACATACAATTTAATTACTATTACTATTATCCTTTGACAGAAAGAATGTAGTTTATACTCAGCCTGTAAGTTAGCTTTAGATATAGTCATCTATATCTGGTTTTCGCCCGAATTCCACTCCCGGTATCGGAATCGGCACATACACTTTAATTACCAGTTCTATTATCCTTTGACGGAAAGAATGTAGTTTATACTCAGCCTGTAAGTCAGTTTCAGATATAGTCATCTCATATGGTCTAGCGGTTAGGATTCCTGTTTTTCACCCAGGCGGCCCGGGTTCAACTCACGGTATGGGAATTGGTGTTTACATTTTAAGTACAATTAACATTTCTAATATTCTTTGACAGAATGAATTTAGATTGTACTCGTTCCACAGTAAACTTGAAAATGTAGTCGTCCTAGATGGTCTAGAGGTTAAGGTTCATGGTTTTAGCCTGAATTCGACTCCCGTTATCGGAATCGGCACATACACTATAATTACTATTATCCTTTGACAGAAAGAATGCAGTTTATACTCAGCCTGTAAGTTAGCTTTAGATATAGTCATCCATATCTGGTTTTCGCCCGAATTCGACTCCCGGTATCGGAATCGGCACATACACTTTAATTACTAGTTCTATTATCCTTTAACGGAAAGAATGTAGTTTATACTCAGCCTGTAAGTTAGTTTTGGATATAGTCATCCCATATGGTCTAGCGGTTAGGATTCCTGGTTTTCACCCAGGTGGCCCGGTTCGACTCCCGGTATGGGAATTGGCGCTTACATTTTAAGTACAATTAACATTTCTAATATTCTTTGACAGAATGAATTTAGTTTGTACTCGTTCCGCAGTAAACTTGAAAATGTAGTCGTCCTAGATGGTCTAGAGGTTAAGGTTCTTGGTTTTCGCCTGATTTCGACTATCGGAATCGGCACATACACTATAATTACTATTATCCTTTGACAGAATGAATGAAGTTTATACTCAGCCTGTAAGTTAGCTTTAGATATAGTCATCTATATCTGGTTTTCGCCCGAATTCGACTCCCGGTATCGGAATCGGCACATACTCTTTAATTACTAGTTCTATTATCCTTTGACGGAAAGAATGTAGTTTATACTCAGCCTGTAAGTCAGTTTTAGATATAGTCATCCCATATGGGCTAGCGGTTAGGATTCCTGGTTTTCACCCGGGTTCGACTCCCGGTATGGGAATTGGCGCTTAAGTTTTAAATACAATTAACATTTCTAATATTCTTTGACAGAATGAATTTAGTTTGTACTCGTTCCGCAGTAAACTTGAAAATGTAGTCGTCCTAGATGGTCTAGAGGTTAAGATTCCCGGTTTTCGCCCGAATTCGACTCCCGGTATCGGAATCGGCGCATACACTTTAATTACTACTTCTATTATCCTTTGACAGAAAGAATGAAGTTTATACTCAGCCTGTAAGTTAGCTTTAGATATAGTCATCTATATCTGGTTTTCGCCCGAATTCGACTCCCGGTATCAGAATCGGCACATACAATTTAATTACTATTGCTATTATCCTTTGACGGAAAGAATGTAGTTTATACTCAGCCTGTAAGTCAGTTTCAGATATTGTCATCTCATATGGTCTAGTGGTCAGGATTCCTGGTTTTCACACAGGCGGCCCGGGTTCAACTCCCGGTATGGGAATTGGCGTTTACATTTTAAGTACAATTAACATTTCTAATATTCTTTGACAGAATGAATTTAGATTGTACTCGTTCCGCAGTAAACTTGAAAATGTAGTCGTCCTAGATTGTCTAGAGGTTAAGGTTCCTGGTTTTCGCCTGATTTCGACTCCCGTTATCAGAATCGGCACATACACTATAATTACTATTATCCTTTGACAGAAAGAATGTAGTTTATACTCAGCCTGTAAGTTAGCTTTAGATATAGTCATCTATATCTGGTTTTCGCTCGAATTCGACTCCCGGTATCGGAATCGGCACATACAATTTAATTACTATTTCTATTATCCTTTGATGGAAAGAATGTAGTTTATACTCAGCCTGTAAGTCAGGTTTAATTATAGTCATCCCATATGGTCTAGCGGTTAGGATTCCTGGCTTTCATCCCGGCGGCCCGGGGCTCGACTCCCGGTATGGGAATTGCCGCTTAAGTTTTAAATACAATTAACATTTCTAATATTCTTTGACAGAATGAATTTAGTTTGTACTCGTTCTGCAGTAAACTTGAAAATGTAGTCGTCCTAGATGGTCTAGAGGTTAAGATTCCTGGTTTTCGCCCGAATTCGGGTATCGGAATCGGCGCATACACTTTAATTACTATTTCTATTATCCTTTGACAGAAAGAATGAAGCTTATACTCAGCCTGTAAGTTAGCTTTAGATATAGTCATCTATATCTGGTTTTCGCCCGAATTCGACTCCCGGTATCGGAATCGGCACATACACTTTAATTACTAGTTCTATTATCGTTTGATGGAAAGAATGTAGTTTATACTCAGCCTGTAAGTCAGTTTCAGATATAGTCATCCCATATGGTCTAGCGGTTAGGATTCCTGGTTTTCACCCAGGCGGCCCGTGTTCAACTCCCGGTATGGGAATTGGCGCTTACATTTTAAGTACAATTAACATTTCTAATATTCTTTGACAGAATAAATTTAGTTTGTACTCGTTCCGCAGTAAACTTGAAAATGTAGTCGTCCTAGATGTTCTAGAGGTTAAGGTTCCTGGTTTTCGCCTGAATTCGACTATCGGAATCGGCACATACACTTTAATTACTAGTTCTGTTATCCTTTGACGGAAAGAATGTAGTTTATACTCAGCCTGTAAGTCAGTTTTAGAAAAAGTCATCCCATATGGTCTAGCGGTTAGGATTCCTGGTTTTCACCCAGGCGGCCTGGGTTCGACTCCCGGTATGGGAATTGGCGCTTAAGTTTTAAATACAATTAAAATTTCTAATGTTCTTTGACAGAATGAATTTAGTTTGTACTCGTTCCACAGGAAACTAGAAAATGTAGTCATCCTAGATGGTCTAGAGGTTAAGGTTGCTGGTTTTCGCCTGAATGAGTCCCCCGGTTTCGGAATCGGCACATACACTATAATTACAATTACTATTATCCTTTGACAGAAAGAATGTAGTTTATACTCAGTAGACATGTGCATTCGTTTTAGTACTAAAACAATTTAGTCCAAATTTTGGGATAATTTAGTTTTCGTATGACTCAAGAGAAACGAAACTCCTCAGTACAAAAAATGAAAGAAACTAAAATAAAATGCACTACATTTTAGTTTCAGTCCTTTTTGTGATATTACATTGATGAGTGAAGGAGACCAGCAATGAAGAGCGCAACATCCGAAGTTCTGCACCCTCCACATGCCAATGCAGTAGGATGTTCTATACAGAGAGGGGCATTAATTAATGCAGGAGGATGTTCTATACATTATACAGTGAGGGGTATTAATGCAGGAGGATGTTATATACATTATACAGAGAAATATATAAATTGAGGAGGATGTTCTAAACAGAGAGGGACATTAATTCAGGAGGATGTTCTATATATTATACAGAGAGGGGTATTAATTAATGCAGGTGGATGTTGTATACATTATACAGAGAGGGGTATTAATTAATGCAGGAGGATGTTCTACACATTATACAGAGAGGATCATTTTTTTTTCAGCCCTTTAAATCCAGTGGCTGTGAGCGCGGAGATCGACTGCTTGTTACATTATCTCTCAGTACAATGTATCAGGCTCAGCTGTTACAGTAACTAACAGCGCTCAGAGTTTCAGTAAAACAAGGAAATAATATTGTTCTAACCTCTTATATATAAAAATATTATTTACTAGTTCTACTGAAACTCTGAGCGCTGTGATGAGCGCCGTCAGTTACTGTAACAGCTTTGCCTGACACGGGGCAGTATTACAATGTTGGTGCTAACTTAACCAGAGCTGTTTTAAACTGAAAACCTCCATAGGCTATAATGGCTCTGGGAAGTTTACAACAGCTCTGGTTAAGTTAGCACCAACTATGTAATATGGCCCACATTGTGCTGAGAGTGAGAGATACTGTAACAAGCAGCCATCTCAGCCCTCTGAGGAGCCACTACAATAGTATTGTATCCACTGGTTTTCGGATGAATGAAATTAGTTTTCATACTAAAGAACAGAAAACGAATTTCTTTAGCAACTAAATAAATTGCATTTTAAGACTAATCCATTAGTTCAAAACGAAATTTTCTGCTGTGCACATGTCTAATACTCAGCCTGTAAGTTATTTTTAGAAATAGTCATCCCATATGGTCTAGCGGTTAGGATTGCTGGTTTTCACCCAGGCGGCCCGGGTTCAACTCCCGGTATGGGAATTGGCGCTTACATTTTAAGTACAATTAACATTTCAAATATTCTTTGACAGAATGAATTTAGTTTGTACTCGTTCCGCAGTAAACTTGAAAATGTAGTCGTCCTAGATGGTCTAGAGGTTAAGGTTCCTGGTTTTCGCCTGAATTCGACTATCGGAATCGGCACATACACTATTATTACTATTACTATTATCCTTTGACAGAAAGAATGTAGTTTTTACTCAGCCTGTAAGTTAGCTTTAGATATAGTCATCTATATCTGGTTTTTGCCCGAATTCGACTCCCGGTATCGGAATCGGCACATACACTTTAATTACTAGTTCTGTTATCCTTTGAAGGAAAGAATGTAGTTTATACTCAGCCTGTAAGTCAGGTTTAGATATAGTCATCCCATATGGTCTAGCGGTTAGGATTCCTGGTTTTAACCCCGTTGGCCCGGGCTCGACTCCCGGTATGGGAATTGGCGCCTAAGTTTTAAATACAATTAACATTTCTAATATTCTTTGACAGAATGAATTTAGTTTGTACTCCTTCTGCAGTAAGCTTGAAAATGTAGTCGTCCTAGATGGTCTAGAGGTTAAGATTCCTGGTTTTCGACCGAATTCGACTTCCGGTATTGGAATCGGCACATACTCATTAATTACTAGTTCTATTATCCTTTGACGGAAAGAATGTAGTTTATACTCAGCCTGTAAGTTATTTTTAGAAATAGTCATCCCATATGGTCTAGCGGTTAGGATTCCTGGTTTTCACCCAGGCGGCCCGGGTTCGACTCCCGGTATGGGAATTGGCGCTTAAGTTTTAAATACAATTAAAATTTCTAATATTCTTTGACAGAATGAATTTAGTTTGTACTCGTTCCACAGTAAACTAGAAAATGTAGTCATCCTAGATGGTCTAGAGGTTAAGGATCCTGGTTTTCACCTGAATTCGACTCCCGGTATCGGAATCGGCACTTACACTATAATTACTATTACTATTATCCTTTGACAGAAAGAATGTAGTTTATACTCAGCCTGTAAGTTAGCTTTAGATATAGTCATCTATATTTCGTTTTCGCCCGAATTCGACTCCCGGTATCGGAATTGGCACATACACTATAATTACTATTACTATTATCCTTTGACAGAAAGAATGTAGTTTATACTCAGCCTGTAAGTTAGCTTTAGATATAGTCATCTATATCTGGTCTTCGCCCGAATTCGACTACCGGTATCGGAATCGGCACATACAATTTAATTACTATTTCTATTATCCTTTGAAGGAAAGAATGTAGTTTATACTCAGCCTGTAAGTCAGATTTAGATATAGTCATCCCATATGGTCTAGCGGTTAGGATTCCTGGTTTTCACCCAGGCGGCCCGGGTTCGACTCCCGGTATGGGAATTGGCACTTAAGTTTTAAATACAATTAACATTTCTAATTTTCTTTGACAGAATGAATTTAGTTTGTACTCGTTCCACAGTAAACTTGAAAATGTAGTCGTCCTAGATGGTCTAGAGGTTAAGAATCCTGGTTTTCGCCCGAATTCGACTCCCGGTATCGGAATCGGCACATACACTATAATTACTATTTCTATTATCCTTTGACAGAAAGAATGAAGTTTATACTCAGCCTGTAAGTTAGCTTTAGATATAGTCATCTATATCTGGTTTTCGCCCGAATTCGACTCCCGGTATCGGAATCGGCACATACACTTTAATTACTAGTTCTATTATCTTTTGACGGAAAGAATGTAGTTTATACTCAGCCTGTAAGTCAGTTTCAGATATAGTCATCCCATATGGTCTAGCGGTTAGGATTCCTGGTTTTCACCCAGGCGGCCCGGGTTCGACTCCCGGTATGGGAATTGGCGCTTACATTTTAAGTACAATTAACATTTCTAATATTCTTTGACAGAATAAATTTAGTTTGTACTCGTTCCGCAGTAAACTTGAAAATGTAGTCGTCCTAGATGTTCTAGAGGTTAAGGTTCCTGGTTTTCGCCTGAATTCGACTATCGGAATCGGCACATACACTATAATTACTATTACTATTATCCTGTGACAGAAAGAATGTAGTTTATACTCAGCCTGTAAGTTAGCTTTAGATATAGTCATCTATATCTGGTTTTCGCCCGAATTCGACTCCCGGTATCGGAATCGGCACATACAATTTAATTACTATTTCTATTATCCTTTGAAGGATAGAATGTAGTTTATACTCAGCCTGTAAGTCAGGTTTTGATATAGTCATCCCATATGCTCTAGCGGTTAGGATTCCTGGTTTTCACCCAGGCGGCCCGGGTTCGACTCCCCGGTATGGGAATTGGCACGTAAATTTTAAATACAATTAACATTTCTAATATTCTTTGACAAAATGAATTTAGTTTGTACTCGTTCCGCAGTAAACTTGAAAATGTAGTCGTCCTGGATGGTCTAGAGGTTAAGATTCCTGGTTTTCGCCCAAACTCGACTCCCGGTATTGGAATCGGCACATACACTATAATTACTATTTCTATTATCCTTTGACAGAAAGAATGAAGTTTATACTCAGCCTGTAAATTAGCTTTAGATATAGTCATCTATATCTGGTTTTCGCCCGAATTCGACTCCCGGTATCGGAATCGGCACATACACTTTAATTACTAGTTCTATTATCCTTTGACGGAAAGAATGTAGTTTATACTCAGCCTGTAAGTCAGTTTTAGATATAGTCATCCCATATGGTCTAGCGGTTAGGATTCCTGGTTTTCACCCGGGTTCGACTCCCGGTATGGGAATTGGCACTTAACTTTTAAATACAATAAACATTTCTAATATTCTTTGACAGAATGAATTTAGTTTGTACTCCTTCTGCAGTAAACTTGAAAATGTAGTCGTCCTGGATGGTCTAGAGGTTAAGATTCCTGGTTTTCGCCCGAATTCGACTTCCGGTATCGGAATCGGCACATACTCTTTAATTACTAGTTCTATTATCCTTTGACGGAAAGAATGTAGTTTATACTAAGCCTGTAAGTCAGTTTTAGATATAGTCATCCCATATGGTCTGGCGGTTAGGATTCCTGGTTTTCACCCAGGCGGCCTGGGCTTGACTCCCGGTATGGGAATTGGCGCTTAAGTTTTAAATACAATTAACATTTATAATATTCTTTGACAGAATGAATTTAGTTTGTACTTGTTCTGCAGTAAACTTAAAAATGTAGTCGTCCTAGATGGTCGGTCTAGAGGTTAGGATTCCTGGTTTTCACCCAGGCGGCCGGGGTTCGACTCCCGGTATGGGAATTGGCGTTTACATTTTAAGTACAATTAACATTTCTAATATTCTTTGACAGAATGAATTTAGATTGTACTAGTTCCGCAGTAAACATGAAAAAGCAGTCGTCCTAGATGGTCTAGAGGTTAAGGTTCCTGGTTTTCGCCTGAATTCGACTCCCGGTATCGGAATCGGCACATACACTATAATTATTATTTCTATTATCCTTTGACAGAAAGAATGAAGTTTATACTCGGCCTGTAAGTTAGCTTTAGATATAGTCATCTATATCTGGTTTTCCTCCGAATTCGACTCCCGGTATCGGAATCAGCACATACACTTTAATTACTAGTTCTGTTATCCTTTGACGGAAACAATGTAGTTTATACTCAGCCTGTAAGTCAGTTTTAGAAAAAGTCATCCCATATGGTCTAGCGGTTAGGATTCCTGGTTTTCACCCAGGCGGCCCGGGTTCGACTCCCGGTATGGGAATTGGCGCTTAAGTTTTAAATACAATTAAAATTTCTAATATTCTTTGACAGAATGAATTTAGTTTGTACTCGTTCCACAGTAAACTAGAAAATGTAGTCATCCTAGATGGTCTAGAGGTTAAAGTTCCTGGTTTTCGCCTGATTTCGACTCCCGGTATCGGAATCGGCACATACACTATAATTACTATTACTATTATCCTTTGACAGAAAGAATGTAGTTTATACTCAGCCTGTAAGTTAGCTTTAGATATAGTCATCTATATCTGGTTTTCGCCCGAATTCGACTCCCGGTATCGGAATCGGCACATACACTATAATTACTATTACTATTATCCTTTGACAGAAAGAATGTAGTTTATACTCAGCCTGTAAGTTAGCTTTAGATATAGTCATCTATATCTGGTTTTCGCCCGAATTCGACTCCCGGTATCGGAATCGGCACATATACTATAATTACTATTACTATTATCCTTTGACAGAAAGAATGTAGTTTATACTCAGCCTGTAAGTTAGCTTTAGATATAGTCATCTATATCTGGTTTTTGCCCGAATTCGACTCCCGGTATCGGAATCGGCACATACAATTTAATTACTATTTCTATTATCCTTTGAAGGAAAGAATGTAGTTTATACTCAGCCTGTAAGTCAGGATTAGATTTAGTCATCCCATATGGTCTAGCTGTTAGGATTCCTGGTTTTCACCCAGACGGCCCGGGTTTGACTCCCGGTATGGGAATTGGCACTTAAATTTTAAATACAATTAACATTTCAAATATTCTTTGACAGAATGAATTTAGTTTGTACTCGTTCCGCAGTAAACTTGAAAATGTAGTCGTCCTGGATGGTCTAGCGGTTAGGATTCCTGGTTTTCACCTGGGTTCGACTCCCGGTATGGGAATTGGCGCTTAACTTTTAAATACAATTAACATTTCTAATATTCTTTGACAGAATGAATTTAGTTTGTACTCCTTCTGCAGTAAACTTGAAAATATAGTCGTCCTGGATGGTCTAGAGGTTAAGGTTCCTGGTTTTGCCCGAATTCGACTTCCGGTATCGGAATCGGCACATACTCTTTAATTACTAGTTCTATTATCCTTTGACGGAAAGAATGTAGTTTATACTAAGCCTGTAAGTCAGTTTTAGATATAGTTATCCCATATGGTCTAGCGGTTAGGATTCCTGGTTTACACCCAGGTGGCCTGGGTTTGACTCCCGGTATGGGAATTGGCGCATAAGTTTTAAATACAATTAACATTTCTAATATTCTTTGACAGAATGAATTTAGTTTGTACTCGTTCCGCAGTAAACTTGAAAATGTAGTCGTCCTAGATGTTCTAGAGGTTAAGGTTCCAGGTTTTTGCCTGAATTCGACTATCGGAATCGGCACATACACTATAATTACTATTACTATTATCCTTTGACAGAAAGAATGTAGTTTATGTTCAGCCTGTAAGTTAGCTTTAGATATAGTCATCTATATCTAGTTTTTGCCCGAATTCGACTCCCGGTATCGGAATCGGCACATACACTTTAATTACTAGTTCTGTTATCCTTTGACGGAAAGAATGTAGTTTATACTCAGCCTGTAAGTCAGTTTTAGGAAGAGTAATCCCATATTGTCTAGCGGTTAGGATTCCTGGTTTTCACCCAGGCGGCCCGGGTTCGACTCCCGGTATGGGAATTGGCGCTTAAGTTTTAAATACAATTAACATTTCTAATATTCTTTGACAGAATGAATTTAGTTTGTACTTGTTCTGCAGTAAACTGGAAAATGTAGTCGTCCTAGATGGTCGGTCTAGAGGTTAAGATTCCTGGTTTTCGCCCGAATTCGACTCCTGGAATCGGCGCATACACTTTAATTACTATTTCTATTATCCTTTGACAGAAAGAATGAAGTTTATACTCAGCCTGTAAGTTAGCTTTAGATATAGTCATCTATATCTGGTTTTCGTCCGAATTCGACTCCCGGTATCGGAATCGCCACATACACTTTAATTACTAGTTCTATTATCCTTTGACGGACAGAATGTAGTTTATACTCAGCCTGTAAGTCAATTTCAGCTATAGTCATCCCATATGGTCTAGCGGTTAGGATTCCTGGTTTTCACCCAGGCGGCCCGGGTTCGACTCCCGGTGTGGGAATTGGCGTTTACATTTTAAGTACAATTAACATTTCTAATATTCTTTTACAGAATGAATTTAGTTTGTTCTAGTTCCGCAGTAAACATGAAAATGTAGTCGTCCTAGATGGTCTAGAGGTTAAGGTTCCTGGTTTTCGCCTGAATTCGTCTCCCGGTTTCGGAATCGGCACATACACTATAATTACTATTTCTATTATCCTTTGACAGAAAGAATGAAGTTTATACTCAGCCTGTAAGTTAGCTTTAGATATAGTCATCTATATCTGGTTTTCGGCCGAATTCGACTCCTGGTATCGGAATCGGCTCATACAATTTAATTACTATTTCTATTATCCTTTGAAGGAAAGAATGTAGTTTATACTCAGCCTGTAGGTCAGGTTTAGATATAGTCATCCCATATGGTCTAGCGGTTAGGATTCCTGGTTTTCACCCAGGCGGCTCGGGTTCGACTCCCGTTATGGGAATTGGCGTTTACATTTTAAGTACAATTAACATTTCTAATATTCTTTGACAGAATGAATTTAGATTGTACTAGTTCCGCAGTAAACTTGAAAATGTAGTCGTCCTAGATGGTCTAGAGGTTAAGAATCCTGGTTTTCGCCCGAATTCAACTATCGGTATCGGAATCGGCACATACACTATAATTACTATTTCTATTATCCTCTGAAAGAAAGAATGAAGTTTATACTCAGCCTGTAAGTTAGCTTTAGATATAGTCATCTATATCTGGTTTTCGCCCGAATTCGACTCCCGGTATCGGAATCGGCACATACACTTTAATTACTAGTTCTATTATCTTTTGACGGAAAGAATGTAGTTTATACTCAGCCTGTAAGTCAGTTTCAGATATAGGCATACCATTTGGTCTAGCAGTTAGGATTCCTGGTTTTCACCCAGGCGTCCCGGGTTCGACTCCCGGTATGGGAATTGGCGCTTACATTTTAAGTACAATTAACATTTCTAATATTCTTTAACAGAATAAATTTATTTTGTACTCGTTCCGCAGTAAACTTGAAAATGCAGTCGTCCTAGATGTTCTAGAGGTTAAGGTTCCTGGTTTTCGCCTGAATTCGACTATCGGAATCGGCACATACACTATAATTACTATTACTATTATCCTTTGACCGAAAGTATGTAGTTTAATACTCAGCCTGTAAATTAGCTTTAGATATAGTCATCTATATCTGGTTTTCGCCCGAATTCACTCCCGGTATCGGAATCGGCACATACAATTTAATTACTATTTCTATTATCCTTTGAAGGAAAGAATGTAGTTTATACTCAGTGTAAGTCAGTTTTGATATAGTCATCCATATGTCTAGCGGTTAGGATTCCTGGTTTTGCACCCAGGGGGCCCGGTTTCGACTGCCGCGGTATGGAATTGGCACTTAAGTTTTAAATACATTAACATTTCTAATATTCTTTGACAGAATGAATTTAGTTTGTCACTCGTTCCGCAGTAAACTTGAAAATGTAGTCGTCTAGATGGTCCTAGAGAGGTTAAGAATCCTGGTTTTCGCCGAATTCAACTCCCCGTATCGGAATCGGCACATACACTATATTACTATTACTATTATCTTTGACAGAAAGAATGTAGTTTATACTCAGCCTGTAAGTTAGGATTTAGATATAGTCATCTATATCTGGTTTTCGCCCGAATTCGACTCCCGGTATCGGAATCGGCACATACACTATAATTACTATTACTATTATCCTTTGACAGAAAGAATGTAGTTTATACTTAGCCTGTAAGTTAGCTTTAGATATAGTCATCTATATCTGGTTTTCGCCCGAATTCGACTATCGGAATCGGCACATACACTTTAATTACTAGTTCTATTATCTTTTGACGGAAAGAATGTAGTTTATACTCAGCCTGTAAGTCAGTTTCAGATATAGTCATCCCATATGGTCTAGCGGTTAGGATTCCTGGTTTTCACCCAGGCGGCCCGGGTTCGACTTTTGGTATGGGAATTGGCGCTTACATTTTAAGTACAATTAACATTTCTAATATTCTTTGACAGAATAAATTTAGTTTGTACTCGTTCCGCAGTAAACTTGAAAATGTAGTCGTCCTAGATGTTCTAGAGGTTAAGGTTCCTGGTTTTCGCCTGAACTCGACTATCGGAATCGGCACATACACTATAATTACTATTACTATTATCCTTTGACAGAAAGAATGTAGTTTATGCTCAGCCTGTAAGTTAGCTTTAGATATAGTCATCTATATCTAGTTTTTGCCCGAATTCGACTCCCGGTATCGGAATCAGCACATACACTTTAATTACTATTTCTATTATCCTTTGACAGAAAGAATGAAGTTTATACTCAGCCTGTAAGTTAGCTTTAGATATAGTCATCTATATCTGGTTTTCGTCCGAACTCGACTCCCGGTATCGGAATCGCCACATACACTTTAATTACTAGTTCTATTATCCTTTGACGGAAAGAATGTAGTTTATACTCAGCCTGTAAGTCAATTTCAGCTATAGTCATCCCATATTGTCTAGCGGTTAGGATTCCTGGTTTTTCACCCAGGCGGCCTGGGTTCGACTCCCGGTATGGGAATTGGCATTTACATTTTAAGTACAATTAACATTTCTAATATTCTTTTACAGAATGAATTTAGATTGTACTAGTTCCGCAATAAACATGAAAATGTAGTCGTCCTAGATGGTCTAGAGGTTAAGGTTCCTGGTTTTCGCCTGAATTCGACTCCCGGTTTCGGAATCGGCACATACACTATAATTACTATTTCTATTATCCTTTGACAGAAAGAATGAAGTTTATACTCAGCCTGTAAGTTAGCTTTAGATATAGTCATCTATATCTGGTTTTCGGTCGAATTCGACTCCTGGTATCGGAATCGGCTCATACAATTTAATTACTATTTCTATTATCCTTTGAAGGAAAGAATGTAGTTTATACTCAGCCTGTAGGTCAGGTTTAGATATCGTCATCCCATATGGTCTAGCGGTTAGGATTCCTGGTTTTCACCCAGGCGGCTCGGGTTCGACTCCCGGTATGGGAATTGGCGTTTACATTTTAAGTACAATTAACATTTCTAATATTCTTTGACAGAATGAATTTAGTTTGTACTCGTTCCACAGTAAACTAGAAAATGTAGTCATCCTAGATGGTCTAGAGGTTAAGGTTCCTGGTTTTCGCCTGAATTCGACTCCCGGTATCGGAATCGGCACATACACTATAATTACTATTACTATTATCCTTTGACAGAAAGAATGTAGTTTATACTCAGCCTGTAAGTTAGCTTTAGATATAGTCATCTATATCTGGTCTTCGCCCGAATTCGACTCCCGGTATTGGAATCGGCACATACAATTTAATTACTATTTCTATTATCCTTTGAAGGAAAGAATGTAGTTTATACTCAGCCTGTAAGTCAGATTTAGATATAGTCATCCCATATGGTCTAGCGGTTAGGATTCCTGGTTTTCACCCAGGCGGCCCGGGTTCGACTCCCGGTATGGGAATTGGCGCTTAAGTTTTAAATACAATTAACATTTCTAATATTCTTTGACAGAATGAATTTAGTTTGTACTTGTTCTGCAGTAAACTGGAAAATGTAGTCGTCCTAGATGGTCGGTCTAGAGGTTAAGATTCCTGGTTTTCGCCCGAATTCGACTCCTGGTATCGGAATCGGCGCATACACTTTAATTACTATTTCTATTATCCTTTGACAGAAAGAATGAAGTTTATACTCAGCCTGTAAGTTAGCTTTAGATATAGTCATCTATATCTGGTTTTCGTCCGAATTCGACTCCCGGTATCGGAATCGCCACATACACTTTAATTACTAGTTCTATTATCCTTTGACGGAAAGAATGTAGTTTATACTCAGCCTGTAAGTCAATTTCAGCTATAGTCATCCCATATGGTCTAGCGGTTAGGATCCTGGTTTTCACCCAGGCGGCCCGGGTTCGACTCCCGGTATGGGAATTGGCGTTTACATTTTAAGTACAATTAACATTTCTAATATTCTTTTACAGAATGAATTTAGTTTGTTCTAGTTCCGCAGTAAACATGAAAATGTAGTCGTCCTAGATGGTCTAGAGGTTAAGGTTCCTGGTTTTCGCCTGAATTCGTCTCCCGGTTTCGGAATCGGCACATACACTATAATTACTATTTCTATTATCCTTTGACAGAAAGAATGAAGTTTATACTCAGCCTGTAAGTTAGCTTTAGATATAGTCATCTATATCTGGTTTTCGGCCGAATTCGACTCCTGGTATCGGAATCGGCTCATACAATTTAATTACTATTTCTATTATCCTTTGAAGGAAAGAATGTAGTTTATACTCAGCCTGTAGGTCAGGTTTAGATATAGTCATCCCATATGGTCTAGCGGTTAGGATTCCTGGTTTTCACCCAGGCGGCTCGGGTTCGACTCCCGTTATGGGAATTGGCGTTTACATTTTAAGTACAATTAACATTTCTAATATTCTTTGACAGAATGAATTTAGATTGTACTAGTTCCGCAGTAAACTTGAAAATCTAGTCGTCCTAGATGGTCTAGAGGTTAAGAATCCTGGTTTTCGCCCGAATTCAACTCCCGGTATCGGTATCGGAATCGGCACATACACTATAATTACTATTTCTATTATCCTCTGAAAGAAAGAATGAAGTTTATACTCAGCCTGTAAGTTAGCTTTAGATATAGTCATCTATATCTGGTTTTCCCGCGAATTCGACTCCCGGTATCGGAATCGGCATACACTTTAATTACTAGTTCTATTATCTTTTGACGGAAAGAATGTAGTTTATACTCAGCCTGTAAGTCAGTTTCAGATATAGGCATACCATTTGGTCTAGCAGTTAGGATTCCTGGTTTTCACCCAGGCGTCCCGGGTTCGACTCCCGGTATGGGAATTGGCGCTTACATTTTAAGTACAATTAACATTTCTAATATTCTTTAACAGAATAAATTTATTTTGTACTCGTTCCGCAGTAAACTTGAAAATGTAGTCGTCCTAGATGTTCTAGAGGTTAAGGTTCCTGGTTTTCGCCTGAATTCGACTATCGGAATCGGCACATACACTATAATTACTATTACTATTATCCTTTGACCGAAAGTATGTAGTTTATACTCAGCCTGTAAATTAGCTTTAGATATAGTCATCTATATCTGGTTTTCGCCCGAATTCCACTCCCGGTATCGGAATCGGCACATACAATTTAATTACTATTTCTATTATCCTTTGAAGGAAAGAATGTAGTTTATACTCAGCCTGTAAGTCAGTTTTAGATATAGTCATCCCATATGGTCTAGCGGTTAGGATTCCTGGTTTTCACCCAGGGGGCCCGGTTTCGACTCCCGGTATGGGAATTGGCACTTAAGTTTTAAATACAATTAACATTTCTAATATTCTTTGACAGAATGAATTTAGTTTGTACTCGTTCCGCAGTAAACTTGAAAATGTAGTCGTCCTAGATGTTCTAGAGGTTAAGGTTCCTGGTTTTCGCCTGAACTCGACTATCGGAATCGGCACATACACTATAATTACTATTACTATTATCCTTTGACAGAAAGAATGTAGTTTATGCTCAGCCTGTAAGTTAGCTTTAGATATAGTCATCTATATCTAGTTTTTGCCCGAATTCGACTCCCGGTATCGGAATCAGCACATACACTTTAATTACTATTTCTATTATCCTTTGACAGAAAGAATGAAGTTTATACTCAGCCTGTAAGTTAGCTTTAGATATAGTCATCTATATCTGGTTTTCGTCCGAACTCGACTCCCGGTATCGGAATCGCCACATACACTTTAATTACTAGTTCTATTATCCTTTGACGGAAAGAATGTAGTTTATACTCAGCCTGTAAGTCAATTTCAGCTATAGTCATCCCATATTGTCTAGCGGTTAGGATTACTGGTTTTTCACCCAGGCGGCCTGGGTTCGACTCCCGGTATGGGAATTGGCATTTACATTTTAAGTACAATTAACATTTCTAATATTCTTTTACAGAATGAATTTAGATTGTACTAGTTCCGCAATAAACATGAAAATGTAGTCGTCCTAGATGGTCTAGAGGTTAAGGTTCCTGGTTTTCGCCTGAATTCGACTCCCGGTTTCGGAATCGGCACATACACTATAATTACTATTTCTATTATCCTTTGACAGAAAGAATGAAGTTTATACTCAGCCTGTAAGTTAGCTTTAGATATAGTCATCTATATCTGGTTTTCGGTCGAATTCGACTCCTGGTATCGGAATCGGCTCATACAATTTAATTTCTATTTCTATTATCCTTTGAAGGAAAGAATGTAGTTTATACTCAGCCTATAGGTCAGGTTTAGATATCATCATCCCATATGGTCTAGCGGTTAGGATTCCTGGTTTTCACCCAGGCGGCTCGGGTTCGACTCCCGGTATGGGAATTGGCGTTTACATTTTAAGTACAATTAACATTTCTAATATTCTTTGACAGAATGAATTTAGTTTGTACTCGTTCCACAGTAAACTAGAAAATGTAGTCATCCTAGATGGTCTAGAGGTTAAGGTTCCTGGTTTTCGCCTGAATTCGACTCCCGGTATCGGAATCGGCACATACACTATAATTACTATTACTATTATCCTTTGACAGAAAGAATGTAGTTTATACTCAGCCTGTAAGTTAGCTTTAGATATAGTCATCTATATCTGGTTTTCGCCCGAATTCGACTCCCGGTATCGGAATCGGCACATACAATTTAATTACTATTTCTATTATCCTTTGAAGGAAAGAATGTAGTTTATACTCAGCCTGTAAATCAGATTTAGAAATAGTCATCCCATATGGTCTAGCGGTTAGGATTCCTGGTTTTCGCCTGGGTTCGACTCCCGGTATGGGAATTGGTGCTTAACTTTTAAATACAATTAACATTTCTAATATTCTTTGACAGAATGAATTTAGTTTGTACTCCTTCTGCAGTAAACTTGAAAATATAGTCGTCCTGGATGGTCTAGAGGTTAAGATTCCTGGTTTTCGCCCGAATTCGACTATCGGAATCGGAATCGGCACATACTCTTTAATTACTAGTTCTATTATCCTTTGACGGAAAGAATGTAGTTTATACTAAGCCTGTAAGTCAGTTTTAGATATAGTCATCCCATATGGTCTAGCGGTTAGGATTCCTGGTTTTCACCCAGGCGGCCTGGGTTTGACTCCCGGTATGGGAATTGGCGCTTAAGTTTTAAATACAATTAACATTTCTAATATTCTTTGACAGAATGAATTTAGTTTGTACTTGTTCCGCAGTAAACTTGAAAATGTAGTCGTCCTAGA
>CM019065.1:25053719-25111219 GCA_009667805.1 Leptobrachium leishanense | reverse complement strand
TTCTATTATCCTTTGACAGAAAGAATGAAGTTTATACTCAGCCTGTAAGTTAGCTTTAGATATAGTCATCTATATCTGGTTTTCGCCCGAATTCGACTCCCGGTATCGGAATCGGCACATACAATTTAATTACTAGTTCTATTGTCCTTTGACAGAAAGAATGTAGTTTATACTCAGCCTGTAAGTCAATTTCAGATATAGTCATCCCATATGGTCTAGCGGTTAGGATTCCTGGTTTTCACCCAGGCGGCCCGGGTTCGACTCCCGGTATGGGAATTGGCGTTTACATTTTAAGTACAATTAACATTTCTAATATTCTTTGACAGAATGAATTTAGTTTGTACTCGTTCCGCAGTAAACTTGAAAATGTAGTCGTCCTAGATGGTCAAGAGGTTAAGGTTCCTGGTTTTCACCTGAATTCGACTCCCGGTATCGGAATTGGCACATACACTATAATTACTATTACTATTATCCTTTGACTGAAAGAATGTAGTTTATACTCAGCCTGTAAGTTAGTTTTAGATATAGTCATCCCATATGGTCTAGCGGTTAGTATTCCTGGTTTTCACCCAGGCGGCCCGGGCTCGACTCCCAGTATGGGAATTGGCGCTCAAGTTTTAAATACAATTAACATTTCTAATATTCTTTGGCAGAATGAATTTAGTTTGTACTCGTTCCGCAGTAAACTTGAAAATGTAGTCGTCCTAGATGGTCTAGAGGTTAAGATTCCTGGTTTTCGCCCGAATTCGACTCCCGGTATCGGAATCGGCACATACTCTTTAATTACTAGTTCTATTATCCTTTGACGGAAAGAATGTAGTTTATACTCAGCCTGTAAGTCAGTTTTAGATATAGTCATCCCATATGGTCTAGCGGTTAGGATTCCTGGTTTTCGCCCGGGTTCGACTCCCGGGATGGGAATTGGCGCTTAAGTTTTAAATACAATTAACATTTCTAATATTCTTTGACAGAATGAATTTAGTTTGTACTCGTTCCGCAGTAAACTTGAAAATTTAGTCGTCCTAGATGGTCTAGAGGTTAAGATTCCTGGTTTTCACCTGAATTCGACTTCTGGTATCGGAATCGGCGCATACCCTTTAATTACTACTTCTATTATCCTTTGACAGAAAGAATGAAGTTTATACTCAGCCTGTAAGTTAGCTTTAGATATAGTCATCTATATCTGGTTTTCGCCCGAATACGACTCCCGGTATCGGAATCGGCACATACAATTTAATTACTATTACTATTATCCTTTGAAGGAAAGAATGTAGTTTATACTCAGCCTGAAAGTTAGTTTTAAATGTAGTCATCCCATATGGTCTAGCGGTTAGGATTCCTGGTTTTTGCCCGAATTCGACTCCCTGTATCGAAATCAGCACATAGACTTTAATTACTAGTCCTGTTATCCTTTGACGGAAAGAATGTAGTTTATACTCAGCCTGTAAGTCAGTTTTAGATAAAGTCATCCCATATGGTCTAGCGGTTAGGATTCCTGGTTTTTATCCCGGCGGCCCGAGTTCGACTCCCGGTATGGAAATTGCCGCTTAAGTTTTAAATACAATTAACATTTCTAATATTCTTTGACAGAATGAATTTAGTTTGTACTCGTTCTGCAGTAAACTTGAAAATGTAGTCGTCCTAGATGGTCTAGAGGTTAAGATTCCTGGTTTTTCGCCCGAATTCGACTCCCGGAATCGGCTCATACACTATAATTACTATTACTATTATCCTTTGACAGAAAGAATGAAGTTTATACTCAGCCTGTAAGTTAGCTTTAGATATAGTCATCTATATCTGGTTTTCGCCCGAATTCGACTCCCGGTATCGGAATCGGCACATACACTTTAATTACTAGTTCTATTATCCTTTGACGGAAAGAATGTAGTTCATACTCAGCCTGTAAGTCAGTTTTAGATATAGTCATCCCATATGGTCTAGCGGTTAGGATTCCTGGTTTTCACCCAGGTGGCCCGGGATCGACTCCTGGTATGGGAATTGGCACTTACATTTTAAGTACAATTAACATTTCTAATATTCTTTGACAGAATGAATTTAGATTGTACTCGTTCCGCAGTAAACTTGAAAATGTAGTCGTCCTAGATGGTCTAGAGGTTAAGGTTCCTGGTTTTCGCCTGAATTCGACTCCCGGTATCGGAATCGGCACATACACTATAATTACTGTTACTATTATCCTTTGACAGAAAGAATGTAGTTTATACTCAGCCTGTAAGTTAGCTTTAGATATAGTCATCTATATGATGGTCTAGCGGTTAAGATTCCTGGTTTTCGCCTGAATTCGACTCCCGGTATCGGAATCGGCACATACACTTTAATTACTATTACTATTATCCTTTGACGGAAAGAATGTAGTTTATACTCAGCCTGTAAGTTAGTTTTAGATATTGTCATCCCATATGGTCTAGCGGTTAAGATTCCTGGTTTTTGCCTGAATTCGACTCCCAGTATCGGAATCGGCACATACTCTATAATTACTATTTCTATTATCCTTTGACAGAATGAATGTAGTTTGTGCTCGTCCCACAGTAAAATTTAAGATGTTGTCGTCCCATATGGTCTAGTGCATGGGTCAGCAACCTTGGCTCTCTGATGGTTTGGGAACTACATTTCCCATGTTGCTCAGTCAGCTTATGGATGACAGATCCTCTTGGGAGATGTAGTTCCCAAAACATCAGAGAGCAAAGGTTGCTGACCCCTGGTCTAGCGGTTAGGAGGACCCAGGCGGCCTGGGCTCAACTCCCGGTGTGGGAATCGTCGCTTACATTTTAATTACAATTTCGATAATCCTTTGACTGAAAGAATTTATTTCTAAGGCTTATTTAATTTATGAGACACTAGGTAATGATATTCATGTTATACATGCATCAAAACGTCTTTGGAGAAGGTCAACCTTTGATAAATTATCAACGTTTTGACAACTCCTAACTAAGGCTAGGCTGTGGTCACCAATCAGTGCGCTCAGCGATGTAAATTCCCCGTCAACGCGTGTCCTAGCGCATCGACGAGGAGGCTTGGATAACGGACGTTTCTTGCGCCCACATTCTGTGGGCGCGCACAAGCATGTGACCGGCCCCTTTGCAGCGTCACAACGCTGCGACGTACGCAGGTAAACACGTTAGTACGGGTGCACCTAGTTTCCATAAGCTCTTTATTTTTATGCTTTTATTACAGCATTTTTGTTTGTATCAAGATTTGAAGTGTGGGATTCCCTCCCGATGGTGTTTTTAGATGGATTATTTATAAAGGGGCCAGCTTGCCACCGAACGTGGCGCAATTGGCGTCACTACGCATTGATTCCTCTAAAACACAAGCCGCCACACCGGAGCATCATTTTCCTCAGCTTGGGTTAGAACGAGATTTGGCTTCGGTTTAAAACCTGTGCTTGTTTTAGGGTTAACCCTCGCCCTAATATTCTGATCCAATGTTGCTTCATTTTAGGGAAACAGATTCTGCTCCTTCTTTTGATATGAACGCAGCGAGAAACTGTTTTTACGTTTTTTTAAAATCTGTAATAATCGTTTTTAGTTTCCTGCTTGAAGCTCGTTTGGAGTCGGCCCCCTCGTCAGTAACCCCATGCCGCATAACTCACCCTCGGTTTAATAAAGAGCATCGGCAAGTTAATTAACATATCGTTTTCATGTTTACATTATTAAACGACTTTCTCTGCATGGAGGAAATAACAGCAACGTGACAGATGCTTTCATTTTAATATCATCTCCCTATTTAAATGAAAATCTCCGCGGCGGTGACACGTCCCTGCCTCTTAGGACTGAGATAACGATCTAATACATAACATTTCACGGATCATTTGGTGAGGGAGTATTTAACAGACGATTGCTTAGTTTCCTTTTACTAAAGCAGTGCCATAATTCACACCTTACGGAAATACTAACCAGACACAAAGCAGGCAGATATCTGCGTTTTTATTAATTTGATGAATTACGTTAATCGGAATGAATGATACATTTATTGGAACTGCTCACTTGATCTTGCCACGGCAATGCTCACTAACGGCCACTAGAGAGCACCAGAGTCATGCAGTATTTTTACATTGAGAGAGTTATTCACTAAGGTCTGAATTTGCCTCCAAATCGCACCGAACAGTGAATTTCACCATAGGTGCAATTTGAGGGCAATTTGTGCACTCACTAAGCTGTCAATTCGCCAAATACAGGCGAGTTGACGACGAAATACGTGCATTTCGCAACAATTCGGGGTGATTCGGCAGCGCCGAAATTGTCCCATAAAGAACTAATGAGTCGTCTATTCACAGAACATCAAAACTGCGGCAAAATGATCGGACTTTTAGTGTTTCAATTCAACAGGTTTAAACAGGCAAATCCCATAAGTTTTAATTTAATGTAATAAATGTGACTTTTTTTTAAGACCATATATTATTATTATTTTTTTAAAAAAATTTAAAACATATTTTTTATAGATTTTTTATTATTATATCTTAAAGGACTTTTTTTATTATTTACCTATTTTTATTTTCATTTTTTGATTTATTATTAATTTTATTATTATTCTTCATTTAACCACTTATTAGGAGAATAGAAGACTTCCTATTTTTTTCCACTTCAGCGGAATTCACCAAGGCCAGTTCAGCGCTTTTCGCCAATGTCCAATAACTGCTTCAGCAACTCTGTTTTCGGTGCAATATGGTGAACAGTTGATAAATAGTGAATGCACCGTATTTTCGACAAAATGGAATTGCCGAATTGTGTTGAAATGGGCCAAAATGAAAAGCATGAAAATTTAACTCTATTTCAGTGCTTTTTGAATAACTCTCTTAAAGGATATGGTGTTATATGTAAGAGGGTTTTCATGTACAACACTGGCCCTATTCCCAGGTTGTCGATATGCTTAGTGTTCGAGACACACTACAGAAGTTATTAGTTAATTTTTTTAACGTCCTATTTCCCCCTTCCTGTTAAAGGAGGCGTTCCGACCTTAGTGTCTTGCGGCTCGCGTTCCTTACTGTTCTCAGCATCTCCTATACTTAACATGGGACGTGTAAGTTATTAAGAAATGCGTGAATAATGACCTATTCCAAGATCATGGATAAACGTAACATCTGGTGCAAACCATGGAAATGTAACCCTTCGTAAAAGCTGGTGTGACGCTCATAACGACACGAAAACCCTGGAGTAACTTCCTTGAGCAGGTGAAGTCTATGGAGCTGTTAAGGCTCTGTTTAAGTATACACCAGGGCTGAGATACACACACAGAGGGTTAATTATTGTTAGCTGCACGCGCATCCACTTTCAGCAGCGCCAGCGGGTCATTTCTCTGCTCCTTTAACATCTCGCTAACAAATTTTAACGTCTCCAACCGACTTTAGCGTTTTGACGTGCGCCTTTCCTGGAATACGGATGTTAAAGGTGAGACGCTAATGGATAAAGCTGGCGCACGATTGTTTCATTAGTGTCTGACTTTATTGACAATCTTAAGGGGTTATTTAAAGGGGGGCACTCCTAATATCTGACCACTTTAAGACACTAGAGGGTCCCGTTAAGCTTTCGGTTGAAATTATAAATTTCTACAGTAAAATAAAATAGCATAGTCTTCACTTCATTTATAAATGACCTTGAGATAGGCATTGAAAGTCATGTATCAGTGTTTGCAGATGACACAAAACTAGGAAAAGTAATACAATGTGAGCAGGATGTTACTTCGCTGCAGAGGGATTTAGATAAATTGGGGGACTGGGCACTTAAATGGCAGATGAGATTTTATCTAGATAAATGTAAAGTTATGCACTTTGGAGTGAAGAACACGCAAGTAATTTATACCCTAAATGGTACGGAGTTAGGGAAATCCAAGCAGGAGAAGGATTTGGGAATAATCATAGACTTCAAACTAAGTAACAATGTGCAATGTCAAACAGCAGCCGCCAAGGCTAGCAAAGTATTGGCATGCATTAAAAGGGGAGTTCACTCACGGGATGAAAACATAATTTTGCCTCTGCATAAATCAATGGTCAGGCCGCACCTTGAATATGCCGTGCAATTTTGGGCACCTGTCTTAAAAAAAGATATTATAGCGTTAGAAAAAGTGCAGAGACGGGCAACTAAATTAATAAGGGGGATGGAAGGGTTAAGTTATGAGGAAAGACTAACAAGCTTAAACCTGTTTAGTTTAGAGAAACGGCGCCTTAGAGGGGATCTGATAACCTTATATAAATATATACGGGGCCATTATCAACCATTGTCTGATAACCTATTCATTAACAGGTCTATACATAGGACAAGGGGTCATCCATTTAGACTGGAAGAAAGAAAATTTAGCTTAAAGCATAGGAAGGGTTATTTTACAGTGAGAACAATAAAGCTGTGGAATTCTCTGCCTGTTGAGGTGGTTGGGTCAGAGTCTGTACAGACTTTTAAAAAACGACTGGATGACTTCCTGCAGACACAGAATATTAAGGGTTATAATATTTAATATGTGGGTAAAAGCTTCTTGATCCAAGGAGAAATCTGACTGCCATTCTGGGGTCAAGAAGGAATTTTTTCCCGGTATGTTGCATATTTCAGACTGGGTTTTTTGCCTTCTTTTGGATCAACAGCAGTAGGTTATGTGGGAGAGGCTGAACCCGATGGACGCATGTCTTTTTTCAGCCTATATAACTATGTAACTATGTAACTATGTAACTTCTGATTATATTAACCCCTTCACTTAGATCATGATCGAGTATCCTCAATCTCCAAAATTCCAGCAGAAGCCCCAAGATTCCGTAAACTCAGTCTGGTCCTATTTCATTTTTGTTATTTGTGTTGTATTAATTAAATTATCTACACTATGATTTTTGTGTTTGTGTTGTCCATTATTTTCCAGCTAAATTGTTTTAAATATTTTTAACATTGAAGCCTATGGGATTCATAAACATTTCCCACTCCTTGTTGGTCAAACATTTCCCACTCATTGTTGGTCAAACATTTCACACTCCTTGTTGGTCAAACATTTCACACTCCTTGTTGGTCAAATATTTCACACTCCTTGTTGGTCAAACATTTCGCACTCCTTGTTGGGCAAACATTTTCCACTCATTGTTGGTCAAACATTTCCCACTCCTTGTTGGTCAAACATTTCCCACTCATTGTTGGTCAAACATTTCACACTCCTTGTTGGTCAAACATTTCACACTCCTTGTTGGTCAAACATTTCGCACTCCTTGTTGGGCAAACATTTTCCACTCATTGTTGGTCAAACATTTCCCACTCCTTGTTGGTCAAACATTTCCCACTCATTGTTGGTCAAACATTTCACACTCCTTTTTGGTCAAACATTTCACACTGATTGTTGGTCAAACATTTCACACTCCTTGTTGGTCAAACATTTCGCACTCCTTATTGGGCAAACATTTCGCACTCCTTGTTGGGCAAACATTTTCCACTCATTGTTGGTCAAACATTTCCCACTCCTTGTTGGTCAAACATTTCCCACTCATTGTTGGTCAAACATTTCACACTCCTTGTTGGTCAAACATTTCACACTCCTTGTTGATCAAACATTTCACACTCCTTGTTGGTCAAACATATCACACTCCTTGTTGGTCAAACATTTCGCACTCCTTGTTGGGCAAACATTTTCCACTCATTGTTGGTCAAACATTTCCCATTTCTTGTTGGTCAAACATTTCCCATGGCTTAAAATCACATTTAAACATGAGCAAAAGCTGAAAAAATTAGCTCAGTGCACAGCGGTGAAATGGCTTAAAAACTTTTTTTAAAATAAAATTTTCATTGTTTCCTGTCCCCCAGGGCACTACCCGGGACCTTTTATGGCCAATATCTTGCATATATGCCCTCTTGGAGGGGACCTTAATTTTCGAACGTTTGCTCCCTATTGACTTGCAGTGTGTTCGCATTGTGTTCGAGTTCGCGGTCGTACTTTTTCGGGTGTTCGAGTTCGAATGTGAACCAAACACGGGGGTGTTCGGCCCATCACTAGTTGTAGAGAGCGGTTTGCAGGAAATAAAAATCCACCCAGGGCAGGCAATGTGGACCCCCTTGTGCGTTCTGTCCCATTTCTTTTTTGTTTATCGAGGTCTTCTTTTTCAGCCTACTTTGAATATATTTCTTTGTACACCAAATTTTTTGTAAAGCGTGCATCACTTTCTGATAATAAGCAGCCTTGTGTTACGTTCGCACTGGCGCTCACCCCAGATCAGCGTGGTTTGGATTTCTCTGATACGTGTCTTGATTGCAGTAGGAACTGCAACACCTAGCACTCCCAGCCAGGGAGATTATACAGAATACTATATACCACTCAGCATCAAATGGTTTCGTGACCAAGTGTTTACTGAGTGACAGCACTTTAACTATACACAGACAGAGATAGTGTATTATGGAGACATGCATATAACTTGGTTTATCAGAAGCGTGATCAACAGTACTTTCTTAGTCTGCAGCAAAGAGAGGAGTTGTACATGCAGGGTTTGTAACAGGACTGACTCTCATAAACTTATACTCAAAAAATAATAAATGAGTGCGCAATGAATTCAGCAACCTGGGGGGCAGGTATACAATCAGAGAAAATGCGTTTAGATCTGTGCATAGACTTGGCACTTAACAGGCAGCTTGAGAGGTTAGTGAGTTTAGCAACCTGCAGGGCAGTTCCATAATCGGAGACCTTGCGATAAGAGCTGTAACTAGACTGGGCACTTAACAGACAACTTGAGCGGTTGATTAGATTTTGCAACCTGACGGGCAGACCTCCAAACAGAAATCATGCAGTATAACATATGCATGTACTCTGTGATCACAGCATACAACAAACACACACAAGGGAATGAGCGATAAGAATAGTCAGTTGGCAAGCCGGGTCAAAACGTATGCAAGGTCCTCGTACTAGCAAAGTCGGCATCTAGGCAAAAGGTCTCACTAAAACAGACACTGAAATCAGCTGGCGATGCGGGAAAATAACTCCACGTCAGGGCGACGAGCAGATCCTTGCACCCTGCATTTAAGGCCAGCGGCTCTGCATCACCATGCCAAGCCCCGCCCCCACAGACACCGATCGGCCATCTCTAACTCCTGGCACCCGGCCAGCCAGCGATGCCGCTGGGTGCCCAGACCCCCCAGGCAGCACCACAGGGGCAGAAGACGTAACACCTTGCTCTCATCCATCTGTAGCAGAATAGAGATGGGAGATGGGGCAGATTAGAACTGTATTTCTATCTATATAAGGGTCTGCCTGTGTATATGTGTCTATGTGCCTGTTATTACATATCTCCTCCATATAGAGTCATATTCATATTTGTGTCTGACCATTTGGGGAGCGTGTCTCTGTGTCCACAGCTGTTGGGAGTGGGTGCTAAAATGTAATTAAAATGGTTAGCTTTCTCCCCTGGGGGGAGGATATAACACGTGGCTGTAAAATGGAATGTCTTTGTGAACTGACATGTCTTGTAGCCTGTTAGTCGCACCTTGGGAGCCAGCCCCGCACCAAGATTTAGGCCCTATCTTCAAAGAAAGGAAGCACATCCTTGATCCCTAAGGGGAGTCTGGGGGAAAGATGGAAACCTTTGGGCAATTAAAGATTAACGACGAAGCGTACTGAGCATGCTCCGGAGAGGGGAATTCTGGGGATTGTAGGCAAAGACTCTGCCAGCTAGGAGGCTGGACTTAGAAAAAGGCAGCCCTATATATAGTCTGAATCAAGCATGGCTCGGGGCTATTTCCTTGGAGGTCAATCGAGGATTGAGGGAATATTGCCTGCTCTTTAGAGCCTCCCTATCACTGACACTTATGGTTCATAAGTAATGCTCTGTGCTTAATCCTTTTCTTTTATTTGCTGTGTAGTGTGTAATTAATTCATTTATTCTAACTATAATTTTTCCTGTAACAAATGCACTGTGATATATATATATATATCTTTGTTTTTATATCATAAAAAAATATAACCTATTTAAGTTCTGCTTCTGGCTGATGACGCTAACTAGATACGAAAGTGTGCGTTGCGGTTGCTGGGGACAGCAGGGATAGTGACAGTGCGGTTGCTTAGCCCTGCGTCTCTCGCTGCGACGCGTGTAGTGTCCATGAGGATTGGTGGCAGCGTAACTAATAGAATAGGAAAGTGAGACCAGGGATTGTGGGAGACGTAGTCATTACCCGCTTCAAGAGAAGACTTGTACTGCGTTGCAATCCTGGGATCATTGTATTGCGCTCTGCATCCCTGTTGCGAGAGAGAAGTGTGCAGAGACAGATAGTGGGTGGCTTAACCCGGCGTCTTTCGCAGCAGCACGCATAGTGGTCTTGACACCATCTATCAGGTCTATTCAGTAAAGGGTGAAACTCAGGAGAATTGACAAGAGAAGAGAACAATCTAGACCAAATAGCAGATTTGGAAAGTGAGATAAATGGGAGATTTTGTCCGGTTTAGCTATTTCGACCTGGATTTTTCACTGCTCCGGTCAATTCTCCGGAGTTTCACCTTTATTGAATAGACCTGTTTGACTTATTGCAGGGGGGTTTTGGAGGGCATTTATTGTGGCGGGGTAGTTTTTGCTGAGGGGATATTTATTGGGGGAGTTCCTATGGGAGATTACAAACTGGGCAGGAGAGACAATAACTGGAGACTTGTTTAGAAGGGGGCGGTTTCCACTCATCGCTGCGGCGGGAGTAGTTTTTCTAATTACCGAGAGGGATGGCTGATTGAGCAGCTGGGATGGATGCGTGCGCAGCCAACTACGGCAACAGACGCGTACAAATGAATTTATATATAGAGATTACATCCTTTATCATCTGCCCTGCATTCCTGGGTCTGTATACCTTTGTGTCTGTTACTGCTTCAAGTTGATCTATACACAGTTATGCTGGTTATATTATTTTATGAAACCTCCTGACGTGACATGACATGACATATACACACAGTAATGATGCATTTTGAGTTGATAAAAAAATGATATGTAATTAGTGTGGGTTCTGCAATAAACCATAAAGCTTTAAAATGTGATGAGGAAAAATATGGATGAAGCTCAGCACAGGGGGGTGAAATGGTTCAGTAGTGAAGTGGTTAAACAGCATATGCTATGTACATTTTGTGTATTCATGAAGAAATCATACTTCTCGTAATAGAATTATATATTATACTCGTCACAAAAAACCTGCAATGCAGCACAGAATAAATAATCTATTAATAATATAAGAATAACATTCCCACGATTAACAAAATATCCGGTAGCTAAGTGAGGATTAGCCGTCTGGGCCGTGTAACTATCCGGCAGAGTAATAATACTATGGCTTTGAGATTAAGATAATCTGGGATGCTCTTTGACACATTTTTTCTCAGGCTGAGCATCTTGTCCATGATGTTTGCTGGCACGCATGGGGAAGGGTCAGATGTTTCTATGTAAATATATTCTGTCCTTTGTGACATTTTACATCCTTGAGTGAAAACACAAACCTAGACAAAACTAGACCTAGACATTTGCCCTGGGAAAAAAGGCAAATTCTTAAAAAAATGTGGTGGTATGAAGATACATGATGAAGTTTTGAGGAGATGGAAACATACATGTTCTTCTGATCATCAAAATGTAATATTTATGGTGGAAAATAAAAAATGATTGTATTGTACGACACTTAACCGTACAAAAGATGAAAAAGAAGTCTTGAAGAAGTGACAGGTGCCACTCTGGCATTCAATGAGAAGTGGGAAACCAACACATAACCATCACCTGAGAACTCTCCGTCACTCAGAATGTTTCAACATCATCTGAGTACACTCCTGCTTGAAGAACCAAATTACCAACACAACCAACATTGAAGTCAAATTGGCATTGTCGACAATATCACAAAGATTATTTTTCGAAATGTAGTTGTTTTGGCCGAAATTGTGGTACCTGGTTGGTCTTTCATCGTAATTTGCTTCTTAATGAATAAACTCCCTGATTTCTGCCCAGATTAGTATATAAGTATCTAAAGTTAAACAGATTTCAAAATATTTCCAGTTGATCATAGCAAAGTCAGGTGAATTCTAGAAGTCTCATGTGCTAAGTTAAGATGTTGCCACTGATGGTGAACCTACTTGGTCTTAGTCAACTTGAAACCAGCAGAATGGCATCCGAACCTTATGGATTTTCATCATTAACTGGAGATGCTCATAGAGTACAAACAAATAAAATAAATACATAACCAATTAAATTCTAATTGTCTTTCAAAAGTTAACTATTTCTAGAAACGATTGACAGCAAAACTTGTAAAGAGTTCACGTTCCTTCAAGGAGTAGATAAGATAGAGTCAGTTTAATAGCCAGCTTCAGGAAACATTCAGAAGACCGTTGTGATGTCTATTCCACAACCAATATGTGCATGAGCTTATCTGTCGAAATAGTGGGTCATTCGTCAAAGAAGCCAATGAAATCTGTACAAACTTTCCAGAGGTTTCCAAGACGTCTTCCACCTGACTTTGTCCTTTTATAGAGATTTACACATCCTTACCTTCAGCCACACTATATAAACCTTTGAAAGTGATCATCATTCGATCCATCTCTCCCTGCAAGGATTCCAAGTCTCTTCACTACAGACCAAGATAAAGCCACATTAGTCCGACTTACTAATTAAAGTCAAATTGCTCTTCTCCAATGTCGACCTGGTCTATCGTAAAAGTAAAATTTAGCTAATCTTTCCATTTATCCTACATGTAGATGAAATTAGCCGAATTTTCTTTGTTGACCAAGCTGAAGATGAAGAAGGGCAATGTGGCATCATCTAAACCTTTGTGTATAGACTACATAGTGGTTTCATACCATTGAGGAACTTTAGCCGGTCAACTACCTGTATCTCATGCTCCTTTCTGTCAGCGATAGCCCATGTGTCTTCATGAATCCGTCCAGTCCTCGAACCCCCTGCCGTTGGCTGACCCATCGATGAGGGGGAGAAATGGGTTCACCCAATACAGGACCAAACACCCTTCGTTTGAAACCCCCTCCCTTACGAAGAGGGCTTCCAAAGATGTCATTGCATGCAGCTTTGTAGGCATACATTTGGTTGAGGAGGGTGAAGGAAGCTGAGAGAGGAAAGAGTGAAAACGTGACTGAGAAGCAAGAAGAATAAGAATATTTTCAGAGAAATGAGGAGGTGGACCTATGAATGAAGGAGGTGGCGAGTGAAACAGAAAAATGGAAAAATACAGAATCAAACCAGGAGGATTAATTAGCAAGACAGTATGGATGAGGTCACATATTGATGGTGACAGCATGTGAGACTAGACACTAAAAAAGCTACAGGGTGAAGATTTCGCAAAAGATGCAACCATAGGGGAGTAAGAAGAAGCGACAGGTGGGAATGGAAATTAAGAAAAATGAAGAACGGAGATGTGGAATTGAGCGGACACCCAGCCCTGGCATTCAGCGAGCTCTGGAGAGATGGCACATTACGTACACATGAGATCTCTCAGAGTCTCACAGAGTGTGACAGTGATGGCCCCTCTCTCTCTCTCTGTGAGCCTAAGGGGGCACAGCTGAGGCACAGCTCTGTGCCATGGAAAAAGAAGAGGATGAGCGTGGGCACTGGAAAGAAGGGGGCAATCAGAGGTAAACAAGAGAAAAGGCACTTTGCAAGGTCAAATTAACAAAGTAGAAGAACATCATACAGTGGGTGGAGGAGCATAGGACGTGTGTTTGTACATAACAGAAGATGACTGGTACAGGACTGGAGAAGACGCAAATGGTTAAGGGAATATGTGAGGGTTTTATAAGATTATGTCTGTTTTCATGATTTCGTAATCTTGTACTTGACCCAGAAACATTGTTAAAACTGATAACCTGAGCAGGAGAATTACAGGAAGACCAAGAAGAGGAAACCAAAGCATGGAGGGACACACAGATACTCATGCGGAAGACTGTCGAGGGGCATTAAATGGACACCAAAATCTCTGTACGATTTCATTGATCTGTTAATTTGAAGAAGACAAAAGAAAGTGCAATTAGGGAATGTTAGAAGAGAGCATAGAAAGTTGTCAGGAGCAGAGGATTATGGGGGCTTCGGCTGCTGCTGGGGGGCAAACAGACCGTCCTGACGCTAACAACCTCTGACACCTCTCCAGCCGTGCTGTCTCCCCCTCCCGGCTTCTGTGTGGGGCGTGCATGGAGATATTTTTAAGCTGCGTGTGTATGTTGTGACTCACACAACGCTCCTGTTTTTCTGTCGCTGTCCTGAAGGCGAGTTAATATCTCGCCACTTCCGCGGTTTGGTTTACACGGGAAATCCAGAAGACGTGCACAACGATACATCTCCATCGAATCACGTCGGGCTGCAACTAAACCCCAATGGCCGATCATTTATTCTCCGCTTTATCGTTAAAACAAAAGACATACTTAAGGGAATTGGAAGTGTTTTACTTATTTATAAGATCGGGATGAGAAACGCATCTTTAAAATGGCAAATAAATACCGTCGATCGCAGATCCACGGCAACTAGCCAGGGACGAGCATCTGATGACACCCCTCTTCTCTCATCCCCGAGGCAAGTGGTGAGGAGCATTTAACTCAACACCCTCCTCCACCTATTACGCTGGACCAGTTGATGCCCGGTCATCTTTGACATTAGACAAGGCTCCTAGGGCTTGATCTAATTCTATTGACTGTTAAACATTAAATACTGCTTACTTGCGACTGATATATTTTCGAAATATCGGCTGATTCAGTTAAAACAATTCGGTTGGTGGGCGATGTTTTGAAAATTTCACTTGTCCAAAAAAAGGTTTGATGGTAGAATAGGCAATAAACGTTTATTTGCGGCCAGCATCAAGGCCGCCATCAGAAAACTTGGGCCGCTTATTAAATCACTGGTCGGGCCACCGTTCCCTCAGCTGGTTATTTCCATAAACTAATTAAAAATATAACATTTTGCCTCGTTTTCTGTTTACCTTATTTTACAGGGAGTGGGGGAAATCCCTGGTAGAAACAATATGTTTCACGATGGGAGAATGTTCGCTCTGCCAGAGATTAGCCATAGTGCTTTTACCAGCCCTGGAGGCCCCGGACCACCGGGCAATTTCCTGGTATCCCGGTAGATCCGATCACTTTGGCATGAAGGGTTCTTACATCTGAGGAAGTTTGACAAGTGACACCGTGTTTGGTAAGAGTCAGGGCCCCATTGACCCACTGGGCCCATGAACATATCATATTGAGGTTATGTATACATGCAAATATAACAAGCATATTATATATATATGTCATTGCCCAGCTTAAAAAAATCACCCCCTCAGATGTAACTAAGTGCTCGCCTTCCATTGGATAATTCCTGCAGTGATTAATATGTTTCAGCATAAAAAGATGTCATGTGACTCCCTGAATATACTGAATGAGCAGGTTTTTCCATCAATGGTTTTTTTATTCCCTGATGGCACAGCGGGCATATTCCAAGATGGCAATGCCAGGATTCATCCGGCTCAAATTGTGCAAGAGTGGTTCAGGCAGCATGAGACATCATTTTCACACATGGATTGGCCACCGCACAGTCCAGACCTTAACCCCATTGAGAATCTCTGGGATATTGTGCTGGAGAAGACTTTACGCAGCGCTGCGACTCTCCCATCATCAATACAATATCTTGGCCACAAATTAATGCGAGTATGGACGCCAATAAATGCTGTGACATTGCACGAGCTTATCGAAACGATGCCACGAGGCGAATGTGTGCCGGAATCACAGCAAAAGGAGAAACAACAAAATATTAATGTGTTGCCCTTTTTGACCAGGCAGAGTATATATATATTGTGATATAGCTACTGGACACATGGATCAATGCTTCCGCTTTTCTTTATTGTGCAGCCATGGACTTACAGGGTACGACAGGAAAAAAAACCAAATATAAAACAAACGCTTACTCCTTTATGCGGAGGCTAAATAAACATTCAGAATTCCTGTCTGAAATGTTGGGCGACTAAGCCGCTCACCAATCATTGAAAACAAAATCGAATATACTTTCCTTCTGTGTTCAGGATCACACAGTCACAATAATTTATTTATATAAACATGAAAGTCCTGACTGACTGACTCATCAACGCCCAGCTGATTATTGGAAACTCCGCCCCTAATGGGGTGAAAAGGGGTTGAATATTTTAAACAGGATACCTATAGCTGAAAAACAGAAGATACACAAGAGATGGTGTAGCGCCACACAACGTGTATCCACCACCAAGGCCCCCCAAATGGCCAGTATCAGGATAAAGTGGTTTCCCCTAAACCAAAAGCACACAGGATATAGAAATATATATATAACCTGATACGGCGCAGATAATGCTCTCTGGGGTCCTGGGATCTCACAAATACATGGAAGATAACAATAAAACACAATTATGGTGCAGTATAGCTTATACAAGCTATTAAAAAAGACAGAATTCTGATAATGTTCCACTCACAAATAAAGAGCCCAGACACTGGCTCTGAGTGGGTCCACACACGCGAGTTGATTGCCTTCAGATTTCTTAGGTGACCCCACCTTATTAGGAATCTCTCATCCACAGACAAGTAATGAGAAGCAGAGAAAAAAACTCCTTGCGCAGATCTGATGATGAGCTCACAAATTAGTATACTGCTGATTTCGTACTTACATTTCAAGGAGCTCACATAGCTCTTGAATAGACGCCCTTTTTTTTTCGGCTGCAGCCTATATATACCTAGATTTCAAAAACCAAAGATGTTACAGGTGTGAAATTTGGTATCTACAATCTTCTTGAAAAATAAAAACTAATTTTTTACCATTTTCCAAAAATCCTAAATGGTGGTGTGTGAAACAAAAAAGGGGGGGGTGAATACTTTTAAACAGGATACCTATATCCCCAAATCAGAAGATGTTACAGATGGGAAAATTGGTATTTAGATTCGTCTTGAAAAACAAAAAAAAAACACGTATTTTACCATTTTCCAAAAATCCAGTGGGAGGGGGCAAAAGGGGAGGTTTAATACTTTTATCAGTATACCTATATTTCAAAAACCAAAGATGTTACAGGTGGGAAGTTTGGTATTTACAATCTTCGTGGAAAAAAACCAAACATGCGTTTTAGCATTTTCTGAAAATTCAGTTAAGGGGTTCAGGGGAAAAAGGTGTGTGAATACTTTTATCAGTATACCTATATTTTAAAAACCAAAGATATTACAGGCGCTCAAAGATCCCCCTATCTCCTCTATGGGATTTCCTTAGGAATGGCACATGGTGCGATGAGTCAGTTGACGCGACGGGACCCAGAGGTGGGGCTGCCATCCAAGATGGCGGCCCCCACCGGAAAAAGGCCACGGTCTTGCATCGATTTTTGCCAGGCCGTTAACCCCTTACATCGCTGGAAAGGCTGTGACCTTTCCAGCGATGCTGGCCACAGCCTCCTAGTCTCCGGCGATGGGGAGATAGAGGGATCCAAACGATCCCCCCTCCCCTTCAGGTGCTTCCCCTGCTCCGGCGGGGGGGACGGGACACCTGAAACTGATGTCATCGCGCCCCCGGCACGATGACGTCAGTGCGCCGGGAGGAGTGAAACATGCCGATCTGACTCCGCGGGAGTCAGAGCAGCGAGGGAGCGACCAGAGGAGGTGAGTATGGCCGGAGGGGGGCTGCAAACGTCGTGGACGTACCATTACGTCCTGCGGCGTTAAAGTCTGCCTAATGCAGGACGTAATTGTACGTCCTGCGGCGTTAAGGGGTTAAGACATCAACCTGTAAATTATATTTCGTACAGTTTGAACAAAAAAACCCCTCATGTTTCTTTTAAAAACAATATTAATAAATCCCAAAATCCACACGAGCGAAGCCGTGGGCAAAAGCTAATACATATATATATATATAATTTTTTACTGGTCTGGATGCATCATACATTAATTCATAAAGCTACCCTTTGGTTTGTATGGATATTTATAAATGATGCTTGCATGTGTATGTAACCTGTACCTTGTATAAGATGTATCTGGTTGTCATAGTAATAAAATCATCTGGTTTCCATTCACTTAAAATGCTCTGTGGAATTCACTCCTAATGCCCAGCATGTATAAACTGTGTGTATCTGTATCTGTACGCAGTCATTCCATTTCTAAAGCAAACCTGGTAAAACAAGCGTATTAGCTGTTGAAACGACTTTTTTTATACCAATAAGGAGTTAACCCTTTTTATTCATCAGCCTTCAGGATATGACAGGCTCAGCGCCCTGTCTTATCTGCCTTGTACACGGTGTAAATGTCTGCTGGGCATCAGGGGGATTGATATCAGTTTACAGTGTGGAGAGACAGCATGCAGAAATTAATAATTTATTTCCTGGCTAAATAAAGGTAAATGTGTGATTATTTGGCAAACGTTTCGTCCACGAGCTGACACTGATACAAGGTATTGCAGTTACCATGTTATTTTCTCGTGGTGTCCCATGTCTGTGGGTACATTGGTGCTGGAGCTTGCACGTTAATGCTATGTACGCATACAATGGAATGTGGCACAGAGTGCAGGTGACTATTTTGGTTGGTTGGCAGCAAGAACCTCCCGAAAAAGTATGCACTATAAGACTGAAATGTTGAGTAAAGCTGTCACGACTCACTGTGCGGAGTAGCAGGTTCGAGTCCAACGTGCCGTTAACACAGTGCAGTGAGGCAGATATACAGGGGCTCAAGAAATAAAGGTTTAATATACAATAACAATAGGAGTAAACCAAAAGGAGACACTGAATGATAAAGAAGTATAGGAGGTGGCTGGGTGAGACAGGAATGGGGCTGATTCAGAGGCATAGCGAGATCATGTGGCACCCGGGGGCAAGTCTTTCATTAGTGCCCCCCCAACCAAAAATAATCACTAAAGCATACACATTTTACAAATATTTAAAGCCCCCCAATATATAATAACTATTTTTTTCAGTAACAATTGGAAAGGTGCAACACATAAAATAGGTTAACAGGAGAGCATCATTAACCTCTTACTGACGGGCAGGTTTTGCTAAGACTAGTCGACGTGCCACTTGCCTCATTGGCTGCATATGGTGTGTATGAGTGTATCACAGAGCTCCACAACTATAAAACTCACATGGATATATTTTGTCACCAGCAGCTCAGATATATTGCCCCCAGCAGCTCAAACAGATATATTTTGCCCCCAGCAGCTCACACATGGATATATATTGCCCCAGCAGCTCACACAGATATATTGCCCCCAGCAGCTCAAACAGATATATATTGCCCCCAGCACCTCAAACAGATATATATATTGCCCCAACAGCTCAGACAGGGATATATATGGCCCCCAGTAGCTCAGACATGGATATATATTGCCCCCAACAGCTCAAACAGATATATATTTCCCCCAGCAGCTCAAACAGATATAGATATATATTGCCCCAACAGCTCACACAGAGATATATATTGCCCCAGAAGCTCAACCACATATATTGCCCCAGCAACTCAAACATATATATATATATATTGTCCCAACAGCTCATACAGGGATATATATTGCCCCAACAGCTCGCACCGAGATATATATTGCCCCCAGCAGCTCATACAGGGATATATATTGCCCCCAGCAGCTCACACAGGGATATATATTGCCCCCAGCAGCTCACACATGGATATATATCTCCCCCAGCAGCTCAAACAGATATATATTGCCCCCAGCAGCTTACACATGGATATATATTGCCCCCTGAAGCGCAAACAGATATATATTGCCCCCAGCAGCTCAAACAGATATATATTGCCCCCAGCAGCTCACACATGGATATATATTGCCCCCAGCTCACCTCTCCTCTGCCGGCGGCTGCATGATTTTTGTGCTACGAGTGGTCGCCAGCAAGAAGCTCTGGGCTCGTGTGGGTTCCACCAACTGATCACGGAGTTCACGTGCACTCCACGATCTCGCGGCTGGCTGGAGGAACCCACGTGAGCGGCAGGGCTGCTGCGCCAGCGCCCCCCCAGCTGAAAGGCGCCCAGTGGCACCTGCCCCCTGCCCTCCCTATGCCACTGGGATGATTAGATACACACTATATACAGTACAGAAACCACAAAGCAGACAGGACAGGAAAAGATTTGACAGATACTTGGACAGGGCAGGAACTGGACTGAACAGAAGATACACAGAACACTGAGCATCAGACAAAGAGGGCAGGACTGGAAGAGGGCAGGACAGGAAGAGGACAGGACAGGAAGAGGACAGGACAGGAAGAGGGCTGACTTTAAACAGAAATCAGAAGACAGATGAACTAAAGAACACAAGGAGACTTACTGAAATAGATATACAGGGCAAGGAGAGCACCAGGAAACACAGAGGGCAGAAGTTCAGGCACAATATGGGTATCCTGGTGAGGACACAGAAAGGGGCAATTCGGTAGAATGGTCTATGTCCTTAGCATGGGTCGGGGCATGTGACTGGCAGAAAAATAAAAATGGTCAATGTCCTTTGCAGAAGACAAACTCGGGTAAACAATGACACATGAGGTTTGGCAGGATCAGATGGTACAGGAAGGTACATAGAGGATAGTAATGGAGGGTCACAGTGGGAATCCAGGAACATAAATGGAAGTTAGGTCAAAGTGGGATTCCAGGAACATGGATGGAAGGTAGCAATGGAGGGTCATTGTGGGAATCCAGGAACCTAAAATGGAGGATCACGGTGGGAAGGCAGGAACAGGAAATGGAGGGTCACGGTGGAAAGCCAGGAACATGAAATGGAGGGTGATGGTGGGAAGCTAGACAGAGTAGAGGTGCTCAGCACACAGGTCAGACACAATGAAAGACTTCAATGCAGAAGCAATCTCCTGATGGTGGGGTGTACCTATAAAGGCAATCCAGGCCCAGCCCAAACCTGAGGTTAAGGAAAGGACCAGGGAAACCTGGTATGGACTGCATGGAACCTGGACATATGGCAGAAGTAATATCCGGTCTGGAATCATACATTGAGACGTGTTGCCAGAGTCTTATGAAGTAGCTCCAGATTTGGCCTCTTTACGGCGCAGGCAGCTAGGGCCGTGACATAATCAAAACTCCAGAGCAGGGTGCAGCAACCTTGGTCCTCCACATGTTCTTGAACTACACCTCCATGATGCTCAGCCACTCATTGGGTTGATTGAGCAGCATGGGAATTGCAGTTTCAAAAAATCTGGAGAGCTGAGGTTGCTGAGCCCTGCTCTGGTGTAAGAAAGTCTCTAGTCCAGGGGTCAGGAACCTTTACCCCCAGTTGTTCTGGAACTACTTATCCCTTGTTGCCATGTCAGCTTAAAAAGTGTCTGCACAGTAAAGGTAAGGTCCTTCCAAAACATCTGTGGGCCATGGTTGCCAACCCCTTCTCTAGACCCCTGTTATTAATATATATAAGATCACCAAACCCAAAAAACAGAGAGATATGAAACCTATCTAAGAGGTGAGCCACCTTGACCCCTCCAGTTGTTTTAGAGCTACATCTTCCATGAAGCTCGGTCAACCTAAAAAGTGGCTGACCATTATGGGAGATGAGGTTCCAAAGCATCTTGAGGGACAACGTTTCTGACCCCTGTTCCATCTCATGTGTGGAAAGACGTTTCAGACCACCTATCAAGACAGGAGCACATACAGTATAACACAGGATTCTATAACACTCATGTCTATATCCTTGCACCTTCACGATTCTGATTAAGTTGTACAAAATAACAAATTTTTGCACACAGATTTATGATTAACTCAACTAGTGACCAAAAGAAGACATAATAGTCATAATATCAACATATTTGCGGGGCATAGCTAGACTTAGAGGTCTACAACTGTTGAGTATGACTCGGCCAGCTGCCGAACACCTGTATGATTTGACCTCAATGTCTTCTAACCTATCAATGCAGAAACTCCACATTATTTATGCTATGTACCAGATGTTATCCACATTGCGTGCCCATGTATGCAGCTGTTGATACCCAAACATCACTAGATCTAGATGGATGTAGACCTAGCTTCTTATGAACTGCATCCATAGCCATGAGTTTGTTGTAGTGTAAATGTAGACGGGGCTCACCTGTACCTCATTCCGCTTGGTATCCCTTGGCATTGGTGGGTTTGGAGCTGCTGCCCGCAGACATTGTTCAGAAGATGAGGCGCGGTGGTTCCATTCTCTTCTCTCCTCTTTAACTCGACCCTAGGTTTCAACTTCTTGGAGACATTGAATCCATAAAGTTCATCAACGCTAAATCTACCTACTCTCCCTATACTTCCCCGAGGGGCATGGGAGAACATCTTAACTGTCCACAGATGATCAACCAAAAATGGAAAGAGGACAGTATGGCCAGCTAGGCAATGGAGACAAGACGAGAGGTTTGTGGTGCTTGTTGAAGTCAAGAAGACGCAAGATGTCCATGAAATGCAGCTTCTTCTGTTTGCGACTGGTTCCCCTCTATCCCAAACCCAACATAACCTTCATGCTTACGCTCCGAACATTGTTCTCCCTTCATCTAAGTGCTTCTTCTCAACTTAGTGATCGTCTCATAAAGGTCCACCTTACCTCTGTCAGTGTCTACCTCTCTGTCACCTTTGCAGTCTATGGAGATGTGTCCTATCCAGCCCTAGTCGCACCTGTAGCATTTCTGTCTCTTGAGTCATTTGTCCATCTAAGTCACTGTCACTTCACCCCCCATCCTCCTCCTCCCATCCCCTAGCCTTCAGATTAGCGGAGCGATTAGCAGCTCACATCCAGCCAGACAGATGGTCTGCAGAGCATTGCGTATTCTATTCCCTGGCAGAGCTGGGCAGAGTATCACATCGCCTGTACCATGCCAAAGCTTTGTAGAGCACTGTGCACTCTCTTATGTCCTGACGAAGCAACATATGCCTGTCCCAGGCTGGATAAAGTGTGTAGCACAACGCGTGGACATCTCTCATGCATGACATATCTCTCCAGCTGAGCATCCTCGGGCTATCCCCTGCTCGTGGCATCTCTCCGTGCTCGGCGGGGGGTATTTTATCCCCCCAGTCAGTGCATTGAAAGGATTTTTCATAGGCAAGGCATTTCCGTCCTGGGCAGAACATCCATATCTTCCAAAAAGAGAGCTGTGGGAGTAAAGCACCGAATGTTCTATCCCACATGGATCATTCCGGCAGAGGACTGTATCTCAGGCAGAGCAGCTTAGCATCGCAGTTGGATGCACCTCATGCTCCATTGCCTGCTCCAAAAATATATATAAATAAATAAATTGAGAAATATTCCAGCAGCCGTGCACGGGCGGCCGAATTGACCTTAATTTATGATTATCAGGATTTCTCGGGCACCGTTTGTTGCTGCAGAGCTTTTCAACAGAGAATGGAGAACTAATTCAATTACAACCTGAGGAACCAAAGGCATGAGGAGAAGAGGGCCCTGGTCAGAGGAGCTGGGTGGAGAAAAACAAGAGGCGTTAATTCGTATTAGTAGTCAGGATCGGTGGTGGAAACCTATGATGAAGTAGGAAGGGTGGTGTAGGTGAGGGATTCATCCGGAAGGTGATAGGCTAAGCTGAAAAAAATGAGTTCTGAGAGATTTCTTGAAGGACTAACTATTAGGGGAGGTCAGATAGGGCGTTCCTCAGGACCACTGCCTCTCTTGAGAAACCTCAGAGGCAGTATTTAGCAATGAGGGAGATACAGAGGACAGCTAGAGGTCACCTGTAGACCAGATTGATCTAGATGGGGCTAAAAGAGTAGGAACAACGTGTAAGGTGGGTAGAGTGTCTGAGGGCTCCAGACTTTTATACACAATAACGTAGTGAAAAATTCCCCAAGTGAATAAAATAAGGAATTGGTGACACCACATGGTCATAAGGTGTAAAACCAACCATTGTGTAAAGGATTCCAGGGACGGAAGATCCCAGGCTTACTTAGATCCCATAAACAGCATTGTGTGTCTTATATTTTGGCTCTATGCTATATTGCACATGCGTAGAGATTCTAGACATTTATTGAAGAGATCAAGGCTGGCCAAGGATAATGATAACAATGTACAGCTCTGCCGAGCATCACCTGAAATTTATGAGACTATCAAAGCAGAGTCTTATGTCTCTACGTTTTTACTATTAGCACCATAAAGTGCATTGTATGTTTATTAAAACCCCTGAAGGAGCGTCTTATGTTTATCAATACCATAATAGAGCATCTTAACAGGGTTATTCAAAGAGACCCGAATTGCTGGCGAAAGGTAACCGAACGCTGAAACTCAGCATACGGTTACCTTTCCTGGCCATTCGGCTAGTCAGAGAGCAGGCAGTTCGCTAAATCCTGGCGAGTTGCCTGCACATACGGTGCCTGTTCGGTGCCTGTTCGAGGGCAGTGAAATCCCCATAGAGAAGCAATGCTTCGTCTATTCAGAGAACACAAACCAGCAGTGAAAAGTTGCCGAAATGCCAACTTCGCTGCTTCGCTGCTCTGCGCTCTGATCGGCTCCTGCTTGGGTTTCTCCGGCGTGTTCGGCGGGGTTAACACAGCTGTTTTTGCGGGTTTCGGTGTGCCTTCGTCGGGTTTTGCGGTGATATTTCGGCAGGTTTGCAGCAACTTTTCCCTGCACTACGACGGCCCTGTGGTGCTTGCTGAATACACCGCAGGGTTGTCGATGCTCTTTGAATAACCCTGTATGTTTATTAATACCCCTAACACAGCTTCTTATGTTTATTAATACACCTACTCAGGGCCGCCATCAGGGCATTACGCCCCATACTGCCGTAAGTGGCCCCCGTCGGCAGTGGCGTCGCCCTTTTACAGCTCCGGTATTGGACTCTATGAGTCCGAATCCGGAGCTGTGTCTCTGCTGCAGGAGCCGGAGGAGACACTGTGTCTCCTCCGGCTCCTGGCAGCTTCACTGGCTGGTTGGGCGGGGCCAAGCAGCGTGTGGGGGCCTCCCAAGCATGCTGCTTTGGCTCCGCCCCCTCCAGTCAGTGAAGCTGCGCGCCTGAGACGGAGGGCCCGGCTGAAGACAAGAAGACAGAAGAAAAGAAGACTGAAGAGAAGAAAAGAAGAGAGAAGAAAAGAAGAGCTGAAGGAAGGACAGGGAAGGAAGACGGCGGAGTGGTGATCCAGGGCCCAGCCTAGACCCAAGACCCAGACCCCAAGGCCCAGACCCAGGGCCCAGACCCCAAGACCCAGACCCCAAGGCCTAGACCCAGGGCCCAGACCCCAAGGCCCAGACCCAGGGCCCAGACCCAAGACCCTAGACCCAGGCCAGACCCAGGGCCCAGACCCCAGGGCCCAGACCCAGGGCCCAGACCCCAAGGCCCAGACCCCAAGGCCTAGACCCAGGCCCAGACCCCAAGGCCCAGACCCCAGACCCAGGCCAGACCCATGGCCCAGACCCAGACCCCAAGGCCCAGACCCAGACCACAAGGCCCAGACCCAGGCCCCAGACCCCAAGGCCCATACCCCAAGGCCCAGACCCAGGGGCCAGACCCAGGGCGCAGACCCCAGGGCCCAGACCCAGGCCCCAGACCCCAAGGCCCAGACCCCAAGGCCCAGCCACAGGGACCAGACCCCAGGGACCAGACCCCAGGGCCCAGACCCAGGGCCCAGACCCCCAGACCCAGGGACCAGACCCCAAGACCCAGGCCAGATCCAGACCCCAGGGCCCAGCCCAAGGGCCCAGACCCATACCCCAAGGCCCAGACCCAGGGCCCAGACCCAAGGCCCAGGGCCCAGACACAGGGCCCAGACCCCAAGGCCCAGACCCCAGGCCAGACTCAGGGCCAAGGGCCCAGGCCCCAGGGCCCAGACCCAAAGGCCAAGACCCAGGGACCAGAGCCCAGACCCAGGGACCAGGCGCAGACCCAGAGCCCAGACCCCAAGGCTCAGCCCCAGGGACCAAACCCCAAGGCCCAGACCCAGGGACCAGAGCTCAGACCCAGAACCCAGGGTCCAGACCCCAGGGACCAGGCCCCAAGGCCCAGTCCCAGGGACCAGACCCCAGACCCAGGGACCAGACCCCAGGGCCCAGACCCCAGGCCAGACTCAGACCCCAAGGCCCAATTCCAGGGACCAGACCCCAGACCCAGGGCCCAGACCAAACCCCAAGGCCCAGGGACCAGGCCCAGCCCAGACACCAAGGCCCAGGGCCCAGACCCCAAGACACAGACCCCAAGGCCCAAACCCCAAGGCCCAAACCAGACCCAGAGCCCAGCCCAGGGACCAGGCCCAGACCCCAGACCCAAAGGCCATCATATACTGCTCGTTACTCTGAGATTTATTGCTGTGGATTCTGTGATACGTTCATACACATCGCACAGTACTGTGAGTTTTATTGCTGTGGATTCTGTGATATGTTCATACACACCGCACATTACTGTGAGTTTTATTGCTGTGGTGCTATGTTATGTCCTTTTTTTTTTTTGAAGGGGGGAGAAAAGTTGTTAGAGGTTGAGGGAGTGCTGGGGGGGCCCCATCGTGAGGTTCAGTAAGGGGCCCCATCATTTCTGGTGGCTGCTCTGCACCTACCAGCGCATCTTATGTTTATTAATATACTTACCAGCGCATCGTATGTTTATTAATACCATAACAGAGCATCTTATGTTTATTAACCCCTTCACTGCTGACGACGTGTGGGACACGTCCTCAGTTACTTCCGCTGTATGCTGAGGAGGACGTGTCCCACACGTCATCAGCTTTGCGGGACCCCCGGCGGAGATACTCACCTCTCTGTCTGGGGTCCAGCAGTGGTCTGACTTCAGCGTCCTCAGACGCTGAAGTTAAGACCCGCCCGACGTCAATGACGTCATCATGCCATGCGCGATGATGTAATTTCCAGGCGACCCCCCCGGCAATGCCGGGAGATCGCCTGGAAGGGAGGGGGGGATCCGTTCAGATCCCTCTCCCTCCCGATCGGGAGGTCCCACAAAAAAAAGCCAGGCACCGCTTAAAAGGGGAGAGTCTCCCCTTTTAAGCGGTGCCTGGCTTTAACCCCTTAGGCCCCGGATCGCACTTCAGCTCCTTGCGGTGCCGAAGTGCAGCCTAGCTCCGGTGGCGGCCGCCATCTTGGATGGTGGCTCCATCCCCGGGTCCCCCCTCACTGCCTGACATCATCACGCATAGCGTGATGATGTCAGATAGCCGGGGAACCCCTAGCTGCCTGGGGATTTCCCAAGGAAATCCCCGCATGGCCTTTCGAACGATATCAGACATGACCAGGTATAAGGTAAAAAAATAATACAAAAAATATTAATAAAAAATAAAAATAATAATAATAATAAAAAAAAAACATGTATTTTTTTTGTGTGTTGTTTTTATTAACCCCTTAGTGACCGGGCGGTTTTACACAAATCCGTCCTTTAGTGACCGCTGCTGTTTTTATGTTTCTGCGCTGTTAGTGTTTAGGTCAAATTTTCCTCTTACTCGTTTATTCAACCCACACATATTATACACCCTTTTTCCCGCCATTAAATGGACTTTCTAGAAATACCATTATTTCCATCATATCCAATAATATACTATAAAAAAAATATGAAATATGATGAAAAAATGGTAAAAACACACTTTTTCGTAATTTAATCCCCAAAATCTACAACCACCAATAAAGACTCCGGCTAAATAGTTTCAAAATTTTATCCCGAGAATAGAAATACCCAATTTTTACATGTTTTTGCCTTTTAACCCTTTCACTGCTGAGCCAGTTCACCTATGTGCGCTGCGCTCATTCTGACCATTTTGTGCTAATTATTTTGAGATGACAGCCTAGGTCCTATTTAATTAAACCCCCCCAGACAAAAAAAACTATTTTATTTAATTTTTTTATTATTATAATTTTTTTTTTTTATTAAACCAAACCTGGTCATGGTATCATTGGAAAGGCCATGATCAGGCCTTTCAAATGATGTCAAATATGACCATCTAGCTTCCATGGATCGGGAGATAAGGGGATCCTTAGGATCCCCTTATCTCTACATGGCAGCTAGATGGTTAACTGGCCCACTGACATCCTCACACATATGGTGAGGTTGTCAGTGGGTGGGGGGGACCTGGAGGCTTGACTGACATCCAAGATGTCAGCCCCCCTCCAGGTTCAAATCGCGTTTTTGGTGCCAATTTGGTGGCAAAACGGTTAATGCCATACACCGCTGAAAAGGGGAGACTCCCCCCTTTTCAGCTGTGCAAAAAGCATCTCCCTAGCTTCAATGGTTGGGGAGATAGAGGCCTCCGAAGGAGCCCCCCTCCCCTCCATTGATTTGCATGGGGACGCCTGCTGATGACGTCACCACGCAGCGTGGCGACGTCATCAGCCTCGCCTGCCCATGTAAATCACATGGGCAGGCTTCCTCCCTGCCAGATCGCCGAGGGATCCAGCGAGGGAGGTGAGTATCGGGCGGGAGGGGGATTAGGCGCCGCTGACGTACCCTGTACGTCCGTGGGTCTAAGGGAGACCCGTGGACATGACGTACAGGGTACGTCAGCGGTCCTTAAGGGGTTAATGCAGCAATATTGTTCACATTTCAATTATAATGTGAACAATGATGCTGCACTAATGATTTTTTTCTATGGGGTGTGTTTGCTAAAAATCATGTAATTCCCCCCAAAAAATGTAACAAGTCCCCATTTCTAATTTTTGTACAAGCGCACCCCATAGACAATATAACCACAAATGTTCATGTGATAAAAGGTAAAAAAAACACTTTACACGCTGCAGATGATTAAAAATTCAAATTTTATTGCAATTTTTTGTTATAATATACAGACAGGACATGACGTATACATATAAAAATTATATATTAAGAATCTGCCGAGTCTGCCGGAAAGAACGATACATAATATGTCTGGGTCGTACAATAAAATGTGGCTTCAAATCGCGTTTAAACATGATGAGCGAAAGCGGTAAAAATCAGCTGAGCACACAGCAGTGAAATGCCTCAGCAATGAAATGGTTAATATACCTACTAGAGCATCTTATGTTTATTAATACCCCTAAAACAGCATCATATGTTTACTAATAATATAAACAGCACAACTTATGTTTATTAATACTAAAAACAGAGCATCTTAACATAAACATAGAAACATAGAAAATGTCGGCAGATAAGAACCTTTCGGCCCATCTAGTCTGCCCAATTACATGGATACTTTACCTGGATTTATCTTTTGTTTAGGATAGCCTTATGCCTATCCCATGCCTGCTTAAATTCAATCACTGTTTTGGCCTCTACCACTTCAACTGGAAGACTGTTCCATGTATCCACCACCCTCTCAGTAAAATAATGCTTCCTGATGTTACGTTTAAACCTTTGCCCCTCTAATCTAAGACTATGTCCTCTTGTTTTGCTACTTTGTTTCCTTTTAAATATACTCCCTTCCTCTACCTTGTGGATTCCCTTTACGTATTTAAATGTTTCTATCATATCTCCTCTGTCTCGTCTTTTTTCCAAGCTGTACATGTTAAGATCATTAAGCCTTTCCTGGTAACTTTTCTCCTTCAAGCCGTACACCATTTTAGTAGCCCTTCTCTGAACTCTCTCTAAGATGTCTATATCCTTCTGGAGATACGGTCTCCAGTACTGCACACAGTACTCCAAGTGAGGTCTCACCAGTGCTCTGTACAGTGGCATGAGCACTTCCCTTTTCCTACTGCTAATACCTCTCCCTACACAACCAAGCATTCTGCCAGCATTTCCAAGCATTCTGCCAGCATTTCCTGCTGCTCTACATTGACTACTTACCCTTAGATCCTCTGCAATAGTAACCCCTAAATCCCTTTCCTCAGATGTTGAGGTTAGGACTGTATCAAATATTCTATATTCAGCCCTTGGGTTTTAAGTATTAATACCCTTACCAGCACATCTTATGTTTATTTATACCATGATATTTATTTATTTGCAAAGTATTTTACCAGGAAGAATACATTGAGATTTCACTCGTTTTCAAGTATGTCATCATAGAGCATCTTATGTTTATTAATACCATAACAGAGCATCTTATGTTTATTAATACACAACCAGCGCATCTTATGTTTATTAATACCCATAAAAGCGCATCTTATGTTTATTAATACCATAACAGAGCATCTTATGTTTATTAATACACCTAACACAGCATCTTATGTTTATTAATACCCCTAACACAGCATCTTATGTTTATTAATAGCCCTAACACAGCATCTTATGTTTATTAATACCCCTAACACAGCATCTTATGTTTATTAATACCCCTAACACAGCATCTTATGTTTATTAATACCATAACAGAGCATCTTATGTTTATTAATACACAACCAGCGCATCTTATGTTTATTAATACCCATAAAAGCGCATCTTATGTTTATTAATACCCCTAACATAGCATCTTATGTTTATTAATACTATAGCAGAGCATCTTATGTTTATTAATACCCATAACATAGCATCTTATGTTTATTAATACCTGTAACACAGCATCTTATGTTTATTAATACCCATAACATAGCATCTTATGTTTATTAATACCTGTAACACAGCATCTTATGTTTATTAATACCCATAACATAGCATCTTATGTTTATTAATACCTGTAACACAGCATCTTATGTTTATTAATACCCCTAACACAGCATCTTATGTTTATTAATACCCCTAACACAGCATCTTATGTTTATTAATACCTGTAACACAGCATCTTATGTATATTAATACCCCGAACACAGCATCTTATGTTTATTAATACCCCTAACACAGCATCTTATGTTTATTAATACCCCTAACACAGCATCTTATGTTTATTAATACCTGTAACACAGCATCTTATGTTTATTAATACCTGTAACACAGCATCTTATGTTTATTAATACCCCTAACACAGCATCTTATGTTTATTAATACCCCTAACATAGCATCTTATGTTTATTAATACCTGTAACACAGCATCTTATGTTTATTAATACCTGTAACACAGCATCTTATGTTTATTAATACCCCTAACACAGCATCTTATGTTTATTAATACCCCTAACATAGCATCTTATGTTTATTAATACTATAGTAGAGCATCTTATGTTTATTAATACCCATAACACAGCATCTTATGTTTATTAATACCCCTAACATAGCATCTTATGTTTATTAATACTATAGTAGAGCATCTTATGTTTATTAATACCCATAACACAGCATCTTATGTTTATTAATACCTGTAACACAGCATCTTATGTTTATTAATACCCATAACACAGCATCTTATGTTTATTAATACCCCTAACACAGCATCTTATGTTTATTAATACCCCTAACATAGCATCTTATGTTTATTAATACCCCTTACACAGCATCTTATGTTTATTAATACCCCTAACACGGCATCTTATGTTTATTAATTAATACCCCTAACACAGCATCTTATGTTTATTAATACCCCTAACATAGCATCGTATGTTTATTAATACCCCTAACATAGCATCTTATGTTTATTAATACCTCTAACACGGCATCTTATGTTTATTAATACCCCTAACACGGCATCTTATGTTTATTAATTAATACCCCTAACACAGCATCTTATGTTTATTAATACCCCTAACATAGCATCTTATGTTTATTAATACCCCTAACACAGCATCTTATGTTTATTAATACCCCTAACACAGCATCTTATGTTTATTAATACTATAGCAGAGCATCTTATGTTTATTAATACCCATAACATAGCATCTTATGTTTATTAATACCCCTAACACAGCATCTTATGTTTATTAATACCCCTAACACAGCATCTTATGTTTATTAATACCTGTAACACAGCATCTTATGTTTATTAATAGCCCTAACACAGCATCTTATGTTTATTAATATCCCTAACACAGCATCTTATGTTTATTAATACCTGTAACACAGCATCTTATGTTTATTAATACCCATAACACAGCATCTTATGTTTATTAATACCCCTAACACAGCATCTTATGTTTATTAATATCCCTAACACAGCATCTTATGTTTATTAATACCTGTAACACAGCATCTTATGTATATTAATACCCCGAACACAGCATCTTATGTTTATTAATACCCCTAACATAGCATCTTATGTTTATTAATACCTCTAACATAGCATCTTATGTTTATTAATACCTCTAACATAGCATCTTATGTTTATTAATACCTGTAACACAGCATCTTATGTTTATTAATACCCCTAACACAGCATCTTATGTTTATTAATACCCCTAACATAGCATCTTATGTTTATTAATACCTCTAACATAGCATCTTATGTTTATTAATACCTGTAACACAGCATCTTATGTTTATTAATACCTGTAACACAGCATCTTATGTTTATTAATACCCCTAACACAGCATCTTATGTTTATTAATACCCCTAACATAGCATCTTATGTTTATTAATACCCATAACACAGCATCTTATGTTTATTAATACTATAGAAGAGCATCTTATGTTTATTAATACCCCTAACATAGCATCTTATGTTTATTAATACTATAGTAGAGCATCTTATGTTTATTAATACCCATAACATAGCATCTTATGTTTATTAATACCTGTAACACAGCATCTTATGTTTATTAATACCCATAACACAGCATCTTATGTTTATTAATACCCCTAACACAGCATCTTATGTTTATTAATACCCCTAACATAGCATCTTATGTTTATTAATACTATAGTAGAGCATCTTATGTTTATTAATACCCATAACATAGCATCTTATGTTTATTAATACCCCTAACATAGCATCTTATGTTTATTAATACTATAGTAGAGCATCTTATGTTTATTAATACCCATAACATAGCATCTTATGTTTATTAATACCTGTAACACAGCATCTTATGTTTATTAATACCCCTAACATAGCATCTTATGTTTATTAATACTATAGTAGAGCATCTTATGTTTATTAATACCCATAACATAGCATCTTATGTTTATTAATACCTGTAACACAGCATCTTATGTTTATTAATACCCATAACACAGCATCTTATGTTTATTAATACCCCTAATACAGCATCTTATGTTTATTAATACCCCTAACATAGCATCTTATGTTTATTAATACCCCTAACATAGCATCTTATGTTTATTAATACCCCTTACACGGCATCTTATGTTTATTAATACCCCTAACACGGCATCTTATGTTTATTAATTAATACCCCTAACACAGCATCTTATGTTTATTAATACCCCTAACATAGCATCTTATGTTTATTAATACCCCTAACACAGCATCTTATGTTTATTAATACCCCTAACACGGCATCTTATGTTTATTAATACCCCTAACACGGCATCTTATGTTTATTAATACCCCCAACACAGCATCTTATGTTTATTAATACCCCTAACACGGCATCTTATGTTTATTAATACCCCTAACACGGCATCTTATGTTTATTAATTAATACCCCTAACACAGCATCTTATGTTTATTAATACTATAGAAGAGCATCTTATGTTTATTAATACCCATAACATAGCATCTTATGTTTATTAATACCTGTAACACAGCATCTTATGTTTATTAATACCCATAACATAGCATCTTATGTTTATTAATACCTGTAACAAAGCATCTTATGTTTATTAATACCCATAACACAGCATCTTATGTTTATTAATACCCCTAACACAGCATCTTATGTTTATTAATACCCCTAACACAGCATCTTATGTTTATTAATACCTGTAACACAGCATCTTATGTATATTAATACCCCGAACACAGCATCTCATGTTTATTAATACCCCTAACATAGCATCTTATGTTTATTAATACCTGTAACACAGCATCTTATGTTTATTAATACCTGTAACACAGCATCTTATGTTTATTAATACCCCTAACACAGCATCTTATGTTTATTAATACCCCTAACATAGCATCTTATGTTTATTAATACCTGTAACACAGCATCTTATGTTTATTAATACCTGTAACACAGCATCTTATGTTTATTAATACCCCTAACACAGCATCTTATGTTTATTAATACCCCTAACATAGCATCTTATGTTTATTAATACTATAGTAGAGCATCTTATGTTTATTAATACCCATAACACAGCATCTTATGTTTATTAATACCTGTAACACAGCATCTTATGTTTATTAATACCCCTAATACAGCATCTTATGTTTATTAATACCCCTAACACAGCATCTTATGTTTATTAATACTATAGCAGAGCATCTAATGTTTATTAATACCCCTAACACAGCATCTTATGTTTATTAATACCCCTAACACAGCATCTTATGTTTATTAATACCTGTAACACAGCATCTTATGTTTATTAATACCCCGAACACAGCATCTTATGTTTATTAATACCCCTAACATAGCATCTTATGTTTATTAATACCTGTAACACAGCATCTTATGTTTATTAATACCCCTAACATAGCATCTTATGTTTATTAATACCTGTAACACAGCATCTTATGTTTATTAATACTATAGCAGAGCATCTTATGTTTATTAATACCCATAACATAGCATCTTATGTTTATTAATACCCATAACACAGCATCTTATGTTTATTAATACCCCTAATACAGCATCTTATGTTTATTAATACCCCTAACATAGCATCTTATGTTTATTAATACTATAGTAGAGCATCTTATGTTTATTAATACCCATAACATAGCATCTTATGTTTATTAATACCCATAACACAGCATCTTATGTTTATTAATACCCCTAATACAGCATCTTATGTTTATTAATACCCCTAACACAGCATCTTATGTTTATTAATACCCCTAACACAGCATCTTATGTTTATTAATACCCCTAACACAGCATCTTATGTTTATTAATAGCCCTAACACAGCATCTTATGTTTATTAATACCCCTAACACAGCATCTTATGTTTATTAATACTATAGTAGAGCATCTTATGTTTATTAATACCCATAACATAGCATCTTATGTTTATTAATACCCATAACACAGCATCTTATGTTTATTAATACCCCTAATACAGCATCTTATGTTTATTAATACCCCTAACACAGCATCTTATGTTTATTAATACTATAGCAGAGCATCTAATGTTTATTAATACCCCTAACACAGCATCTTATGTTTATTAATACCTGTAACACAGCATCTTATGTTTATTAATACCCCTAACATAGCATCTTATGTTTATTAATACCTGTAACACAGCATCTTATGTTTATTAATACCCCTAATACAGCATCTTATGTTTATTAATACCCCTAACACAGCATCTTATGTTTATTAATACTATAGCAGAGCATCTTATGTTTATTAATACCCCTAACACAGCATCTTATGTTTATTAATACCTGTAACACAGCATCTTATGTTTATTAATACCCCTAACATAGCATCTTATGTTTATTAATACCTGTAACACAGCATCTTATGTTTATTAATACCTGTAACACAGCATCTTATGTTTATTAATACCCCGAACACAGCATCTTATGTTTATTAATACCCCTAACATAGCATCTTATGTTTATTAATACCTGTAACACAGCATCTTATGTTTATTAATACCCCTAACATAGCATCTTATGTTTATTAATACCTGTAACACAGCATCTTATGTTTATTAATACTATAGCAGAGCATCTTATGTTTATTAATACCCATAACATAGCATCTTATGTTTATTAATACCCATAACACAGCATCTTATGTTTATTAATACCCCTAATACAGCATCTTATGTTTATTAATACCCCTAACATAGCATCTTATGTTTATTAATACTATAGTAGAGCATCTTATGTTTATTAATACCCATAACATAGCATCTTATGTTTATAATACCCTAACACAGCATCTTATGTTTATTAATACCCCTAATACAGCATCTTATGTTTATTAATACCCCTAACACAGCATCTTATGTTTATTAATACCCCTAACACAGCATCTTATGTTTATTAATACCCCTAACACAGCATCTTTTGTTTATTAATAGCCCTAACACAGCATCTTATGTTTATTAATACCCCTAACACAGCATCTTATGTTTATTAATACTATAGTAGAGCATCTTATGTTTATTAATACCCATAACATAGCATCTTATGTTTATTAATACCCATAACACAGCATCTTATGTTTATTAATACCCCTAATACAGCATCTTATGTTTATTAATACCCCTAACACAGCATCTTATGTTTATTAATACTATAGCAGAGCATCTAATGTTTATTAATACCCCTAACACAGCATCTTATGTTTATTAATACCTGTAACACAGCATCTTATGTTTATTAATACCCCTAACATAGCATCTTATGTTTATTAATACCTGTAACACAGCATCTTATGTTTATTAATACCCCTAACACAGCATCTTATGTTTATTAATACTATAGCAGAGCATCTTATGTTTATTAATACCCCTAACACAGCATCTTATGTTTATTAATACCTGTAACACAGCATCTTATGTTTATTAATACCCCTAACATAGCATCTTATGTTTATTAATACCTGTAACACAGCATCTTATGTTTATTAATACCTGTAACACAGCATCTTATGTTTATTAATACCCCTAACACAGCATCTTATGTTTATTAATACCCCTAACACAGCATCTTATGTTTATTAATACTATAGCAGAGCATCTAATGTTTATTAATACCCCTTACACGGCATCTTATGTTTATTAATACCCCTAACACGGCATCTTATGTTTATTAATACCCCTAACACGGCATCTTATGTTTATTAATACCCCTAACACAGCATCTTATGTTTATTAATACCCCTAACATAGCATCTAATGTTTATTAATACCCCTTACACGGCATCTTATGTTTATTAATACCCCTAACACAGCATCTGATGTTTATTAATACTATAGCAGAGCATCTTATGTTTATTAATACCCATAACATAGCATCTTATGTTTATTAATACCTGTAACACAGCATCTTATGTTTATTAATACCCCTAACACAGCATCTTATGATATGTTTATTAATACCCCTAACACAGCATCTTATGTTTATTAATACCCCTAACACAGCATCTTATGTTTATTAATACCCCCAACACAGCATCTTATGTTTATTAATACTATAGCAGAGCATCTTATGTTTATTCATACCCCTAACATAGCATCTTATGTTTATTAATACTATAGCAGAGCATCTAATGTTTATTAATACCTGTAACACAGCATCTTGTTTATTGAAACCCCTTAAATAGTATCTTATGTTTATTAATACCCATACATAGCATTTTGTGTTTACTAATCCATAACACAGCAACTTATATTTATTAATACCCCTGAAAGAGCATCTTATGTTTAGTAATACCATAAGAGAGCATTTTAGGTTTGTCCAGGGGTCAAGTCCTGGGAAAAAAAGTGAGGGAACTCACCGAAGAATTCCACAACCCCCATTACCCGAAGAGAAAAAAAAATATTATATATACCCCCCTCGAGAATCAAGTATAACCAGGCACAGACCCCCCCAGAATTGAACAGAGCCAGGCACAGATCCCTAGAATTGAACATAGCCCAGCAAAGACCTCCCAGAATTGAATGTAGCCAAACAGACCCCCAGAATTAATTAAAACCAGGCACATACCCCCCAGAATTAATTATAGCCAGACAGGGACCCCCAGAATTAATTATAGGCAGACTTCGACTCCCAGAATTAATTATAGCCAGACAGGGACCCTCGGAATTATAGTTACCTAGCCTGCAGACCTCTTGTGTTTACTAATACCATAACAGAAGATCTTATGGGTTTTTTAATACACATAATGTGCTACAGGTATTCAGGGTGTGCGGGTGTATAACAGAGCTGCAAAATAATAAAACTCCCAGCAAAGGGGTCTCTAAAATTTAATAACCGTTGTTGGAAATTAAACAATTTTCAAAATACCATTTTTATTTACATAAATGTCCTGAATAGGTTGTGAATATTTGTCATAATTTCATGTTTTTGCATATGGTCATACCGATTAGATTTACAGGTTTATTCAATAAAGGTGAAACTAAGGAGAATTGGCAGGAGAAGTGAAAAATAAAATTCAGGTCAATATAGCCAAACCCGAAAAATGTTCCCATTTATCTCACTTTCGAAATCGGCCATTTGGGCTCGATTATTCTCTTCTCCTGCCAATTTTCCTGAGTTTCACCTTTTAGTGAATAGACCTGATAGAGGTGGGGGTGGGGGGGGGTCATAGATTTTAGAGTGCCTATGGAAAATCCAAGGTGAAATATGCACCTGTCAACAGCAATATATGTTGCAGGGACATCAACTGGGACACTTTCGTCTGTTATATCATGTGTGATGATGCAGAACATCTTGGATAATATTGACACAGAGCATTCCATATGAATAACACTGGGCATTGTTTAATATGTCATTATAATTCTGTCTTTTCCTCTTTCTTTATAAGTCAAGGCACCCAAAATAATGTCATTTCCATCTTTCATATCCCTGTAACCTGACCCCCTCCCCCTCTATCCCTGTGTAACCTGACCCCCTCTCCCTCTATCCCTGTGTAACCTGACCCCCTCTCCCTCTATCCCTGTGTAACCTGACCCCCTCTCCCTCTATCCCTGTGTAACCTGACCCCCTCCCCCTCTATCCCTGTGTAACCTGACCCCCTCCCCCTCTATCCCTGTGTAACCTGACCCCCTCTCCCTCTATCCCTGTGTAACCTGACCCCCTCTCCCTCTATCCCTGTGTAACCTGACCCCCTCTCCCTCTATCCCTGTGTAACTTGACCCCCTCTCCCTCTATCCCTGTGTAACCTGACCCCCTCTCCCTCTATCCCTGTGTAACCTAACCCCCTCTCCCTCTATCCCTGTGTAACCTGACCCTCTCTCCCTCTATCCCTGTGTAACCTGACCCCCTCTCCCTCTATACCTGTGTAACCTGACCCCCTCTATCCCTGTGTAACCTGACCCCCTCTCCCTCTATCCCTGTGTAACCTGACCCCTCTCCCTCTATCCCTGTGTAACCTGACCCTCTCTCTTTCTATCCCTGTGTAACCTGACCCCCTCTCCCTCTATCCCTGTGTAGCCTGACCCCCTCTCCCTCTATCCCTGTGTAACCTGACCCCCTCTTCCTCTATCCCTATGTAACCTGATCTCAAGCCCCTCTCCCTCTCTCTCAATGCTGAGCAAAGTGCCACAAATGTACTTTTTTTTGCTGTGAACCATGGAGCAAAGAGCAGCACTCTGTGGTCTCCTGCAAGCTGGTAAAGTTGTAAGATCCACTGCAGATGGTTCCAACTGTTAAAAGGCTTATTTTACAATACTAGATTTATAATGGCTTACTCCGTCACTGCCAAGTGATTTTCCATAAAACCATTGCCAGGGACCAGTGACTTTATGGAAAACCACTTTGCGATAGCCATTCAAAACAAAAAATAATTGAGCATGACCCTGACATGATTTGAACACACAACCTTCTGATCAAGATACCGATGCGCCACCGTTATGCCACAAGATCTTGCAGGCTTGAGTGTGCTTGAGAATCTTAGAAGCACATTTTCATACTGTGTGAACTATTCCATGAGCATTTGGCACCACCTGCTGACCAAAAGGTGTTAGTACATCTCTATAACAAAGCTAGGTCTCGGTGTTTCCTAGAAGGAACAAAACAGAACTCCAAGCTGTTTCAGCACCCTCTCTATAATGCTCAATGTGCTAAAACTTTAGAGACACATCCTGGAGTGAAAATGGAAAGTTTGTCTGCAATAAATGAAATTTCGCTGCAATGCTCTAGAAACAAACCAGGTGGAGTTTACTCGATCTCGAGCACCTGTGGCAGATTTTGAAGATCGAGTATACTTGATCCTAGTAGTGAAGGGGTTAAAATCAACTAGAATAAGCCTTTAAAGCGCACCTGCCATGGAGAAAATGTATTTTGCCCATGTGACAGGGCACCTTTCCCTTTATATAGGTCACTGTTTTTTTTTCGCTGACCCATATAGTGTAAAAACTGGAGATATTCCGTTTTCAAGTTTCTCTCTCGCCCCGGGGCTGATCCCATGTGGCCTGGGGGATCGAGCGCTACGTGCCGAGAGTCATTCTACAGGATGGCCCCTGCACAGTCAGTGTGCTGTGCTTCTTGTCACTCAGATGGTGATAGGCAGATCTCATGTCATGTTTTTTTTGGGCGGAAGAACTGGCATCTGAAACATCTTGTTCAGTGAAAGGGTTAATCTCCTAGTGCAGGGGCTGGCAGCCTTGGCCCTACAGACCTTTTGGAACTACATCTCCCTTGATGCTCGCTCATCCTAACGAATGGCTGAGGATCATGGGAGATGCAGTTCCAAAACATCTGTATGGCCACGGTTTGCCCACGCCTGTCACGGTGTTTGTGCCCTAAATATATTCTATAATACAAACAGCATCGCGATTCACTTTAAATCAGGGATCTTTATTTATTTCTTCATTGCCAGCAGTTCCCAGAATTCTTTGAGTGAATTGATGGAGCAGTGGATCATGGGAGGTGTAGTTTTGAAACATCTGGTCGGCCAGAGTTTGAGATCCCTGCTTTAAATTTTTGGAAAGTCTCGCTGAATAATGATATGTTTTCATGGACATATTATTTCATGGAGAGGGAAGGTGCTGCCCTGCAGTATGTATAATTCATATGCTGCAGGAGGGAAATCTCTCCTCTAATCATGCTTTAAATTATAAGTCGCCTACTGATGACCGAGTCGTACGCAAGGAGACAAGAAATACACAAAAGACACGAACACTTGACTGTGGAATAATATATATTTATTATATATATACAGTGGCAAGAAAAAGTATGTGAACCCTTTGGGATTACGTGGAGTTTTGCATGAATTGGTCATAAAATGTGCTCTGATCTTCATCTAAGACACAACAATTTGAAAAACACAGTCTGCTTAAAATAATACAACACAAACATTATATGTTTTCATGTTTTTATTGAACAGAACATGTAAACATTCACAGTGCAGGGTGGAAAAAGTATGTGAACCTTTGGACTTAATAACTGGTTGACCTTCCTTTGGCAGCAATAACCTCAACCAAACATTTCCTGTAGTTGCAGATCAGACCTGCACAATGATCTGGAGTAATTTTGGACCACTCCTCTTCACAAAACTGTTTCAGTGTAGCAATATTCTTGGGATGTCTGGTGTGAATCGCTCTCTTAAGGTCATGCCACAGCATTTCAATCGGGTTGAGGTCAGGACTCTGACTGGGCCACTCCAGAAGGCGTATTTTGTTTTGTTGAAGCCATTCTTTTGTTGAATTACTTGCATGCTTTGGGTCATTGTCCTGTTGCATCACCCATCCTCTGCGGAGCTTCAGTTGGCGGACAGATGGTCTTACGTTTTCCTGCAAAATGTCTTGATAAACTCTGGAATTCATTTTTCCATCAATGACAACAATCCGTCCAGGCCCCGCGGCAGCAAAGCAGCCCCAAACCATGATGCTCCCTCCGCCATGTTTTACAGTGGGGATGAGGTTTTGATGTTGGTGTGCTGTGCCTTTTTTTCTCCACACATAGTGTTGTGTGTTTTTTCTAAAAAACTCAATTTTGTTTTCATCTGTCCACAGAATATTTTGCCAGTAGTGCTGTGGAACATCCAGGTGCTCTTTTGCAAACTTCAAACGTGCTGCAATATTCTTTTTGGACAGCAATGGCTTCCTCCGTGGTGTCCTCTCATGTACTTGTTTAATGTTTTCCTTATTGTAGATGTGTCAACAAAAAAGGTTAGCATGTGGCAGAGATTTCTCTAAGTCTTTAGCTGACACTCTAGGATTCTTCTTTACCTCATTAAACATTCTGCGCTGTGCTCTTGCAGTCATCTTTACAGGACAACCACGCCTAGGGAGAGTAGCAACAGTGCTGAACTTTCTCCATTTGTAGACAGTCTGTCTTACCGTGGACACATGAACATCAGGGCTTTTGGAGATACTTTTGTAACCCTTTCCAGCTTCATGCAAGTCAACAATTCTTGATCGTAGGTCTTCTGAGAGCTCTTTTCTGCGAGGCATGGTTCACATCAGGCAGTGCTTCTTGAAACCAGTAAACCCAAAACTGGTGTGTGTTTTTAAAGGGCAGGACAGCTTTCAGCAACACATCCAATAATATCACACTGATTGGACTCAAGGTTGGCTCACTCCTGGCTCCAATTAGCTCTTGGAGAAGTCATTAGGCTAGGGGTTCACATACTTTTTCCACCCTGCACTGTGAATGTTTACATGTTCTGCAAGCCCCCGCCAAGAGCTCCTCACATAACCCCCTTATGGGAGAGCTCCCCCACCAGTAAAAAACAGGGCTTGTTCAATCCCTTCCTTTAAACCAAGGATGAACAAATCCTTGCCCACATCCGTAAGGTGAACTCCCTCGCCTCCTGATCTCCGCCTGCCACCACACCATCTTCAGCAACATCTCCGACCACACCACCACCATCCATGGCGACCACTCCCTCAGCTGCCGCAGATCCGCTCTCATCTGCTCCAGCAGCTTTCCATGAGGGACCACTCCCAAATCATTCCCCCTCACGTGCACCACCAACACAGGGGGGACCACACCATGCCCAAGGGCACCCAACACCACCTGCCTCCACACCATCCTCGGCAACAACTCCCACCACACCACCACTGTTCATGGAGACCACTCCCTCAGCTGCCGCAGATCTGCCTTCATCTGCTCCAGCAGCATACCATGAGGGACCACACCCAGATCATTCCCACCCACATGCACCACCAACACATGAGGGACTTCACCGTGCCTAAGGGCACCCAAAACCGTTGGCTTAAACTCCTCCCCCAGGAGCCCACGGATTCCGAACCACCGGACCCGTGTTGCCGACTCATGCAGACCCATCTGTTGCTCGCACCAACGCCCTTCTCCGAGCCCAGAACACCAGCGAATCTCCAACGATCCAAACCATTCTCGAAGGACCTACAAAACAAATTACCACCATCTCCACCACACAAACTGACTCCAAAAGAAAAAACTCCACACCACCCCACCCCACCATACACCCACCCACCAAAATAAATGATGTCCATACCTGTAAAGAAAACATAACATAACCAATGAACATTCCAATTGCACATAAATACGCCAACCCCCACGCTCCTCCAACATACAAAACATATATACAAAGTACAAAAAGAAGAATAAATATATATATTCCATATAAAATAATAATTCGTATTCCATTTTATAATTTTCCATATTTCTCTTTTTTTTATATATTGAAATTTTAAACAATTCTTGAATCTCCGTTCCAGACAAACCAAGCCGAGAAGCTTCGGTTGCAGCGCCAATCCTGAAGGAGTGAGATCCAAAGTCATCTGGATTCCTCCCCAAACTCACTAATCCCTTCTCAAAAATAGCCACAAACTGATACCTAGATAATGTCGAGCCGTCTGCGTGACATAAAAAGGCCACTCCAGACTCAACCCGCACCTCCAAAAATTCCATAACGTTCCAATCCTGACCGGACAAATAACGCAGATATCCATTCTGGATAAACCAACCCTACGACCCTTACCCAATTGATCCGTCTTGGACATAGAAACCCAAACAACGACCTCCTCATCTCCTAACCATACCGCATCAGCTCCCAAACCACCACCACCTTCTTAGAATTACAAACCAACTCACCTACTCGACATGCTCCAAAAATCCCAAACAGAAAGCTGCCCTCATGAGCAAAAACCTCATAAATTGAGGAACAAAATCCCCCCCCCAAAATCCCATAAACCTTCCAATAACCGCCTTGACATCGGACGCCGTGTGTCAACCCTGCACCTTCCCCTCACATAACCCTGAACAGCACCCCTAATAACAAAATCCTTGGTGGCATCCCTCTTGCCAGAAATCTGAAAAAGAAAAACCAAGGCAGCCAGCGACTGCCGCACCACCCCAGGAGATACCCCCCGCTTCGAACAACTGAATGAGGTATGCTCTGAGCAGGCACTCCCCATCCCAGCCACCAACCGCAATGTACCTGAAACGCTCACCCAATGCGTCCCTATCCCACCAGACTCGGGAATACGCCTTCCAAGTGGAGTCAGACAAAAACCTCTCACCCAACTGTGACGGGACGCCGTCTCTTCCCGTCTGTCCTGGCTCTCCAGACACCCCCTTACCAGGATCAGTCCGGCCTCTGAGTTGCTCGGAACTCAGTGCCTCGAGCAGCCTGATCCACAGCTGTGGACCCTCTTGTTCTGAACCCTTGCCTTGGAGCCTCCTTGCATTTCGAGAATGCCGCTCAGTGCCTTCGGAGAGTGATTATAGCTGTAGCGTAGTTGAGACAGACACCAGGCAGGCTGTATGTTCATTACAGGATACACACTGGCCATTTCACTTGGCCTGCTTTTATTGGGTTCACAATCAGATAACAACAGTTAACATTCCCGCCCCCCAGACATTACGGCACCGTCATTCAGCAGTTCCCCATCAGGTCCTCTCAGAGTGCAAGCTCTTGAGCAGGGGCTTTTCTGTTACTGTTCTATGTGTTTAACTTGCATGTATATTGGTTATCCTGTCTTTTCCATTGTACAGCGCTACGGTACATGGTGGTGCCTTATAATTAACTGTACCTGCGGACATACAGAGCACAGGTCCTTGTTTGGGGGGATTCCAGAGGAGCAGCAGCGATCCAGGGGTACCGTTTGATAGCTCGGGTCCCTAGGGTGTCACAGTCCAAAAAGCGCCCAGATCTGGGGGTAGGGGCACGAATGGCAGCATATTGTAGATATCCCCCTTGGATGCCGCATGGTCAGGGCTGCTTAAGCTCCTGGGGTCAAGAAAGGCTCAGCAAAGTGGGTTCCCAATGGAGCTCCCTCCTGAAAATCACCACAACGGTAGCTCACATGAGGATCACCCTACGTTTGAAATATCACCCCACTGGAGCAGTTAGTTTTCGGGGGCGCAGACGTTTAAAGCTTCTACAGATGGCTCCATTACAGTCAATGAGGTATTTCCAGGAATGGGATTGGTTGGCCCTTCTAGCTCCTTGGATTGTGATTGGCTGGGGTTTCAAACCCAGCTCATGCTTTAAATCCCAGGTTAACCCTGGTGTCGGATAACACAGTGAGCCTAAGGGACAGGTTTACAGCAGGGGTCAAGTCCTGGGAAAAAAAGTGAGGGAACTCACCCACGAATTCCACAACCCCTATTACCTGAAGAAAAAATATATATATCACGAGTATAGCCGGACGAGCCGGTGATACCATTTTTATTGGGTTAACTTTACATTTAAAAGACAAGCTTTCAAGAGTGTAAACTGGAAACTATACTGATCAGTGAAAGGTATCACTACGTACAGGTATACTCGCGATTTTGGCAACTGGACTAACGCGTTTTATATATAATCTATATATATATCCAGGCCCAGACCCCCCAGAATTATATACACAGCACTGGACCCCCAGAATAATATACACGGCACTGGTTATATGGATATATTTTCCCAGTTCACATGGATATAATTGCCCCAGCTCTCATGGATGATGCCCCCAGCTCTCATGGATAATGCCCCCAGGTCTCATGGATATTGCCCCCAGGTCTCATGGATAATGCCCCCAGGTCTCATGGATAATGCCCCCAGGTCTCATGGATATATGCTCCCAGGTCTCATGGATAATGCCCACAGGTCTCATGGCTATTGCCCCCAGGTCTCATGGATAGAGCCCCCAGGTCTCATGGATAGTGCCCCCAGGTCTCATGGATATTGCCCCCAGGTCTCATGGATATGCCCCCAGGTCTCATGGATAGTGCCCCCAGGTCTCATGGATATTGCCCCCAGGTCTCATGGATAGTGCCCCCAGGTCTCATGGATATATGCCCCAGCTCTCATGGATAATGCCCCCAGGTCTCATGGATATTGCTCCCAGGTCTCATGGATAATGCCCCCAGCTCTCATGGATATATGCCCCCAGGTCTCATGGATTAATGCCCCAGGTCTCATGGATATTGCCCCCAGGTCTCATGGATAATGCCCCCAGGTCTCATGGATAATGCCCCCAGGTCTCATGGATATTGCCACCAGGTCTCATGGATAATGCCTCCAGGTCTCATGGATAATGCCCCAGATCTCATGGATAATGCCCCCAGGTCTCATGGATATTGCCACCAGGTCTCATGGATAATGCCCCCAGGTCTCATGGATAATGCCCCAGGTCTCATGGATAATGCCCCAAGGTCTCATGGATAATGCCCCCAGGTCTCATGGATATATGCCCCAGCTCTCATGAATAATGCCCCCAGGTCTCATGGATATTGCCCCCAGGTCTCATGGATAATGCCCCCAGGTCTCATGGATAATGCCCCCAGGTCTCATGGATATTGCCCCCAGGTCTCATGGATAATGCCCCCAGGTCTCATGGATATATGCCCCAGCTCTCATGGATATTGCCCCCAGGTCTCATGGATAATGCCCCCAGGTCTCATGGATATTGCCCCCAGGTCTCATGGATATTGCCCCTAGGTCTCATGGATAATGCCCCAGGTCTCATGGATATAGCCCCCAGGTCTCATGGATAATGCCCCCAGGTTTCATGGATAGTGACCCCAGGTCTCATGGATAGTGCCCCCAGGTCTCATGGATAATGCCCCCAGGTCTCATGGATATTGCCCCAGCTCATGGATATTGCCCCTGCTCATGGATAATGCCCCAGCTCATGGATAATGCCCCCCGCTCATGGATATTGCCCCCCAGCTCATGGAAATGCCCCAGCACATGGATATGCCCCCCAGCTCATGGATATGCCCCCCAGCTCATGGATATACCCCAGCTCATGGAAATGCCCCAGCACATGGAAATGCCCCAGCACATGGATATGCCCCCAGCTCATGGATATGCCCCCCAGCTCATGGATATACCCCAGCTCATGGAAATGCCCCAAGCACATGGAAATGCCCCAGCACATGGATATGCCCCCAGCTCATGGAAATGCCCCCAGCTCATGGATATGCCCCAGCTCATGGATATACCCCCCAGCTCATGGAAATGACCCAGCTCATGGATATGCCCCCCAGCTCATGGATATACCCCCCAGCTCATGGAAATGCCCCCCAGCTCATGCATACTGCCCCCAGCTCATGGATATTGCCCCAGCTCATGGATAATGCCCCCAGCTCATGGATATTGCCCCCCAGCTCATGGAAATGCACCAGCACATGGATATGCCCCCCAGCTCATGGATATGCCCCCCCAGCTCATGGATATACCCCAGCTCATGGAAATGCCCCAGCACATGGAAATGCCCCAGCAAATGGATATGCCCCCCAGCTCATGGAAATGCCCCCCAGCTCATGGATATACCCCCCCAGCTCATGGAAATGCCCCCCAGCTCATGGATACTGCCCCCAGCTCATGGATATTGCCCCAGCTCATGGATAATGCCCCCAGCTCATGGATATTGCCCCCCAGCTCATGGAAATGCCCCAGCACATGGATATGCCCCCCAGCTCATGGAAATGCCCCAGCTCATGGATATGCCCCCCAGCTCATGGAAATGCCCCAGCACATGGAAATGCCCCAGCACATGGATATGCCCCCAGCTCATGTAAATGCCCCCAGCTCATGGATATACCCCCAGCTCATGGAAATGTCCCCCAGCTCATGGATATGCCCCCAGCTCATGGATATACCCCCAGCTCATGGAAATGCCCCAGCTCATGGATATGCCCCCCAGCTCATGGATATACCCCCCAGCTCATGGATATACCCCCCAGCTCATGGAAATGCCCCCAGCTCATGGATACTGCCCCCAGCTCATGGATTTGCCCCCCAGCTCATGGATATGCCCCCCAGCGTTACATGGATAGTGCCCCCAGCTCATGGATAGTGCCCCCAGCTCATGGATAATGCCCCCAGCTCATGGATATTGCCCCCAGCTCATGGAAATGCCCCAGCACATGGATATGCCCCCCAGCTCATGGATATGCCCCCGAGCTCATGGATATACCCCAGCTCATGGAAATGCCCCAGCACTTGGAAATGCCCCAGCACATGGATATGCCCCCCAGCTCATGGATATACCCCCAGCTCATGGAAATGCCCCCCAGCTCATGCATACTGCCCCCAGCTCATGGATATTGCCCCAGCTCATGGATAATGCCCCCAGCTCATGGATATTGCCCCCCAGCTCATGGAAATGCCCCAGCACATGGGTATGCCCCCCAGCTCATGGAAATGCCCTAGCTCATAGATATGCCCCCCAGCTCATTGAAATGCCCCAGCACATGGAAATGCCCCAGCACATGGATATGCCCCCCAGCTCATGGAAATGCCCCCCAGCTCATGGAAATGCCCCAGCTCATGGATATACCCCCCAGCTCATGGAAATGTCCCCCAGCTCATGGATATGCCCCCAGCTCATGGATATGCCCCCCAGCTCATGGATATACCCCCAGCTCATGGAAATGCCCCCCAGCTCATGGATATACCCCCAGCTCATGGAAATGCCCCCAGCTCATGGATTTGCCCCCCCAGCTCATGGATATGCCCCCCAGCGTTACATGGATAGTGCCCCCAGCTCATAGATACTGCCCCCAGCTCATGGATTTGCCCCCCAGCTCATGGATATGCCCCCCAGCGTTACATGGATAGTGCCCCCCCAGCTCACCTCTCTGCGCCTGGCGGCCGCGTGCTTCCTGTTAGAGCGGCCGCTGACAGGAAGTGCAGCTGCTCGCCTGGGCTCGATGAAACAGCCAGGCGAGCGGCTCCACTTCCTGTCAGCGGGCCGTTCTAACAGGAAGCACGCGGCCGCCGGCAATGTGCGGCGGCCGCCTGCTCCAGCCTTTCGGGCTCGGGCCACAGCGGGAACGCTGCGTTCCCGCAGCGGGAGAAGTGCGGGAACGCCGTTCCCGCGCGTTCCCGCGCGTTCCCGCTCGACTCGAGCCCTGGCTTACAGGCATTTTGATTACGTGCTGATATGGGGGGAAGAAGAGTCACAAAACACCACTTTAAAACACTAAGAGACAAATAGCTTAACTGAGGGGAATAGCAGAGGAGCGAGAGGTTAATACAGTCTCTGAGCAAGGGGTTCCGTGACAACGATACATTTAAAACCACACAATATAAATGAACATAAGGTCTTCCCCAAAGCTCTTTTGGGGTTTTCGCCATGGAAATAAAAGTCTTGTGGTTTGACGCAGGGAGCGCTACGTCAGTTCCATGACATAAACCTCCAAACATTCCGAGCCTAGCTGCCAAAAACCCTCCGGACACAGGGTGCCCACCTCTTCTGCCTTCGCAGCCAGAGAGCGAAACCTGTCGCACTGTAAACGAGACAAAGCAACCGCCACTGAGTTAAGGCATCCCGAAACATGCCGCACCCTGCAGCAAACATTAAATTTCAAACAAAGCAGCACAAACCTCTTCAGCAACCTAATGACTGGCAACGATGAAGCTGACAGGGAATTTACCGCCGACACCACCGCCATGTTGTCCAGCGGTAGAAGCTCTTGCAACCACAACTTCCTGACCAGCAAGGCCTCTTCCACCTGCCTTAAAGCATCTACGACTTTCACCAAACGTAAACGACACTCATCCTTGACCGAGTCAATCTCAATCCCCAGGAAAGTGGTGACTGATGCCGGGCCTTCCGTTTTAGCGGACGCCAAAGGAACACCAAATTGGTGTGCCATCCATTGAAAGGACCGAAGAATGTGAAGACATTCCCCTGTCCCTATCCTACCCACACCAGAAAATCGTCAGTATAATGTGTCAAGTTAACCGACCCTGCCACCACACGACCCACCCATTCCAAAAATGTGCTAAAACACACAAAAAGGAACAGGAAATGGAACAACTCATAGGCAAACCTAAATCCACCTTTAAACCAAAACCCTAGATGGTGATAACATGAAGGATGAATAGGTAAGAGCCTAAATGCCGATTCAACCTCCATCTTAGCCATCAAAGCTCCCTACCTTGCATCCCGAACGAAACCAACCGCTGAATCAAATGCAAAATACGATACCGAGACCAACTCCTCACCAATATCACCACTCACCGATCCTCCCCGCGGATAAGACAAATGATGAATCAACTGAAATTCCCCAGCCTTCCGCTTAGGCACTACCCCCCCAAAGGTATCCTCAAATCCCACACTGGCAGTGACGAGAATGGACCCGCCATCCGACCGGCCCCCAATCTCCTTGCAAACCTACTCCCAAACCACCACCGGATATTCCTGTACCGACTTCAAATTCCTCCGCTTGCCACCCCCTGTTCGAGCAACAAAAGGAATCCGGAAACCATTCCCGAAACCGACCCGCAGAAACTCCGCATCCTTATGCTTTCCATAAAGCCTTAGCCATGGTAACAACGCGTCGAGTTTCACTGGGGAAGCCCCCAACTCCAGACCCTCCAAAAAGGCAAACCGCCCTGTCTTACCCTCTTGAAACACCTGGACAACGAATGCAATCCTCCACAACTTGAACATTCTTGTTAAAACGTGCATCCATTGACAAACTTGCATTGTCCCTCGTTAAACTGCCAACAGGACCCCTACTTAGAACCTGCCGGTGGAGAACTTGCCCCTCCCCCAGAAAGGGCAAAGCCTTCCGAGCCCCCATCAAACGTAAACCACAACGTTAAGTCCATCTGGTCCCACCCCATACCTGGGTGAGCCGCCAGACGTTGCCTAAACTGCTCATCGTATTTCCACCACGCCCAACCTCCATAAATCCGATAAGCCTCCCAAATCCAACCACATATCAAAAAAGAGCTGAACAATGCTGGGGCTTCTTTTCCCCTACCACACTGGCCAAAAAAAAAAAGGTCCGTAGCCAATTCCCAAACGACTTAGGAATCCTCCGATACTTCTATTCTTTTCCTCTTTTAACCCTTCATTAGACGACTCGTCCTAAACACCTGCAACCTCATCCAACGGAAGCAAGGAAAAGAGCTCCACACTCACCATGCCAGATACTCTTCTTAACCTCCTGCTTCAAATGTAACCCCAAAAGACCAGCAAATGACACGTAAGCATTCCTCCTGACTACATCTGCCACCCCTGAAGATTCACCGAGCGAACCCGACACTCCACTTGGCCCCCCTGAAGCAACTGCTTCACCACCGAAAGCACCACCAGCTCTCCCAACCAACTTCTCCGCAGCCTGGGCCAAATCAACTCCCTGACCAACACCCCCTTTTGAACCCGGCCATGCTCCAAACGCACCCTGTAAAAGACATAAAGGAACTCATATCACTCCCACTTCCATTACTTGACCCCACACTAGGCCCAGCTGCACTTCCTTGAACCTCTGACGCCACACTCTCCATAGCCGACACTCCAACTCCACCGACTCCACCAGCCTGGAAAGCACCCACCGGCTGTGGACTCCGCTCCCGAACCATAGGAACTGTGGACGAAAATAAATTTCTACGATGAGCCTCGGACCCCTAAGTGCCATAACCACCACCCCGCTCCACCGTACCAAAACCTGAAGCCACCACACCTTCACCACCTGAACTCAAAACCCCTTCGGGTCCCGAGAAACCTAATCCCGCACAATACCACCCTATGACACACCCCCATCCACCTCCCCATCCACCAAATACCGCTCCGCCGAAACCTCCGGCACAGCGACAGACCTCGATCCACTCCTGGGACCCCTGGTAGACAGCCGCACCGCTCCTCTACCCGAAGACCCCCCCAACCTCCACACTCCTTTTCTCCTGGTAGCGTTCACTACACCTCCACACCGACCTGAAAACGAAGAATCCGTAGAATCCGAGACAGGCCTCGAGCTCCTATCTGCCAAACGCCTTGAAGCGCTCACGCCCGCCTCAGGCCCAACTGAGTCACCTCCAACCAACATCCGCCTTACTAACCATCCTCTGCCTCTCGCTGCCTCCGACCTCAATCTCTCAGTTACTGGTCCACTACTGGATTCCCCTCCAGGACTGAACCGGTCTGGTGGCCTAGGAGCCCTGACAGGCCACGCTCCAACCCCAGACTCCGCTGCCAACACCTCGGCCAGACTTCTCCTCGCCCCCTCCACAACGATGCCGAGCCGCCTCCCGCACCTCCGCCAACAGCGACTCCCACTCTCCACCTTCTGCCATACTCAAAACCGAGTAAATGAGTAAAAGGGGGCAAAAAACACCGCTCTCTGATGCAGCTTAGATTTCTGTCAGCTCTACTGCTGGAGAAAAGGCGCGCAGAGCCTCCCTGCACATGCCTTAAGTATCCTCCTGGAAACTCCACCCCACATCTCCCGCTCAAACACCCACACTCGCTCCTTCTCTGTTCAAGAAAAATCCTCCTTGCGTCCTGGCATCAGAGGCAAATTAAGGGCCCAATGCCTTTGGTGCTTCAGGCCTTCATTATTTTTGTATCGTATCTTGCATTCGGCAGGGTTAAAAGTGTAACAGCGCTTGCAGCTTCTTATTTATTTATTTGCAAAGGATTTTACCAGGAAGGATACATTGAGATTTCTCTTGTTTTCAGGTATGTCCTGGGCCAGCTGGGTGGATTCTTCACAAGGGTGATTCTTCACCAGGACTGTTAAACTAGGCCCCAAAATGTTTGTGAACTACAACTCCCATGATTCCCTGGCTCTCTATTTCATTGAGAGAGAATTTTGTGAATTTTAGGCATCAACTTCTGGAGGAGGGGCCTGAGTTTGACAGCGCTGCTGTGACGTAACGGCCGCTGCAATATACCTTTGCGTTTGATTTTCTTATATTTCAATTCCCTGACGTCTGTGTATTATTCCCCTGTATTTAGGTGCTGTGTGTAACAGTTGCAGTTCAAAGTTTTTATAAAGCGCTAACAAGTTCTGTGGCGCTGTACAACGGGTAAGTCAGAATAACCAGATACATACAAGTTGGACATTCAGAACAGTGGGAGAGGACCTTGCTCAAGAGCTTGCATTCTAACCATCTGTCTGCTTCCACCCCCCCTCCCCAGTAACTGGTTTAGACTGGATATCGCAGCCTTTGTCTGTAGAACAGGGTGGGTGGGGGAGGGTTTTTTTTGCAGCTGGGAAATGCTGGGGTGTGGTTTTAACTTTTGAATGTCTAACTGAAAACCTCTGAATAAAGGCATTCTCAGTTTGTTGTTAATTTGCCATGGATAATGTCACAGTCTATGTGTCGTCAAGTTCGTGGGGGTACGATCACCTCCTTGTACAGCAGAAAGAGGCGCCTGGATGGAGGTACCGATCGTGGGGGGTACCAGGATCCGTAACAGCTGCTGTACACCTCAGCAAATGCCAAATACCTGTTCACTTGGAATACTTGAGGATCTATTCACAAACTTTGTGTTTCGCCACAATTCTCCACACTTATCATTTGGATGAAAATACGGTGAATTCCCTGTTTAGAAAATGGTCAAAGTATTTTTTCTGAAATTGGAGTCGCCAAAGCAATTATCAAATGTTGGGTAAACCAACAAGATGCATCAATAACCGCCAAACTGCACCAAACTTGCATTGGCAAATTCCACGGAACTAGAAAAAAAAAACCAAAAAACAAATATCTGAACTCTCCTTGTCTCCTAATAGCTGTTTAAACTGATAAAAATAAGTTAAAATGTGTCTAAATAATAAAAAAGATCCTTTAAAAAAATAACAAAAAGGTCTGTTACAGAATAATAAAAAATATTATCCTATTACCCTATTACCACGGGTATTTACAATCTAGATACAGGGTGGGGGAGAGAAACAGCCAAAGTTCTATGTTGTGAGCTGCAATCATTCATTATACTGTCTATCAATCATTATATATAAAAATCCTGTGACCATAAATTCAATACTGTGCATTTTACTCAGTTCCAGAGCACTTTACTCTTGCCTTTTTGTATTTAATCCAATTATTATAAATTTAATATCAATTAGAAATTTAACATAATTAACTTCCTTCTTAATGTGTGATTTTTTTTTAAAATTTTTTTTATATATATATATATATATATATATATAAAAGTCCAACAGGGTTATTCAGAGAGCGGTGAAAAGCAGGAGAATGATTGGAAAATTCTAGGTCAAAATAGCCAAACCAGAAAAATTCTCCCATTCATCTCACTTTCCAAATCGGCTATTTTGACCTAGAATTTTCCATTCTCCAGTCATTCTCCTGCTTTTCACCTCTCTCTGAATAACCCTGCAAGTATTCTTGCTCCGGAGCAAAATTCCGACTGCAATTAGATACTTTCCAAGATTCAGACACACGGAGACTAACAGGGTTATTCAAAGAGAATCGAAAAGTCACTGCACGTTCGGTGACTTTTCGTTCTCTTCAATTCGGTGCGATATGGCGATCCCATTTCGGCGACCCTGCGGTGTATTCAGCAAGAACCACAGGGCCGTCGTAATGCAGAGAAAAGCCGCCACAAACCCGCCAAACACTCACCGCGAAACCCGGCGAACGCACAGCGAAACCCACAAAAACTTCTGGATTAACCCCGCTGAACACACCAGAGAAACCCGAGCAGCCGCCGATCACAGTGCAGAGCAGCCGCCGGAAAAACCCAACACTGCAGACGAATGGAGTGAAAAAAATAAAAAACAGTACGCTTGAATGTTTGAAAAGTGAAAAGCTGTTTGCAAAGAAACTACTGAACGAAAATGTCTGTAATTTACATATAAAATCCAATGAGTGATAATAAAAAGGGCTGTTACAGGAAAAAGAAAAAACTATTTAAAAAAAAAATGGAAAATAATTTTCGCAAAAAAATCCTGAAAAATGTCTAAAATATCCTAAAAAAATCTATGAATAAAGAGACTCTTTACTGCAGAATTTTATAATGAACGGTTTATTAGATACAAGGTGGAAAGCCTGCCCAGAGGGCAGTCTATTGTGGATATACTGCCCCAGCTCATGGATATATGGCCCAGCTCGTGGATACTGCCCCAGCTCTTGGATATACTGCCCCAGCATGTGGATATTGCCCCCCAGCTCCTGGATACTGCCCCCAGCTCCTGGATACTGCCCCCCAGCTCCTGGATATTGCCCCCCAGCTCATGGATACTGCCCCCCCAGCTCGTGGATACTGCCCCCAGCTCGTGGATATTGCCCCCCCAGCTCATGGATACTGCCCCCAGCTCATGGATACTGCCCCCAGCTTGTGGATATTGCCCCCCCAGCTCATGGATACTGCCCCCAGCTCGTGGATACTGCCCCCAGCTCGTGGATATTGCCCCCCCCAGCTCATGGATACTGCCCCCCAGCTCATGGATACTGCCCCCAGCTCGTGGATATTGCCCCCCCAGCTCATGGATACTGTCCCCCAGCTCATGGATACTGCCCCCAGCTCATGGATACTGCCCCCCCAGCTCATGGATACTGCCCCCAGCTCATGGATACTGCCCCCAGCTCATGGATATTGCCCCCCCCAGCTCATGGATACTGCCCCCAGCTCGTGGATATTGCCCCCCAGCTCATGGATACTGTCCCCTAGCTCATGGATACTGCCGCCAGCTCATGGATATTGCCCCCCCAGCTCATGGATACTGCCCCCAGCTCATGGATACTGCCCCCAGCTCATGAATATTGGCCCCCAGCTCATGGATATTGCCCCCCAGCTCATGGATACTGTCCCCCAGCTCATGGATACTGCCCCCAGCTCATGGATACTGCCCCCCCAGCTCGTGGATACTGCCCACAGCTCCTGGATACTGCCCCCAGCTCATGGATACTGCCCCAGCTCATGGATACTGCCCCCCAGCTCGTGGATACTGTCCCCAGCTCCTGGATACTGCCCCCCAGCTCCTGGATACTGCCCCCCAGCTCATGGATACTGCCCCCAGCTCATGGATACTGCCCCCCCAGCTCATGGATACTGTCCCCCAGCTCGTGGATATTGCCCCCCCAGCTCATGGATACTGCCCCAGCTCATGGATACTGTCCCCCAGCTCGTGGATATTGCCCCCCCAGCTCGTGGATACTGCCCCCAGCTCATGGATACTGCCCCCAGCTCGTGGATATTGCCCCCCAGCTCTGGATACTGCCCCCAGCTCATGGATACTGCCCCCCAGCTCATGGATATTGGCCCCCCAGCTCATGGATATTGCCCCCCCAGCTCATGGATACTGTCCCCCAGCTCATGGATACTGCCCCCAGCTCATGGATATTGCCCCCCCAGCTCATGGATACTGCCCCCAGCTCATGGATACTGCCCCCCCAGCTCATGGATACTGCCCCCAGCTCATGGATATTGCCCCCCCAGCTCATGGATACTGTCCCCCAGCTCATGGATACTGCCCCAGCTCATGAATATTGCCCCCCCAGCTCATGGATACTGCCCCCAGCTCATGGATACTGCCCCCAGCTCATGGATATTGCCCCCCCAGCTCATGGATACTGCCCCCAGCTCATGGATATTGCCCCCCCAGCTCATGGATACTGTCCCCCAGCTCATGGATACTGCCACCAGCTCATGGATACTGCCCCCAGCTCCTGGATACTGCCCCCCAGCTCCTGGATACTGCCCCCCAGCTCCTGGATACTGCCCCCAGCTCATGGATACTGCCCCCAGCTCATGGATACTGCCCCCCCCAGCTTGTGGATACTGCCCCCAGCTCGTGGATATTGCCCCCCAGCTCATGAATACTGCCCCCAGCTCATGGATACTGTCCCCCAGCTCCTGGATATTGCCCCCCCCAGCTCGTGGATACTGCCCCCAGCTCATGGATACTGCCCCCAGCTCGTGGATATTGCCCCCCAGCTCGTGGATACTGCCCCCAGCTCATGGATACTGCCCCCCCAGCTCATGGATACTGCCCCCCCAGCTCATGGATACTGTCCCCCAGCTCATGGATACTGCCCCAGCTCATGGATATTGCCCCCAGCTCATGGATATTGCCCCCCCAGCTCATGGATACTGCCCCCAGCTCATGGATACTGCCCCCAGCTCATGGATATTGCCCCCCAGCTCATGGATACTGCCCCCAGCTCATGGATATTGCCCCCCCAGCTCATGGATACTGTCCCCAGCTCCTGGATACTGCCACCAGCTCATGGATACTGCCCCCAGCTCCTGGATACTGCCCCCAGCTCCTGGATACTGCCCCAGCTCATGGATACTGCCCCCAGCTCATGGATACTGCCCCCCCAGCTTGTGGATACTGCCCCCAGCTCGTGGATATTGCCCCCCAGCTCATGAATACTGCCCCCAGCTCATGGATACTGTCCCCCAGCTCGTGGATATTGCCCCCCAGCTCGTGGATACTGCCCCAGCTCATGGATACTGCCCCCAGCTCGTGGATATTGCCCCCCAGCTCGTGGATACTGCCCCAGCTCATGGATACTGCCCCCCCAGCTCATGGATACTGCCCCCAGCTCATGGATATTGCCCCCCAGCTCATGGATACTGCCCCAGCTCATGGATACGGCCCCCCAGCTCATGGATATTGCCCCCCCAGCTCATGGATACTGCCCCCAGCTCATGGATACTGCCCCCAGCTCATGAATATTGGCCCCCAGCTCATGGATATTGCCCCCCAGCTCATGAATACTGCCCCCCAGCTCATGGATACTGCCCCAGCTCATGGATACTGCCCCCCCAGCTCGTGGATACTGCCCACAGCTCCTGGATACTGCCCCCCAGCTCATGGATACTGCCCCCAGCTCATGGATACTGCCCCCCAGCTCGTGGATACTGTCCCCAGCTCCTGGATACTGCC